>CM032890.1:27647715-27945215 GCA_019176425.1 Megalops atlanticus
CATTGCACGTGCCCAGTCAGAACGTGCCAGTGATAGGCTAATGCTGCAGATGCCCTCGTTGGTAATTCATAAGTGTTAGTGAAGTGAGTGTAAGTGTATGCTGTGCTCTGCTGTATCCTGGCCTCTCCCATCCAGCTACTGCTGCTGAAAAACAAACATACGTAACTTCCATTTGCTGATGTAATTCCTGTTCATACTGCATTCAAAACCGGGGATGTTAAGCATGTGGTGACATAAAGGGTTTAGCTTAAACAGCCATGACAAGTAGTTTATTGAAGAGTTACCAGGAAAGACTGGGTATTAAGTGAGGTGAGGCTTACCTTGCTGGATCACGCAGGTTGTGTTTTGTGTGATGGTGAAAGCTTGTTAGTGCTGCAGAAAGGAGAGCTCTTCGAGGACACGTGCCCATACCTGTGTGTGTGTGTGTGTCTGCACAGCTGGAGCAGCTGGAGAAGGAGTTGAGCGCAGAAAGGCAGAGTCTGTGCAGTGCGGAGGATCTGAGCGGGGACCTGATGAAGGAGAAGGCCCAGCTGGAGAGGACCCTGGAGACGCTGCGGGAGAACTCCGAGAGACAGGTAAGACTGTTAGGCCCCCATCCTCAGCTCTGACTCTGCACCACAGTGTGCATCTCACAAATCAGAGCTCACCCATGAAGCTTCATTTCCAAAAGTGATTCCTGCATAGTGTGTAGTAGAGTTTAAACAGTGTGTCTGTGAGATGATCCCTGGACTCCTATCCAGGTGGATAGTAATAGGCGCGTGGCACAACAGAGATGGCATTGAGCCGGGTAACCATGTGTGAGAAGAAATACTGTGTGCCAACAGCAGATGCAGTGTGGAAAGCACCAGAGGCTGTAAGGGAGTTTAATGTGACCACATTTTAACCAATACAAAAGCACCTAGAACTTCAAGGGGAATGTTATGAGTGGCAGAGACCTTAATCAGAGCTCACCTGAGCACCTCATCTGCTCGACTTCTACTACAGCTCAGCGTGATTGTGGCTTGTTTTGTTTGAGCAAGAATTGACTGAAGGTAGCTAAGTTTCCCAGACATCACCTAGTCAGGATCTGATCTGTGATTCTGAGGATGCTGCTGAAAAGAACAAAAAAAGAAAGAAACCCATAGGACTCAAATAGCATTTGATGGGGAATGTCAAAGCAAACAGTTGAGTCAGGTTCTATCAAAGCATTTTCTGTTTTGTTTTTGTTTTTTGGACTGTTATGCAATCTGAGATTTTTAATAAAATGTTCCTCCTTTAAAGGAGCAAACAGAACACATTACGACAAGGCGGCAGTAGGCCTTTTATTGAGTGATGATCTCAGGTAACTCTAAATGATGTTACAGCTTAATCTGTAAGTGTGCGTATTGAATTAAGTGGAGAGAAAAGGATCTTTGTGTGAGTTTACTTCATCCCATCACACTGCTGAGACAGAGGAAGGCATATCTAATGAAAACACCAGTCTGCATTCAGCATGCTTTCAGTGGTAGATTATTGCAGTAAAATGGGTTAAATATAGACTGATAATTAAGCCTTGGTTGTTCATCGCTGTCAAATATGAAATTAACCACAGCAGTGTGGTGTGGAGGTAAGGAGCAGGGCTCATAACCAGAAAGGTTGCTGGTTCAATTCTCTGCTAGGGCACTGCTACTGTACCCTTGGGCATGGCACTTAACCCAGAATTGCCTCAGTAAATATCCCGCTGTATATAAATGGATAAAATTGTAACTTACTATATGTAAGTCGTCAAGCTAAGAGCATCTGCTAAATAACAATAATATAAACTAATTTGTGGAATATTCATGTTATAGCCAAATACTTTCACTGAGAGAAATTTGTGTGCATGTTATATTGGAATGTTTAATGTCTCTGTGTCTCTCATTCCCTCTTTCCCCCTCTCCTCTGTGTCTCTCTTCCCCCCCTCCTCTGCTCTCTCTCTCTCTTTCCCCATCTCCCTCTCTCTCTCTGTCTGTCTCTCTCTCTCTCTCCCTCTCTCTCTCTCCCTCCCCCTCTCTCTCCTCTCTCTCTCCCTCTCTCTCTCCCCCATCTCCTCTCTCTCTCTCCCTCTCTCTCTCCCTCTCCTCTCTCCTCTCTCTCTCTCTTCCCCCCATTTCCCTCTCCCCTCTCTCTCTCTCTCTCTCTCTCTCTCTCTCTCTCTCTCTCTCTCCCTCTCTCTCTCTCTCTCTCCCTCTCTCTCTCAGGTGAAGGTGCTGGAGCAGGAGAACGAGCACCTGAGCCAGACGGTGGCGTCGCTGCGGCAGCGGTCTCAGATCAGCGCGGAGGCGCGGGCGCGGGACGTGGAGAAGGAGAACCGCGTGCTGCACGAGTCCATCAAGGAGACGAGCGGCGCGCTGCACCGGGCCGAGTCCGAGCGCCGGCAGCTGCGCAAGGAGCTGGAGCTGTGCCGGGAGCGGGGCGAGTGGGCCGACGAGCTGGAGGCCGAGCTGCGGCGCCTGGAGCGCGACAACGAGGGCCTGCAGAAGCGGCTGGCGGGCCTGGGCATCACCTGCGAGCGCGTGGAGGCGCTGGAGCGGGAGAACGCCGAGCTGGAGGCCGAGGCGCGGCGCCTGCGCAAGCAGCTGGACGGCCTGCGGGCGGCGGCGCAGCGGGAGGAGCTGGAGAAGGAGAACCGGCAGCTGGACCTGGAGAACCTGGAGCTGCGGCGGGCGGCCGAGGCGCTGCGGGGGGCTGGGGCCCGCGCCGCACAGCTGGAGCAGGAGAACCGCGAGCTGGAGGCCGAGCGCGCCCAGCTGAGGAAGAGCCTGGAGCTGCTCCGCGCCTCCTCCAAGAAGAGCGAGCGGCTGGAGCTCAGCTGCCAGGGCCTGGACACCGAGAACCAGCGGCTGCAGAAGGCCCTGGAGAGCAGCGGCCGCAAGGTGGCGCAGCTGGAGGCGGAGCTGCGGGAGGCGGAGGCGGAGACGCAGGGCCTGCAGCGCAGCCTGGAGGAGCTGAAGATCTCCAGCAAGCGGCTGGAGCAGCTGGAGAAGGAGAGCGCCGCCCTGGAGCAGGAGGCGTCGCAGCTGGAGCGGGACCGGAAGCAGCTGGAGAAGGAGAACAAGCGGCTCAGGCAGCAGGCGGAGATCCGCGACGCCACGCTGGACGAGGACAACCTGCGCATCGCCAACCTGGAGAAGGAGAACCGTGCCCTGGGCAAGGAGCTGGCCCTGCTCAGGGACTCCTGCAGCCGCGTCAAGCAGCTGGAGAAGGAGAACAAGGAGCTGGTCAAGCAGGCCACCATCGACAAGAAGACGCTGCTCACCCTCAGAGAGGTAACCTTCCCACAAGGCCAGGCTTGCGACTTAAGACATTAGATTGCATTGGCCAGCAGTGTAGCATAGTGCTGAGGAGCGGGGCTTGTAATCAAAAGGTTGCTGGTTTGATTCCCCATAGGGTCATTGCTGTTCTGCCTTTGGGCAAGGTATTTAACCCAGGATTGCCTCAGTAAATATCCAGCTGTATAAATGGATAAAAGAGTAACCTATGCAAGTCGCTCTGGATAAGTAACTGCTAAATGACAGTATTGTAACGTAATGTAGATGAGAACACTTTGAGATTCATGTGTTCGTTTGTAACTGTGATTCTGTATTACTGGTTTAAATTGACCTATTTCATGTGAAGTTCCTATCGGTAGGAGTACTGTTAAACAGAGCAATTTTCTGAATGTGATTCTTAAAACTGTGGCCTCTTAATCAAAGGTAAGCAGTGACATAAGCAATAGGCAGAGTGCACCAGTGACTGAGTTCCACAGACTCCACATGTAGCCATAAACAGCGTTGCTGGATCAGTCCTTATTTCATAGGTGATTGTGAGAGTGCAGCGTTGATACGACACTGTGCTGCTGCATTTCAGGAGCTGGTGAGTGAGAAACTGAGCACCCAGCAGATGCACAATGACCTGGAGAAGCTGACACACGAGCTGGAGAAGATCGGACTCAACAAGGAGAGACTGCTGCAGGACGAGCAGAGCTCTGACGATGACAGGTAACGCACACAACAAACACACACACACACGCACACACACACACACACACACACACATACACACACACACAGAAACACACACAGGCACCTACACACATTCGCACACACAAACTCACATATGTATTCACATGAACATTCACACACTCACACACATACACACACACACACGCTCACATATGTGTTCACACAAACATTTACACACTCGCACATGTACACACGTGTACACACACTGAAATGCAAACACATGCACACACACGCACATAGGTGCACTTGCACATGCGCATACACACACGTACATATACACATGCACATTCACATGTACATACATGCACATACATACTCACTTACACACACACACACCAATCAAATACACCCCATATGTTTGCACAAAGCACATACACACACCGCAGTGACAGTTAAGTGCTGTCTAGCGCAGCCATCCATACACAAAGAAACGTCTGTGTTATACCGCCAAGAAGCCCAGAGGCGCTTCTCTAATCAGTGCTGTGTGGCAGTTAGCGGTTTCTGACCCCCCCACGCCCCCCAAGGCTGTCTTCATTACTGTCACTGTGATATTGGCAGCAGGCGACTGTCACTGTCAGATGACAGCCTGTGGATAAGTAAAGGAAAAGCACATGAACATTACATTTAAATACGAGGGCAGACCATGTTTATCCGATTCTCTTCCTCCATGTGTGCTGGTATGTCTGTTCCCATAATAATCAGTTTTTGCCCTTACTGGTTACCTCACTGTATTTACAGTGTTGTTTGTGAGTGCAGTCTTTTCCTCAGTGAAAAGCACAAGGCTTCATCTCCAGCAGCCGAGATGCACGGTTTTGAAAGGCCATTGGCTCAGAGGCAAATGCAAGCAGCACTGAATGAGAAAACCTCTCTCTCTGCCTCACCTGGGTGCTGTGGTTTCAAACATGTCCTGCAGCAGATACAAGCTGCTGGAGTCCAAGCTGGAGTGCACACTGAAGAAGTCCCTGGAGATCAAGGAGGAAAAGATCGCCGCCCTGGAGGCCAGGCTGGAGGAGTCTTCCAACCTCAACCAGCAGTTGCGGCAGGAGCTGAAGACCGTGAGTGCGCACACGCACAAACACACACACACACAGACAGAGACAGAGAGCGAAATTACTTGTGTTCCATGTCATACAGCGTAGTCTTTTTGAAGTGGTCCATAGATTATTTATTCCTACTTCCCTCTTATTTTAGCCCTCTCAGTCTACTCTCTCCCTCGCTGTGCACACAGGGTTAGAAGAGAAAGATGAGAAAAGACTGTGGGTCTTTCAGCTGTTTTAAATCTCCTCAGCTCCCACCTGCTGAGAAGGCAGGGGGAAACAGGCTCTAGGGCTAAACCTCATACTGGGCAGCACTGCTTTGAATAAGAGGTGGGCTACAGTGCAGGAGCTGGAGTGGACAGGGACAAGGCAGTGGACTGACCCTTTGACCTTTGACTCCGCAGGTGAAGAAGAACTACGAGGCCCTGCGGCAGAGGGAGGAGGAGGAGCGGATGGTGCAGAGCTCCCCCCCTAGGGCGGGGGAGGAAATGCAGGCTGCAAGCAAGTGGGAGAAGGAGAGCCACGAGGCCACGCGAGAGCTGCTGAAGGTCAAGGACCGCCTCATCGAGGTGGAGAGGAACGTGAGTGCAGCTTTCAGCCCCGCCTGTGCTGCACACTGCTGCCTAACACTGCTGAACACTACAGCCTAACACTGCTGCACACTACAGCCTCAACACTGCTGCACACTACTGCCTAACACTGCTGAACACTGCTGTCTAACACTGCTGCACACTATAGATTTAACACTACTTTGACTTACAGCATCATATTGCTACAACCTACAACCTCACACTACTCCACACTATAGCCTATTGCTACTGAACATTACATCGTCACACTAATGAACACTACATCCTTACAGTACTGAACAGTACATCCTCACAATACTTCACACCATAGCCTAGCACTGAACACTGCATCCTCACAGTAGTGCAGTGATGAATGATGCAGTGTCAGCGCGCGGTGTTGACGCGTGTCCCCGTGTCCCCCCCGCAGAACGCCACGCTGCATGCGGAGAAGCAGGCGCTGCGCACGCAGCTGAAGCAGCTGGAGGCGCAGAGCACCAACCTGCAGGCGCAGATCCTGGCCCTGCAGCGGCAGACCGCCTCCCTGCAGGAGAACAACACCGCGCTGCAGACGCAGAACGCAAAGCTGCAGGTGAGAGAGAGCTGCGCAGGGCTGCGCAGACGAGGGGGCGGAGCCCCGAAATGGCGGCTCCGGCGTCAGACAGAGAGCTGCCCGGCTCTGGCCCTGACACAGATACATGCCAGTATTTTTGGTTGTTCTGGCTCTGGGAGCAGGATTACTAAACCCGCTAAAGCGCTAATTACAACGCTGAACCAGACCTCTGCGTCTTCAGATTGGCACAGAAACCCTGAAATAGACACGTCTCTTCAAATGATTTTCATGCAGATTAGAACCATAGGAGGTTTTTTCTGTTATCAGAGCGATCGGACAGGCTGTAGACACAGTGCCCCCCTATGGCCCTTAGAAAACTAAACATTATTATATTACATTACTGACATTTAGCAGACGCTCTTATCCAGAGCGAAAATCAGTTACAGTTGTTATGCAGCTGGATATTTACTGAGGAAATTGTGGGTTAAGTACCTTGCCCAAGGGTACAGCAGCAGTGACCCCATGGGGAGCTGGCAATCTTTCTGGTTAAGAGCCCTGCTCCCACACACTACACAGCTGCACACACACTAGGCAATTATATTTACCCACTATTAAGAACTGAGCATTAACATTAACTTGTATTGTTTTCATGATCGCATCATTTTGCAATTGCTAAGACGTGGAGTATTTGTGTAACGAATGCATCTCAATGCTAAATGAGTCTTGTAGCCAAATTATTCTAATAGCCTCTGTGAATGGGACATGGTGAGCGTGTGGCTCAGGCTGGCTGTTTCCCCACGCAGGTGGAGAACTCCACCCTGAGCTCCCAGAGCGCCGCCCTGCTGGCGCAGAACGCGCAGCTGCAGAGCCAGCAGAGCAGCGCGGAGAGCGAGCGGGAGGGGGCGCTGCGGGAGCGGGAGGACCTGCGCTCCGCCCACGAGCTGCTGCTGCGCGACCACGAGAAGCTGGCGGCGCTGCACGAGCGGCAGGCCGCCGAGTACGAGGCGCTCATCGCCAAGCACGGCGGCCTCAAGGCCGCGCACAAGAGCCTGGAGCTGGAGCACCGCGAGCTGGAGGACCGGTGGGCCGCCGCCGCAGCCGCGCTGCCACGCCCAGTCTGTCAGACCTGCACTTTCACACCCGCACCGCCACACCCGCACTCTGACACCCACACTGTCACACCCGCACTGTCACACCCACACCACCACACCCACACCACCACACCCGCACTCTGACACCCACACCACCACACCCGCACTGTCACACCCGCACCGCCACACCCGCACTCTGACACCCACACCGCCACACCCGCACTCTGACACCCACACCACCACACCCGCACTGTCACACCCGCACCGCCACACCCACACCACCACACCCGCACTGTCACACCCACACCACCACACCCGCACTGTCACACCCGCACTGCCACACCCACACCACCACACCCGCACCGCCACACCCGCACTCTGACACCCACACCGCCACACCCACACCGCCACACCCGCACTCTGACACCCACACCGCCACACCCGCACTGTCACACCCACCCAGTAACAACTGTTCAAAATGCTTTTTTTACCCACAAAATAGTAATTTCAAGCTAAAGATGAGCATTTTAGAATATTTCATCAGTTTAAGTATTTCCAACTTTTTAGGGAAAAGCTGTTGGTCTTTGGGGCACTGTGTGTTGCTCTGTGGTGTCACACACAGTCTGTGGTGTCTGAGACATTCTGGTTAATGGTTTACTCTATAGTACCTGTTGTGTTTGGGACACTCTGGGTCATGTTTTACTCTATGGTGTTTGGGACACTCCGGTTAGTGTTTGATTTTATGGTGTCTGGGACACTCTGGGTCGTCTTTTACTCTATGGTGTTTGGGACACTCTAGTTAGTGTTTTACTCTATGGTGTCTGGGACACTCTGTTTAGTGTTGTACTCTGTCGTTGCAGGTATAACCAGCTGCTGAAGCAGAAGACCCATCTGGAGGAGCTGGAGAGGGCCCTGAAGTCAGAGCAGGAGAAGATGCTCGCAGAGAACAAGAACCACGAGGCCACCGCTGCCGAATACCACAAGCTGAAGGAGGACAATGACAGGTGAGTGTGTGTGTGTCTGTGTGTGTGTGTGTGTGTGTGTGTGTGTGTGGTGGGGGTGGTATGTGCCTGACAGACAGGAGGTGCTAGACCAAATATTTAACTTTTTCAGTATGTGACCATGAAATCATTACACGAAATCGATTACCAGGATGAGTATTTGAATGCTTGTACATGAACTGAATGTTTAAGACTGTTATTTCTTAATATAATTTTCATGAATGAAAACCTAAGAACAATAGATAATTTGCATATAAAATAACGACTGATTTTCCTGTCTGATAGTATGACTGTAGAGTGACTGTAGATCATATTGCAGTGAGTTATCCCTAAATGGCAGTCAGGCGTACAGCAGAGCTTCTACCTTCAGTGCTGGAGGACAAACATCTACATACTGTAAACAGGGTGTGGTTTTACATAGAGATGAGAACACAGGTGACCTTGTAGCACAGTACTAGTACTTGTACCTGTGTCTGTGGGATCACATTTATTTAAATGTATTTCCCCTTAATAAGTTCAGTTTTTCCACTGAATTTCCCCTTTAATACAACAGAAATAATGACATTATCATTGTATTTGTAAAGGTTTTTTCCCCAAGCTTGAGGTGCTGAAGTGTACAGAGTTTATGAGTCATCCTTTAAAAGAGTTCCAGTAACATACTAGTGAAAGGGTAAAGTTTTAAAGTCAGCAGATAACATGCAAGGTATATAATATATAACCCCCTCAGTACGTGCCTGTAACATTGTAGCAACATGGTACATTTCTTACATGCATGGGGGATGTTATTGGAGTGCCTGTCTCATTCTGGTGTGGGTTTAACACACTGCCCCCTTGTGGTCAGGCTGAACCAGACGTACCGTCAGCTGGTTAAGGACAACGAGGGGCTTCAGGCAGACCATAAGAACCTCAAGAGCCTGCTGAACAGTGCCAAGCTGGAACAGACCCGCCTGGAGGCCGAATTCTCCAAACTCAAAGAGCAGTACCAGCAGCTGGACATCACCTCCACCAAGCTGACCAATCAGTGTGAGGTACTGCAAACTGACCAATCAGTGTGAGGTGCCAGAGACTGACCAATCAGTGTGAGCTGTCAGGTGTAGGTACAAGAGGCTCAACAATTATTGTAAGGTGCCAGAGTCTGACCAATCAGTTGTGAAGTACCAGAGTCTGACCAGTCAGTGTGAGGTGCCAGAGGCTGACCAATCAGTGTGAGCTGTCAGGTGTAGGTACAAGAGGCTCAACAATTATTGTAAGGTGCCAGAGTCTGACCAATCAGTTGTGAAGTACCAGAGTCTGACCAGTCAGTGTGAGGTACCAGAGACTGACCAATCAGTGTGAGGTACCAGAGACTGACCAATCAGTGTGAGCTGTCAGGTGTAGGTACAAGAGGCTCAACAATTATTGACCAGAGTCTGACCAATCAGTTGTGAAGTACCAGAGTCTGACCAGTCAGTGTGAGGTACCAGAGACTGACCAATCAGTGTGAGGTACCAGAGACTGACCAATCAGTGTGAGGTACCAGAGACTGACCAATCAGTGTAAGGTGCTGTAAGCTGCCCTGTTTTGCATTCAGACCAGCCAGTTTTTATCTGCTAGCCTTAATGAGGAGCATGTGTGCTCCTTTGTGCTCCATGTGTGCTCCTTTGTGCTCCATGTGTGCTCCTTTGTGCTCCATGTGTGCATCTTGGCAAAAGGCATTTTTGGAATGTGTCATTTATACCAGCGTGGTGGATCTGTCCAGACTTGTTTTGCCTTGCAGTGTTGCAGTGTTTCAGTGGCATGTAAGTAGGGGCTGATTTATATCTGTATGTGAGATCTGGGATTCGTAATGTTTCTTATCTCTGCACAGTGTTTTTCTGGGCTGCTGTAGAGAATGTCACACATACAAAATGTTAATATTTCTCTCGTGTTTTACGGCTTATTCAACATTCACAATCAAGTTTTCCCTATTATTATTTTGAGGACTTATTTGAAGAAATAATGTTATTTTCATTCACAATTAAAATAAGATTATAGCCACTCAGTGCTTCATTAGACCGATAGATTCAGTGGCATTGCTTGAACACACACTGAAATAGACGTAGCAAGTGGGCCTTTGGAAATGTGAAATGTACTCTGGGCTTTCCACAGCTTCTGAGCCAGCTGAAGGGGAACCTGGAGGAGGAGAACCGGCACCTGCTGGACCAGATCCAGACCCTGATGTTGCAGAACCGGACCCTGCTGGAGCAGACCATGGAGAGCAAGGACCTGTTCCACGTGGAGCAGAGACAGTACATGTAGGCCCACATCACCCTGCGCAGACCACAGGGCTTAGCTTTTAAACAGTAAACACTCAGCTGTGGCAGAGTAAAAGGCTACAGTTACAAACAAACATCTCATTCTCCAGGCCCTCCTAAACTGGTAGGACTGCTTATGGACTGAAGAGAACACAGGTCATCTCAGCTGCCTGTCAGAGTGAAGGATTTAGCAACTAGAGTTCATCTCCTCTCATTACACCTTTCCCGCTTGGAGTCATAGTTAAGGGTTTCTCTGCTTGGAGTCATAGTTATGGGTGTCCTCAGTTGGAGTCATAGTGAAGGGTTTCCCCTCTACTCAAGGGTTTCTCCATTTGGAGTCATAGTTGAGTATTAAGGTTAGCTATCAGAGCTGCTGTCCACCCTCCACTGCCAGCTTTGCTAAATAACCCCTGGAATTGGTTTCTCCCAGGAGAAGGCAAGCGTCTGCTCATGGGTAGATCGTGGTGGTATAGTCTGTGGGGTTTCATGCATAAGCATCGACAAGAGCCCATAAATTCCCCGTCTCTAATGAGATCAGTTTTACAGGCACACCTGATCTTGCGCTGGTGTCATACTCACTAACTGACACAGCTGTGCATCCCCAGCCGTACCGCAGCCCTGAACTGGACCGGCCTGTTTGTGCATACCTCATTTTCCTCCTGGCATGCTGAAAAAGGGAACATTTAGTTCCCCCCCGAAACGCCTGCTAAGCGTCGAACCACATGTGGAGTTGCGTGACAGAGATCTACCAGTCGGGACGGGTTGACTTTCCGCCCAGCTGTTGTTTAGCTTTCCAGCAGTAATGGGATCTCAGCAATAAACTCTGAACTGGAATAACTCACCTGCCTTTCAGTATTGTGTATTATATACGTATCACACTAGAGTATTGTTAATCTTATTGCATTTCATTACTTATTGTAATTTGTAGGCTCCCAAGTTTCATCTTGTCTCAAGTACTATTTCACAGGATTCTTACACAAGTACTTCCACAAATGTACACTTCAATTCTTTTGATTCCCTGAATATTTACATTTTTTTAAGACAGAAATAGTTTTTAACATGTCTTGCATGAAATTGCACCTTGTATGTGGTGATCATATCATTGTGCTACAGAATAGTTTTCCTGACAGGGACAGTAAAGAGATATTGATTGGCTGATTGAATGATTGACAGCTGACTGAATGAGTGACAGCACCCTCTCTCCGTTTCAGAGACAAACTGAACGAGCTGAGGAGGCAGAAGGAGAAGCTGGAGGAGAAGATCATGGACCAGTACAAGTTTTATGACCCTTCACCCCCGCGGAGGTATGCGGTCACATCAGTCTTGCAGTTGCTTCACTGTGTGTAATCACCAGGGTGATCCATAAAAATGCCATTAAAAACCGCCATCCCCTACTTACCAAGGCCAGAAACACTCTGCAAAGTGAGTCTTTAACTGAATAGTGGGTGGAGCTACTATCATTGCCATGTATAAACCAATCAAATGACTGGACAGTGTAGCAAAGCAGTTCTCATTGGTTAGAGTCATTGTACATCACTGATAACAAATGATAGCTCCTCCCATTTGGCAGTTATTAAGGCTGCACCTTCCTCCGGGTACCCTGTGCTAACTCCAAACTGGAAGTTAAGTGATAATGAACATTTCAATTCAACTAGAAACTCATGAGCTCACAGCTGCTGGACAGACAGGTGTATGAAACAGAACTAGACCCTGGTGAAGTTCAGGCAGACAGTAGTTGGACGGGATGTGGGTCATCTTGGGGACCCGTTTCTGTTGAACTCGTTTGTGTTTGGCTTTGCTCTGATTTACAGCACAGACAGTATCCCCACAGTTATCCAGCGCACTGTAAGCCTCACAGGGGAGTAATCTCTCAGGCCTTTGTACACAAGCCACCAGATGTGAGCTCCCCTTTCGCATCGCAGAGCTTTTCCAGGCCGGTGTTTATGAGACACTAACCCAGCGTAGCTGACTGTGAGCTGACTGGGGGCGGCAGTGTAGCGTAGTGGTAAGGAGCAGGGCTCATAACTGAGAGGTTGCCGGTTCGATTCCTTGTTGGAGCACTGCTTCTGTACCCTTGGGCAAGATAGTTAACCCACAATTGCATCAGTAAATACCCAGCTGTATAAAGGGATAACATTGAAAAAATTGTAACCTATGTAAGTCACCCTGGATAAGAGGGTCTGCTAAATGCCAGTAATGTAATGTACTATAAGTGTGAGTGTGGAGTTTTGGGGAGAGACGCCCCGTTTGATCCGGCCCCTCCCTCCCTCCCCCAGGCGTGGGAACTGGATCACCCTGAAGATGAAGAAGCTGATAAAGCCGCGCAGCCGCGAGCGCATGCGCTCCCTCACGCTCACGCCCACGCGCTCCGAGTCCAGCGACGGCTTCCTGGGCCTGCCCCCCCACGACAGCCAGGACAGCTCGTCCGTGGGCTCGCTGGACGACACCCTGTCCCACAAGAGGAGCAGCAGTGAGTATGACGCACTCCCCCTGCCCACCCCTCCCTCACTTTAAGCTCTATGGACAGATTTGGCCCTGCCGCTACTGATGGATTCAGGAGTCAAGGACCGCCCCCTCTCTGACTACCAGCTCCACCCCCTGCTACTGCTGACAGGCCAGGCAGAGAAGGACCGCCCCTTTACTGTTCATAAACTCCACCCACTGCTGCTGCTGACAGGCCAGGCAGAGAAGGACCGCCCTTTTAGTGTTCATAAACTCCACCCACTGCTGCTGCTGACAGGCCAGGCAGAGAAGAACCGCCCTTTTAGTGTTCATAAACTCCACCCACTGCTGCTGCTGACAGGCCAGACAGAGAAGAACCGCCCCTTTACTGTTCATAAACTCCACCCACTGCTGCTGCTGACAGGCCAGGCAGAGAAGAACCGCCCTTTTAGTGTTCATAAACTCCACCCACTGCTACTGCTGACAGGCCAGGCAGAGAGGAACCGCCTCCTTACTGGCAGTCAACTCCAACCCTTACTGCTACTGACAGTCTTGGCAAAAAGCACAACCCCCTCACTGGCAGTCAGCTCTACCCCCTAATAGCACCGATAGACCCCTATACGCATTATAGGCCCATACAGCCATCACCATGATAGGACAGAAAAACAGAGCCCACCCACCTGCACACAGTTGACCACACCCCCTTACCACTGCAGAGGCAGGTCATACAGGCGCAAAGGGGCGGAGGCTGGTGGCTGCTTGTTCTCTGCTGTGCGACTGAAGCTCTGTGGCTCTTATGTAACATGCTCTGTGCCTGTCTTTCCCCCCTCTGTCTCAAAGGGAAGAGAGAGAAGCACTCCCATGCGCAGGGTTCCTCCAATGGTACGCAGGGGGGCGGGGTTTCTGTGGCTGTCTCTCGGGGGTGTCTGAGGGAGTCCTGACTCATCCCGCCTTCGCCGTGTCCATCCGTATTAAAGGGTGCAAAGCGCCTCTCGGGGGCGGAGAGCTGACAGCGTAGCTCCGGTCTGACCCCCGCCGGCAGCTCACCACAGCTACTCTCTTACACAACACTGAACAGCACTGTGGAAAATAGATGTTTTTATCATTTTGCATTTTTTTGATGGCTTGTTTTTTTCATCTAATCCCATCCATAAAAAAGTTCCCACTCGATTGAATTTACAGTGATGAGGTTTCATTTCATTTCATTTTGTTTGGGTAGTTAATTAATTCATTAAATTCCTTTGATTTAATGCAGTCATGGTAGTTTTGCTTTATGATGAAGCAGTGCAGAGAGCTTACCATTCCCTGGTTACAGTAACAGCACAGGTGGGTGTGATGGTCTCTCCTGTTGTGAATGATCACAGTGTAGAACACACACAGCGTGCTGGGTTCAGCTCTGCAGCAGAGAAACTCACTGAACTCCCAGCAGGCCGTGTGGAGACTCACTCCCATCAGCACTCTGTGTCTCTGTGTGAGGCATAGTGTCGTACACGCCTCAGGGCTGACTTCCATTTAAGATGTGATCTCCCTGTGGCCCCCCCTCGTCACCGCTGTGGTGCAGCTCTCCAGGGCGTAGGTGTATTGCACCAGTTAATATGCATCTGCAAGTGTGTGTGCTGTGCAACCTGTCCCCTGTCTCACACCCCAACCCACCTCAACTCACCTCACAGCCATTCCAGAGAGCTGTGTGCGTGTGCATGCATACACTGTACATGTGAGAGACTGTGTGTGCGTGTGTGTGTGTATGTTTGAGTCAGAGACTGAGTGTGTGTGTGGGTGAGTGGGTGTGTGTGAGTGTATGTGTGAAACGGAGACTGTGTGTGTGATTGTGAGAGAGAGATGAATGAGTGTGTGCATGTTTGTGTGAGCGCATGTGTCCAGCAGGGCGGTGCTCTGGGTCTCTCGGCACTGTGTTAACGCCCATCTGTTCTCTCCCCTCCCTCTCTGGCTCCGCGTCCCGGCCCGCCCCTCGCCTCCCCCCCCTCCTGCTCTGACTGCCGTTAAAGTGCCGGCACTGAAACGGCTGCCGTTTATGCGGAACAGATCCAAGGACAAAGACAAAGTGAAGGCAGTCTACCGCCGGTCCATGTGTAAGAGCTCAGAGTCCAGCCTCGCCCGCCGCCTCCTCTCCTCCTCTCCTCTCCTCTCCTCCTCTCCTCTCCTCACTGCTCTGCTGTGCTTCCTCTGCTAACGTTTCTCTCAAACCGCACCGCTGTCTAAGGCACGAACCGCATGGTGGATGTCGCACTGAATCAATGTGGTATCGCTGTGACACCATCTTACACACGATGGAGCAGAAAACGAGAAACGGCTGAGAACACCTGACTGCTGTGCTTGTGTATTTAAAGCATCTCATTCACAACCTGTTAAGGTTTGGCCACCATAGCCCTGCCACATTTAGTCTGTTTTTTAGCATTGGTGTGTTCATCTGAACTAGCTGTAGCATCGCCATGGTGGTCCAGTCTTTGCTGACAGATTGGGTGTTGCTGGGTGTTAAGATGGAGTCTTTTGGGGAGTGTCTCGCCTGCACTGTCTGCGACCCCTGGTCCCGTTGTTGCCCCTGGCACGAGCAGAGGCTCCCCGTCTCTCACTGGCCCCACCCCAGAAGCTCACACCCCGCCCCCCCCCTCTCTCTGCGGCTCCCCCAGGCTTGCAGCTGGCAGGGCATGGCAGCCCGCCACTCCACCAGTGAGAGCTAGCATGGTGCAGCCCAAACATGGCTCACAGCCTGTCGTGCTCGTCTCTGCCTCCCTCTCTCTCTCTCTCTCTCTCTCTCTCTCTCTCTCTCGCTCTCTCTCTCCTCCTCCTCCTCTCTGTCTCTTTTTCTCTCTCTCCCTCCATCTCTCTTTCCCCCTCTTTACCTCTTTTCTCTCTTTCCCTCCTTCTTCCCTCTCTTCTCTTTTCTCTCTTCCTCTCTCTCCCCCTCTCTCTCTCTTTCTTTTTTCTATCATTCTCTAAGTCCTTCTCTCCCTAGCATTCTCTCTCTCTCTGAAAATGCTCGATTTCAGCTTGCTTTATTGGCATGGCTAATGTAAATTTGTGTTGCCAGAGCAACACACGCTGGCATTTTTGTTGCATTTTTTCTGCCCCCTCTCTGGCTCTCTCTCTCTCTGGCTCTCTCTCTCTCTCTCTCTCTCTCTCTCTCTCGACTCTGCACCCTAGCTTGCCGTTTACTGTGATCACAGGGATGTAACCTGAATGACAGCGGCTTGGCCGTGTCAAACTCTGTCACCTCAGAAGCACCAGTTCAGCGATGACACGGCCAGCGTGCTGCTCCCTGGCCACGCCCCCACGCTCTGGCAAACCCTTATGGTGGATTGAGCCGGGAGGGGGCGTGTTCTCCCGGGGACCCAGCATGGCTGGCAGGGTGCGGGGAAGGCGTGCTGATCGCCTCGGTAACGGGTTTACCTTCCGTCTCCACGGCAGCCATGAACGACCTCCTGCAGACGATGGCGCTGGCTGGGGGACAGTGGGCGGGGAGCTCGGAGCAGCTGGACGGGCAGGAGGGGCCCGACGGCAGCCAGCGCATGAAGGAGCTGGGCTCCATGGCCTACTCCACCAACGCCATCAACTACGCCACCCTCAGCCGGGCCAAGCAGAGGGCCAAGGCCAAAGGTACAGCTGGGCCACGGTCTCCCGGCTCCTCCTCCTCCCGTTTCCCTTAACCAGGGCCTGGATTCAGCCAACGTTTGTTTCTCACCCTATTCACCCTGACTTTGGCATTGCCGGTTGTGCATTCAGCTCTTCACAGCCACATCTTCTGCACTACAAATGTGATCCTCAAACTACAAGTCCCACAATGCACCGCAGGAGAGTAAATGCCAGTTGGAGGATAGGCACATCTTGCAGGAGGGTGCTGATGAGCAGGCTGACGAGGGGCCCCACCCAGCCCTGTGTAATGGAGCCAGTAATGTTCAGCTGCTGCTGACTCGTGGTCATTGTCTGCTAAAGCTACAGGCCAGATTTGAACTTGCAGTGAACTGACTGTGCCACTCCAGACCCCTGCCGGCATCTTTTAAATGCAAACACAATCCTTTTCATGAATTTGGTTCATGCAAACTGACAGTGAAAAATTCAAAAGTCACACTTTAAGAACAAGTGCTGGTTGAATCCAGGCCACAGTAGTTCGCTGTAGCATGCTGAAAACTGTTGTTTGTGTAATCCAGGAGCACAGGAGACAACTCAGGTGCAGTTGTCACAGAGCATGAAACAAAATGAGGGCCCTTCACTGCATCAGAAAGAAGTGAACCAAATACATAAAGGAGACACAAACTGCATTTAATGACAAAGAGGAAAGGAAGCACCATGCGCCACCTACTGGTCAGATGTGCACTACAGCAACCTTACTGGTCTGACCAGAAAGCACAGCAGAGGCCTCTCCTTTTAATGCATATTTGGAGTCGGTGTCACTGAGGATATTGTAGAGAACCACACATGACTAAAATGGGCAGCAGTGTGGTGTACTGGTAAGGAGTAGGACTCACAACCAAACAGTTGCTAGTTCGATTCCCACAGGGGCACTGCTGTTGTACCCTTGGGCAAGCGATTTAACCCACAATTCCCTCAGTAAATACTCAGCTGTATAAATGGATAAAATTGTAATCTGTGTAAGTCGCTCTGGATAAGAGCATCTGCTAAATGACAATAATGTAATGTTATGGGAAATGGTGTCAAGTTCTATGATATGTTATCAAGTGGTAGCATTGTGTAATGTGTTAACAGTTTATTTGTACAAAAGAGTCTCAGGCTGAAGCACTGAATCAGTAGCAGTCTCTCAGGTGTGGGTACAGCACTCTGTATTCTGCTTTCACTCACTGAGAACGTCTGCAGTTCCCTGCAAAAAAGCTGGTGTGAGAGCCGTGCCACAGGAATATTCCTCTCCCGTTCCCTACTTTACCCTCAGTGTAAATATGGCTGCGCTGTCATGTCTTTGTGTGTCTCCCAGACAACGCGTCCTGCGAGGACGTGACCCCAGCATCGTCAGAGGACATCAACGGCCTGAAGAGTCAAGGTGAGGGAGGGGCGCTCGGAGGGGGTGGGGAGAGGGACCGTGGCATTTCGGGGGAATGGAGCGATCATCTCCCACCTAAGAACTGTGTGCCTTTCACCTGCGTGTCTGCTTTTTTCTACTAACCACTAACTAACCGGCTGCCAGACCGAACTCATTTCATGCTTGTTAATGGCTTAAGAAATCCTCATACACATTCATTTAGGAGACAGGGGTTACTTACAGCTTGGATACACTTGGTGATTTTAATTGAATGATTCAGTGATTTTAATGCAATTCAGTATTTATTACTGTAAAACTGTATATAACAGATTAAAAAATATATAAAATTGCTCTTTGGACAGATAATAACAGTAGTAATGATAATAATAGTAATAATAATAATAAAACTTGTGCTATTATTATTATTAATGTACATAGCATCCCTATCATTGCATTGTGTTACCAACCACATTATAGGCATTTTTAATAGTGCTTTTAATCCCATTTCCATTGTAAATGTTTCTGTCAGAGATAATGGGCAGATAGTGCCAGCACAGTGCTTGTGTGAGATCCGTGCCCTGCTAATCCGCTGAGCTCTGTGTGTGTGTTGGGTTGGCCAGGGCTGAAGGACTTTAGCAGTGCTGAGACACTGTCCCCCAGTCCTCGTCTCCTCTACAATGTGCAGAGTCCCCTGTAGCATCTGTTGTAAGTGACCTTCCCCCAGTGCAGCTATGCGGCCCCCACCTCACCTCCGCCTGAGTGCATCTTACTCCTCTACTGCACCTCTGCTGTGATACCCCTGCCTGGTGCCCCCACCCCACCTTCACCCTCACCTGGTCCCTGTCCCGCTAGCGCTCTGCTCCCTGGACCGCACCCTCCCCAAACTGCCTCTCCCTCCGTGCGGTACTCTGGTTCTCTGTGGGACAGCGAACATGTTGGCCCCCCTGGTGTCACACTCTGGCCCACCCGGTGTCATGCTCTGCACCCCGGGTCTCATGCCCCCCTTTCTCACGCTCTGCACCCTGTGCGGTACTCTGGCTCTCTGCGGGACAGCGAACATGTTAGCCCCCTGGTGTCACACTCTGCCCCCTGGTGTCACAGTCTGCCCCCCGCCGGTGTCATGCTCTGCACCCCCTCACGGTCTGCCCTGCCCCGGTGTCACACTCTGCACCCCCTCACGCTCTGCCCCCCACGCTCTGCCCCCGTGTCATGCTGCAACCCCCTCACGGTCTGCCCCCCCCTGCCTCACCCTCACGCTCTGTCCCCCTCACGCTCTGCCCCCCTCAGGCTCTGCCTCCCCTCACGCTCTGTCCCCCCTCACGCTCTCTGCCTGCCCCCCTCTCACGCTCTGCCCCCTCACGCTCTGCCCCCCTCATGCTCTGCCCCCTCACCCTGCCCCCAGGTCTCATGCTCTGCCCCGCCCCCGGTCTCACGCTCTGCCCCGGTCTCACGCTCTGCCCCCTCATGCTCTGCCCCCCCTCACGCTCTGCCCCCTCACGCTCTGCCCCCTCTCCCTCTGCCCCCCTCACGCTCTGCCCCTCACGCTCTGCCCCCTCTCACGCTCTGCCCCCAGGTCTCACGCTCTGCCCCCCTCACGCTCTGCCCCCAGGTCTCACGCTCTGCCCCCCTCACGCTCTGCCCCCAGGTCTCACTCTGCCCCCCAGGTCTCACGCTCCCCCCTCACGCTCTGCCCCCAGGTCTCACGCTCTGCCCCCCCCTCACGCTCTGCCCCCTCACGCTCTGCCCCCTCTCACGCTCTGCCCCCAGGTCTCACGCTCTGCCCCCTCACTGCCCCCAGGTCTCACGCTCTGCCCCTCCCTCTCTCCCCCCTCACGCTCTGCCCCCAGGTCTCACGCTCTCCCCCTCACGCTCTGCCCCCTCACGCTCTGCCCCCAGGTCTCACGCTCTGCCCCCCTCACGCTCTGCCCCCTCTCACGCTCTGCCCCCAGGTCTCACGCTCTGCCCCCCTCGCTCTGCCCCCTCTCACGCTCTGCCCCCAGGTCTCACGCTCTGCCCCCCTCACCCTGCCCCCCTCCAGCCTCCCGGCCCAGCAGCCTCCACAGTATCAGGACCCTCAGTAGTAATAGCAATAATAACTCCTGCTCCTCCGCACTCGAGGGCCCAGGTACGCCATCGCTAACGAACCTGCACACCCCTCTCTCTCCCTCTCTCTCCTCTCCCCTATCTTTCCCTCTCTGTCTCTCTCTCTCCTCCTCTTCCCCATTTCGCTCTCTCACTCTCTCTTTCTCTTCCTCTCTCTATTTCTCTCCCTTTCACACATTCTCTCCCTCTCTTCTCCTCACTCTCTCTTTCTCTCCCCCTCTCTCTCTTTGTTTAAAATTAAGGTTTAAAAATAAAGGGCATTTAAAAGTGAAAACATCTCTTGTTCTCCCTTTCTCTGTCTCTGTGCTTTCTGTCTGTGGTTCTCTCCTCTTTGCCTGTGCTGCATTGCTGATATGGGTGCATTTGACAGTTTTTCTGCAGTTGTGGAATGTGTAAATCAGAGCAGGTACTGGTTCCCTGTATGTATTTAGTAACACGGTACACTCCAATATATATAGAATACCGCATATGAGCTGATACCTGTGAAAGCTCTGTGTTTAGGCTGAAGTCTCTTCTCTCTGTAAGGTCACTCAGTGGTTTACATGGTGTAAAGTGGCTCATGCTTGCCTGGGACTGAGTGTATTAATTAAGGGATTAGCATAGCACGTTAAGGGAACATAGACTGCATGTTTCACACGCCACATCTCTCTGAGGGAGTTTTTAAAAAATTATTCATGAGGATGGAAATGCAGAACGTTCTGTCGGGGCTAATCAGTGCCCGGGATGGAGGCTCGCTTCTGAGCGATGCAGGGAGAGAGAGCGGTCTCTGCCCGCGGTGTGGTGGGTTTGTCCTCTCTTGTCTGTATCCGCTGATGTGGCCGTGCCGTTCGGCTCTCTGTCCCGCCCCCTCGGTGGGTGTGTGTGTGTGTGTGTGTGTGTGTGTCTGCGGGTAGGAGCGCGTGAAAGCAGATGGTGCGTCGCTGCCCTCCCGTGCCCGGCCGTGCGGCTGGCGTCCTGTCCCGCTGTCTCTAAGCTGGCGCAGCAGTGCGTTGTGGGTAGGGGGTCTGAGTGCAGCACATCTGTCCGGGTCTCAGTGCCTTCTGTCTCCACCAGGATAAAAGGGGGAAAAAAAGACAATCAGAAATGAATTAATTATTTGGATAGGGCTGAGGGATTGTCTTAAATCAGCGGATTATTTTATGTAATTGTTTTATTTTATGTAAGTGAGAGAGTATCAGAGGTTACATTTTTGTGAGTTGCGCTGTGTTTGCAGTCGGTGGCCTGAGTGTTCCCAGGCCGAGGGCAGCAGTGAGGGAGGGGAGAGTGGCAGGAGATGTGTGGCTGTTTCTCAGCTGTGTATCCTATGTTGGGCTGTATCAGCAGACACTCTAACGCGGGGTGTTTGCTGAGCGCTATCAACAGAGGGCAGGCCTGACACACAGTCAGGGTCCTGCAGGAGGGGGAAGGCACAGGGGGCGAGAGAGGCAGGGGTCTTCACAGGCACAGCGGGGTAGAATGAATGGGGGAGTGAGTGTGTGTGTGTGTGTGTGTGAGTGACTGCAAGACAAGAGAGTGAGCACTGTACCCCAGTGATAGTCCCACTGAAACACCAGTGTATGTAGTTATTTAGCCATTATTCCAGGAAGGAGAAGGTTGCAATATCAGCCAAATATTGTAAAATCAGGGTATATTCTTCCATTGAATGTGATGTACTGCTTTAAAGCTGCAAGGCATAGAGAATCTGCAGTCAGCATGACCAGGCCCTGGAGGCCCATAGCGTCAGTAGAACGTTGCCACAGCGTCACAGCAATGCTTCCCCATCACAGCAGGGTGTGAGTGTGAGCGGAGTCCTGTGAGTGACAGCGCATTTCTCCTCCAGCAGGGGGCGCTCTGAACGGCAGCCACAGCCGTCCCCACAGTGAGAGCAGTGGAGAGTTCAGCCTCAGCCTGGACAACGAGGCCTGGTCCAGCAGCAGCAGCCCCGTACAGCCCCCCCTCTCCCAGAGGGGCTCCCGGCAGAGCCCGCTGGAGCCCGCCGCCCCCCTGCCCAAAAACAAGGCCGCCTCGCCGGGGAGCGAGGTGCTGTCCCTGCAGCAGTTCCTGGAGGAGAACGTCGACCCAGCAGAGGTACCAGAACACCCTCATCATTTAGTATCACTGTGCTAGTGAACATTACTGTAGAGCAGTACATCAGTGTGGCTGCATGTTATGTGTCTTTGGGTTTGAGTAAACTTGAGTACATCTGAGAAATTGATTTGTATTTATTTAACTTTGTTTTTAAAATTTAAATTTAAATTTGTTTGATTTACATTGCTACTGTTATTACATAAGGTACTGTCCTTATAAGGTATGGTTGGAGAAAAGTGCAAAACGTTAATGTCTGCCTGCCTCTTTGTGTGTGTGTGTTTCTGTGTCTTCGTGTTTGTGTGTGTGTTTTATTGTTCTCCCTGCAGTCTGGCAGCCAGGAGAACCTCACAGCGGAGTCGACCCGCCCATCAGCTGACCCCAGCCAATCGGAGCGGGTGGGGCGGGGCTCCGCCGGCAAAGGCATCCTGCGCTCGTCCAGCGGGAGGGTCTCGGGGGTCAGCACCGGGTCCGACGGGCGCCCGCCCAAAGCGCAGGGGGCGGGGCGGCCCAGCCTGCGGAAGGCGGAGAGCGCGCGGGTGAGGGGCGGGGCCCAGGCCCGGCCCACGCTGGATGGCAAGACCAGGGCCACGTCGGTGTCGGAGCGGCTGGACTCCGCCTCCCCGCACGGGGGCGGGGTTTTCTCCACCGCCACCCTGCCCCGCGCCAGCAGCGTCATCTCCACGGCCGAGGGCTCCGTGCGCCGCACCAGCATCCACGACTTCATGTCGAAGGACAGCCGCACCCCGGTCTCCGTGGACCCCGCGCCCCGTGAGTACCGACCGGGCCCCGTGCCGCCCCCCTGCACGCCCCCCCAGGCCAGGCAAAGCCCCCAGACTCCTCTGCCCAAGTCCGCCAGCCTGCCCCCGACCGGCGGCGCCCCCGACCGCGAGGGCCAGCTCTCCACCCTGGAGTCCTTCTTTAGCTCCTCCTTCACTCTAGACTCTCTCTTTACGGACACCATCTTCAGCGAGTCCGTGTGCACGCCCCCCGGTAAGAACCACACCCCCCTTCCCATCAGCCCCTCCCCAGCCCCGCCCACAGGATACGAGCTCCAGCGGAATGCAGGCCGGGGGTCCGGCCTGCCCGATCAGAAGCTGAACGGTGACGTCACCGGCTCTGATCGTGGTGTGGCTGACCCCCAGTCCCTCGCCTTAGCCTCCAAGGACGAGCAGTCCCTGTGGTATGAGTATGGGTGTGTTTAAACCTGCAGTTAGAGGCCAGGGATTTCCCAGCGGTCTCCTTCTCTGGCACTCCGGAACGTTCTCTGATGGCAGGCTCCGTTTGCATGCCGCCGTTTGCATGCCCTGGGAAGACTCTGGCGTTTTCTGATTGGTCGGCTGATTGAGGAATCTGTTCTTTGGGTGTGTTCTGGGGTTTTCCGTGGCTTTGGCTCCTCCCTCCAGCACTCACTGTGACTGCCACATTTTTCATTTTTTTTCATCTGTGATTGTTGTGATTTTTTTGTAAATGTTTTTGCAAATTGTACGTATGCATGTGTAACTATGCAGTAATTTAATCAATTAATCGGGTAATCAGCTAAAGCTTTGATAAGTGATTGTTGTTTTTTTTTATTTATGTGATCTCTTCTGATATTTTATTTTCACTATTTTGTCAAGTTACATACAGAGTATAAGTATGTATCTGGTATGATTATCCAAATATTTCATGAGGTTAGAACATGCCCACTGCACAAGTGTTAGGGCAGTACTGAAGAATAAAACTAAGATAGGGCAGATAGGGCATACAGTATATAGGAAGAGTTTAAGCATCAAATGTACTACTCAGTGTAATAACACCCAGCTTTACCACCCAGGTGTGGTTGGGTTATGAATAAAAGTAAAAAGTTTAATGTAATTCATGCCAAAAAAGAGTTGTCTCTAAAACGCTTTAAGAATCTTTCGTTTTGTTCGTGTAATAGTGTTGATATAGCCTGTATCTGAAATAAGTGGTTCTAATGATCAAATGTTCCACTTTAAAAATGGGGGAAGGTGTGTGCCAGGGTTTTAAATAAAGTAATTAGGCTTGTAGAACAAGCAAGAATTTGTCAGGCCCCTGATGGTCTGTCCTATCAAAGACTATTTAAGACTCACGCTCTGTAGACACGTGGATCTGCTAAACTGACAGCAATTATGTTTTTTAGATGGACCTCCAGCTCTAAAAAAAAATATGTACATAATACACTAGCCCCGCCAGACAGTTGTCTTGAAGATAGTTGATTTTTTTTGTGGTAAATTATACAATTTTACAGTCATATTAAACTTGAGTGTATGTGCTAGATGGCTGTTATCTTAGCTGATGTTTTCTTTACCTCAGTATTTATACAGACCCATTTTTGATGATGTCTTGCTTTATTTGATGTGAACGCCTTTGTTTTGAGTTTAGCAGTAGAGGGGAATAGACTTTCATGGGATGTCTGGAATGTGTTTTTCTTGGTGTCTGGTGTGTGGGGCACTCTTGGTGTAAGATTATGTTGCTGTAAGACACCGGATCACTGCATGTCCATCCAAACTGCATGACTGTACCCCCTTTGCCCATCAATTTTAGAACTGTCATTTTGATCACTGCAATCAAAATGAATCTGTGTGCTGTCATATATCACCTCAGTCTGAGATCAGTAACACTGGTGATTTCGGTATATAAGGTTTTTCTGGTTATGTGTCCCCTGTTGCATGGGTTGTGAAGCTGGTGTTTAAACACTATGGGTTTCATTCACAAAAGCTAGAAAGAAAAACACTACACAGTGTAGGAGGATAGGTCATAACAGACTTCTGAATGAGTAACAAGACGTTCATAGCTTAAAACAGAGACAGTACTACTTTTCTCTTCTGGAAAAAGAATTTTTATTTGAATACTTTAGTAAATGTGAGAACTATGTCAACATTTTAAATGCATTCAGTCATGTTGAACAAAAAGAAACATGAATGTAATTGTTTGAAATTCCTGTTATTTATGGTAAACGGTTAAAAACCTCACAACCCAGCAACAGATTATTACTCCTTACACAGTCCATGTCTAAGAAGCACATACAGGACAGGGCATAGATAATAGGAACCTTTTTGTGAATGAAACCACCGCCAGTAGTCTTACTGGTGTGACCTACCCTGGTGTATTCCACTAGAGCCAGTACATGCCCGACTGATCATGGGAAAATCTGGTTAAAGAAGTCCTTTGGGGTGCCATTACAGATGATTCCAAAGCATACTACCACAGAACATCAAACTGAAGAGCAACCTTTTCCACTTGCATTCAGTGATAACAAATGAGAAACTTGATTGATCAATGCTCTATAAATATGAATAATGGGTCTATGTGCTGCAAGTGTGTGTATATACTTAATTTTGTTCATGCTGTTGTCGTCAGTGCTGTGATGGTGTAACCATGCTGTTTCCTGGACCTGTGTCGGTGCTCTGTTCAGAAATGATATCGAGTGCCTTTGTTCTGCAGATGTGGAAGGTTTTCAAGAGCGCAGACAGTCCAAAAGCAGGACAGGGGAGCAGCAAAGCTCCTAAACATGGCCGCCCCCCGCAAGGCCACCGGAGTAGTGTGCTGAAGTGGTGAGTTTCCCTGCCGGCAGAGGAAGGAAGTCTGTGAGGACAGGGGGGATGGGGGGGAGCGGTAACCCCGCTAACAGCATCCCGCACGCACTGCGCAAGCAGCATTTGCGCAGCCCCCCCACAGCTGCGGCGGCTGCGCTTCCCCCGGCGAGTCACAGCCTCGCCGTTTCGACAGAGTGTTCCACCTGCACGACGCCTCCCCCTGCTCCCCGCCCGGACACTCACCTACACCGCACGCCTTTTCAGGGCCACTGCAAGCAAGCACATGCATTTCCACCTGTTTTTCTGATTGAAGCTTGCTGGGTTTTCCCATTTAATTTTTTTTTTTTTACATGTATTTATTGGGGTAGTAAAAAGTGAATGCTGCTGGTGTGTGGCAGGAGGTATTTGGCTGGTATGTGCATGGCTTCAGGGTCCTGTGGTTTTAACCCTTCACTCTCCCGCTCTATCTCTCACTGCTTTTAAGTGTGTTTGACTTGCACCTTCTGTATATGTGTCTTTCCTGGTTGTGCTTCTTGTTTCTAACCTGCTTTTCTCTGTCCCCTCTTGTGGACTCCTTTTCCCTCTGCCTCCTGCTCAGAAAGGAAAGTGACCTTCGAGCTCTAGCTTTGGAGCTGAAGCTTTTTTTGTATCTGCTCTGCCGAGAGGGTCTTCAGTGAGAACATGGTGTATATATTAAAAAAAAACTTTAAAAAAATCAAAAACTTCATCAGATTCGTTCTTCAGTAGAGACAACTAGACTTCCTGTCTTTCCTTGAATCAAGGAGAAAACAAACCGCCTTCCTCCATGAATGATATTGTGACAGTTGTTTCCTCTTTGTGAACATAGAGACAGTTGCACTGCCATGTGGTTCTCGCACACCGCTAACGTCCTGTGCCGATGTGCACTCCTGGGAAAACTCACCAAGCTTTTCACCGACCCTGAGGATTGGAACACCTCCTCTGCGTGACACTGCGCTCTGTAAAAGACAAGCACATACATGCGAAAACATTTTTTTAAAGGAATGGCTTCTCACATTCAATCTCTGCTTAGACTTCAGTGGCATGTGGGTGCCAGAAAAAAAATGGTTGCCCGCATTCTGCATGGAGCCAACTGGCGTACTCTCCTCCCCTCCACAAAATGGACAATCGATGCAACTTCTCGTTTTCTTTCCTGTCATGCCAGAATAACACCGGGGGGAGAGTCCTTGTATAGTGCTTTTCTGCTCTCATTTTGACTGCCATGGAGTTTTGGGTGTGCCGAGACGTTACCAGAGCTGAGGCTTCTGGGAAGGACAGTGCGTTGGCCACCGGAGTAAAGGTGGCGGTGTCGATCGAATCATGTTCCTGCTGCGAATGACTGTGATTAATGTATAGCTCATTTCCTTTTCCACTTTTGCATTTACATAAAACCATTTGATGTGAACAAACAAGCAAGGCCTCTGACTGTGTCTGTGACAATTCATTTCCTGCACTCCACTGACTGTATAAGAGTATTTATTAGCTGCCTGATTCCGGGCTAATTGCCTGTCTTGCATTTTTACATATCATCCATATATACTTACAAAGATATGTTGCTAATGGGTAAATTTTCAGTTACTCCTCAACATGAAACACTTTGGTTACAGTCCTATCTCTTTAAGCACTATCCTGCCATTCTTAACCTCAAATGATAATCTGTTATCTCTGAGCATAGTTTGATGGAAGAGCCATCCTGCCAAGTAGTAGGGTTCATTTTCTGTCAATGGGCATGTGGTGATTTACTTAAAGTAAGTCTGATTGACTGGTGGAAAAAGAAAAACCAAAAATCAGAGTTGAAAGAAAATTCCCAGGTCACCTGCAGTGATGGAGCCACGTGCCCATCACTTCCTGTGAGAGGAGCTGATGTTACATCCGAAAGTTTGTGGGCCTTAAAACGTGTCCAACATCATAGCTTGGCCCTTCAGTGAAAGGGAAATTTATGGAAAAATGTCTGATCCTGAACTGATTTTCCAGGTAAGCCAGTCTCCCACCACATAAATTGTTTCACCTTGTCCGCTAAAGTTACGGTAAAGTGAAATGTACTGACGTACATGCCTCGTGCTGCGGTAAAGTTAGTTCACTAAGTTAAATATGTAACGTTAAAAACCCACAAGGAATGACATTCTGTTGAAGGAAAAAAAAATACGTTTATGGTTACAACTGATTTTTTTTTAGATCAAATCCACCCCACAGAAACCGGAATGGAGTAATTAAGCATTGGTCGACGTATAACGCAGTTCCCTATAGATAGCTAACCCGACTAACGTTAGATGGATGATAGCAAAGTAACTACGGATGCGACGTTTTGCTTAAGTAGGAATAAATTATGAAGTTGGTTCCAGCCAGGATTTTCTTAAGAGACGAAACTGATGAACGTGTCTTCCGAAAATAATCTCTTATACATTGAAGACCCTGGGGTAAGGCCATCAGGTGAAAAATATGTTCCGTGTATTGCGGGAACGTTTGACTAAGTTTTACATGAACTGCCAGCTTGGTGTTCTGATCATTTTGTAGCTAACGTTAGCGAAAGAAAAACACATCGACTGGTCTTGATGGTATATATTTCTCATTACATAACTTTGTAGCGCTCCTTTGTTTCTTTATAATTAGCTACATATCTGATTAACGTTTTCCCTCATATAAATTAATTCAGTAAAACCAGGTTCTTTTAGGAGAATGTCGTGATTTCTTGACCTTTACAGTTCCCAGGTTAGTTTTAAGCACGATCCAATGAAATGCCACACCTCAGCATTATGAGGCCACAAATGCGCTACTCCTAATGAAGAATGTGACTTTTGTACCTGATTTTTGAATCGGGAGGTTTTGTTTCAATTTGTGAAAGTGCCCATTGTGGGATATTCTTACAGAACCACTGTGCACTGAATGGGTTGGGAGCAGAGCTTTGTATTTCTAAAGGAGAGCTGAAGAGACAAGCTCCCTGTTATGCTGAAGACCGTGGACAACAGGGACACCTGCTGGAAAGATGTGTATATGTGACAGGTTTTTAAAGTGCATGTTTTTAATAACTAATTACACCCAGCTCCCGCTCATCAAAATGGGACATTTCACATGCTGGATTTTTAGCCCTCATATGCTCCAAATATTTCAAACATATTGAATTTTAAATGCACCTAGTTCATACCAAGTTCCAGTGTCATGAACACAAGGAAGCGTATGGTTAAAAGCAAAATGTATATACATTTCTTTAAATTCAGATCACATATAATTTCTTTTACTATGTACATCACACAGATTTATGCAGTTAAACTGCTAGATGGCTTACCTCAGTAACATCAGTTTCGCACTTGATAAGTAGTATTGTCCACTACAGACAACTTATTGAAGTTCCAAATGAACATTTGGAATGAGAATTTATAGAGAATTTATATCTCTTTGCTATTTACCAGACATAGACAAACCGGTCCTATCCCAGACTCTAACAATCCCACTCACCACTTCCTTTCCGTGTCAGCTGTTCATGGCACCTCTCCACCCCCTTTCTTTTTCCTGTTTATGGTGTCCACATGGGGGGTCAGCAGCCTGGCCTAGTGACAGGTGTGACCCCTTTGTCAGACTCTAAGCCAAATAAAAGTAACGAAATACCCACATCTGCTGCAACCTTCATGCTTTGATTGCATGGAAGTTCCTATCCCCTGAAGTATTTTCCAGAGCACTTTGTGTTGGTGTTTTGACGACGACTCTTTCTCCAGCCCACTATCACTTTACAGTGAAGAACAACTTACGGGAGAGGTTGCACTGTGTTGTAAAGATTTGTAAGTCCAAAAACGAAATCAAAAATTCACCCCAACCAAAGTATTGCTATGCTAAGATGAGCAATAAAAATGCCCATCAGCTTACATTTCCCTCCACAGGGAAATAACATTTAGCATGCATAATCTCACACTTATCTTGCAGGTGTTACTAAATATTAACAGCAACTGAAAACACAAGCTGAGCAGATTTGGTACGTAAACAGGACAGGCTCCCACTGGAAGGTGTCCTGTAATTACCCTGCATACCGCCCAGGTAATTCACACCTGGCAGCTAGTGTGTTTGGAACCCAGTGGAGCGACAGCTGGAGAGGAATGTGTTTCCCCAGGAGGGAGTGTAGCAGAGGGAGTGGGGTGGCACTGGGAGGATACAGATATTGGAACTGAAGTGTTGAAATAACATTCTTACATGAACATTCACCCTCTTAGTCCAAATACTAATGTACTCAAAATAGAGTCAAACCAATCATCATACCACTGCTTTTCCTTGCAGAAGATGAATGAATCAACCATTGCCTCTCTGTGTGATTAAACATAGTTTACTTTGTTCCCTCGACATAAAAACATAACAGGAACAAACAAGTCATTTCCACTCTTCTGTCATATTTTTAAGAAGACGATGCATAATTGCCTGAGATTTCTGTTGGATGAAATGGAATATAGCTCCATCTTTGTAGTCAACAAAACCCTTACACCATGAAAAAACATAAAACTTAATTTAACGAAAAAGTTAAAATAGTACGTTTCAGTACCATTTCACTTGTAACCATATGACAGCATGAGTCATGACAGCAGCCCTGTCTCAGGTGGAAGGCACAGTGTCACATATTAAAATAACATCTTGACATTAGCATCAGCCATTAAAGCTGGTTTGTGGCACAAAAGGTTTCAGTCGGTCCTCTAATCAAAGCTCTGGAGAACGGGATCGTGTCCCGTCTCTTTTAGAAACCTCAGCAGGTCCTGGGGCTTCAGGCCCATGGTGGCCGCGTTGGTCATGGGGTGGAAGTACACCCACTCGTGGCCGCCCTCAGCCAGGTCGCTGTCCAGCACGAACTTGACGCTCTGCTCCCTGTCGCAGAAGAGCGCCAGGGCGGTGGCACAGCCCTGCCCAACCTTCAGCTTCTCCAACATGGCCGCCTCGTCCGCGAAGCGCAGGTTCCCGCTGCCCACGCCCAGCTTCTTGGCCAGGTCGTTGAGGTTGACCTGCCGGTCGTGGCGGGTGGACACCAGCCACAGCCCCTTCTTCTTCTTGTCCTTGAGGAAGAGGTTTTTGGTCACCGCTCCGCTCAGGTGCTGCACGTGAGGCATCATCTCCTCAACGGTGAACACCTTAAAGAGACGGAGAGGGAAATGTGAAATTGATGATATTCTAGCAATTCTGTTTATTATTACATTATTGGCATTTTAGCAGACTCTCTTGTCCAGAGCGACTTACATTGGTTACAGTTTTTTACAATGTTATGGATTTCTACAGCTGGATATTTACTGAGGCAATTGTGGGTTAAGTACCTTGTCCATGGGTACAGCAGCAGTGCCCCAGCAGGGAAATGAAATGGCAGCCTTTGGGTTACCAGTCCTGCTCCGTAACCACTATGCTACACTGCCGCCTGTTCAAATGAGTAACTCAATTCAAAGTGTTCATTAATTCATTTTAATAGCTTATAATTGGTGGCTGGATCTGTTGTGTGTTTGAAAACCCAGTGTGAGGTGCCACTCGACAAGACTGTGATCTCACAGTAGCAGGGCTGTAGCATTTGGATTGACTACATAGTGCTAAGTATTCTGGAGACAGCCAAAATTAACAGACATGAGTCGCATTAATATGGTTGGAAGAATGTAGTTAAGGTCACTGCTCTATGACACTGTGGCACTGGCACCTACGGTATTCATGGTGTCATTTTTATTTTATTCAATGAAGTTTACTGTAAATTCAAACAGGTTTTGTATCGTTTGAGGGAAAACTTAATGTATATAACCGCTAAATTTTATGCATTTATTCGTAATGTCGCTTTTTAGAATTAACCCCTTAAAAGGATCACATGTGACTTCTAGGACTGTACACTGTTAAAAAAAATACTGTTGCGTTAAGACTACATTTGGCCATTTCCAACAGGGATTTTAAGTATCCCTGAAGTGCACAGTTTTGGGATCAATAAAGAGGCACTAATATCACATGCAAACCTTTAGCTATCAACAAGGGAGTTAAACAAGATGTGTTTCTCCCGTTTGGTTTATACGTTCCAACGATATTACCGCTGAGCTGTGAGGAGATTGATGTCTTTGATTTTTAACGTTTGATATGCATAGTCCATCACTTTCATTTACTCACTCAAGAGGGAAACTCGTTTTGGACATGTTGCGACCTCTGGTGCTCACCGCAGTTATACCACCAATACATTCCATTCATCGGCAGTCTAGCCACGCTACACGCTCGTTAGTTACATACTTCATATTGCTTCCAAGCAAATAAGCAAATAAGATACGGTATTAGCGATAAATACAAAAATGTACGTGTTGTTAATGTAAAGCATATTTCGTGGTTAGTTGGCTGTCGATCGTTTTTTTTCATAATTCCAGTTTTACCTCTGGATGGTCCACGCAGACCGTCTCAATATTAAGACTTTTCAGGTACTCTTCCAGTTCTTTCCGAAGCTCTGACGACGCCATTGTAAAGTAAACTGGACGAACTATAAGACTTTAAAAGGTGCAAACGATGTAACACTGTAACTCCTTGAAGCGTATTTCCTGATTGTACAAGATAGCCAGTGCCACACGCTCAGCAGGCGTTACAGCAAAGCGCAGTTGTGATACGCTGATGCAACATTACCCCACCAAGATGGCTGAAAAATTGCTCCAATTAGAGCATGCGTGCGCATGCGCAGAGTGACACGCTTCTCCAGAACTGTACGACCATCGTATTTTCAACCCCACGTGAAGTCAAAACTGGCAGTAAAACAGTACATTTTTAATCTAAAAACAGTCTCACACTGCATTATCATTGACTTATAAGAATTATGACTTCATAAGGTAACAGCCAATTGGCCACATAAAAAGGAAAAACTATACAACCCTAGCTTTACCTCAATCAAAAGGTAGAACTTGATACAGGAACCACCTAGTGCTAGAAAAAATATCTTAATGTTAGTGGCATGTATCCTCTACCCTACATGCAATGTAGAAAGACAAGTAGGCTAATGTTCCTATACATTGTCATTCTTTCACGTCTAAATTTAGGAATGGCCTGTCGTAGTTTCAAGTTAGGATTAATTTTAGGATCAAGTTCTTTTTGAACAGCCTTACATGGAATACTTCTGAAATACTAGTGTTCTTTAACCTATGTACCCAATTCTGTGCACAGGTGAGGATATGGATGGCACTTCTTGTTCCGGAATTTTCGTTTTACTTCCGCTTTTGATTCAAGTCTTTGCTCTTGACTAGCAGTTTGGACTGCTCAACTAAAAGTACAAAGCTGCTGAAAATGTTTTGCATTAACAAGAGTATAATGTAAATGTATTAAGGCCAGTTATGCCAGGAAATTCATAGAATCAGGACCAGCACTGTATACAAATGTAGGAAGTGTGAGATTCAATCTCTTACGCCTCCAGTAAACAATACTCATTTTAAATGTGCAGAACAAACCTACACAACTCCCGTCCAGAAATGCTACCATCCACCAGGTTTCCATCTGTCTTTTCACCACTTACAATTGCAGCTGGAGAGGGAAAATTAACGGAGCAGGACTCTTAACCGAAAGGTTGCAGGTTCAGTTCCCCATGGGGGCACTGCTGCTGTGCCCTTGGGCAAGGTACTTAACCCACAATTAGCTCAGTAAATATCCAGCTGAATAAATGGATAAAATTGTAAAAAAAACTAACTGATGTAAGTTGCTCTGGATGAGAGGATCTGCTAAATGCAAATGATTTAATGTAATGTAACTTGTTCAGTTGTGCTAGTTTAAATGAGCTGGTTTACTTCCACATGCAGATACTGCAGCCCTCCAGGACCAGGAGTGCACAGCCCTGACAGCAGCAGAATGAATTCTGCAATGTGTGTTCCTGATGCCTACAGCATTGTTGAATAAAGAGGCACTGCACAGGGAATGGGTGGTGAAGGCTTTATTAGGTCCAGTCCATCCTCTCACTTGTCCTCAGGCTTGTTGAAGCAGTAAGTGAGGCAGCACTTTCCGCAGTAGTGCCTGTCGAAGTGGCTGGCCATGAACACGCCGGCACCACACTCGTCCGCAGGGCACTCGCGGCGAAGGCGGTGGATCTTGCCGTTTTCGTCGACCTGGGCGAACCAGAAAAGCGGTGAGTCACTACTGTCCAGGTGGTGGTCATCGGAACATTTCAGTATCAATTACTCAACTTCAGTTCACCAATCACCCCAATATAAAAGCATGCAGCGTGTAGGTTGAGTTCCCCAGGACACTATAGGTTTTAACATTTCCATTACTTGCACCCTTAAACTGGGCACTGCTTCAATGAATTAATACTGGCAGGCAGGAAAGATTTGAAATGAATAGCAGACACAGCCTGTAAGATGCTGTGTTCTCTTAAAACATTACGCTCCTATAGTCTTGGAAACGTGTTGTGCCTTTTCTTTTCCAAACACAGAACTAGGATCAGTCCCTTGGCATAACAACCAACTGCAACTTCACTTCACGCTGATCCCAACTTCAAAGCAGAACAAGACATGACAATCAGACGTGAGGTCCCCAATATCCCCAGACTGCTCATTTAGGCCAGGGCCTTACCTTGTAGTACTTGAGCACAGCGAGCTTGACCTTCTTTCTCTTGTGCTTGTTCTTCTTGGGTGTGGTGTAGGACTTCTTCTTCCTCTTCTTGGCACCACCACGCAGCCTCAGCACCAGGTGCAGTGTGGACTCCTGCAGGCAGAGGATTGGCTCAGGTCAGACAGAGGTTTGACAGTGGATGTCTACCATCACACACGCAATTCTGGACTCTTCCCAATGTCTCGGCAAACACAGAGTCAGTGACAAATGCATTTAACAGTTTCCACTGTGCTTGTAGCAGTTTTTCAACATGAACCTCAAGAATCAATTAGCATCCAGTGGAAACATCACAATACTCTTTGCAAATCACACCAAGGTTTCCTCTATTGCTACCCCTCTTGTGGAGTTAACCAACCCATGCAGAGACTGACAAAAAAACTGACAGAACACAGCAGTGTTGCAGTCTGCAGCCACTCACCTTCTGAATGTTGTAGTCAGACAGAGTGCGGCCATCTTCCAGCTGCTTACCAGCGAAGATCAGCCTCTGCTGATCAGGAGGGATACCTGGAAGGGGGGAATCAGGTGAGACCTCAGGTAAGCACACTCAGCAAGAGCAGGTTCCATACAGTACTAATCTGTAACAAGGGTCCATGAAACTTAAATATCTGACAGAGGAATATGGAACTGACCTAATAAACTGTGCTAAGAAAAACACTAACCTTCTTTGTCTTGGATTTTAGCCTTGACATTTTCGATGGTATCGGAAGGTTCAACCTGTTCGGAACAGAAGACGATGTAAATTCAACGCTGAAGTCACCCAATATCAACTATCTTCTCTTCCTGTCAACTACAGGTAGCTAGCTTGCTACCCATGTCCCACGCGTTGCACCAATCGGACATGCCTGATTTGCCAAGCTCCGATATTCTAGCTGGGAGAATAATTCACAACTGAATGAAATGTGCCGCTAGCTAGCAACTTTCATAAAGTACAAAGCTCCTTAGCGAGCTACGATATACGCGCGGTTTTGCATACATACACGAAGATCGGACATTCAGAATGGTAAGCTTTCCCAGTAACTGGCTACGAATGACACTACGAGCATCTCGATAGCTAAACGGGACTTGGCAACTAGACGGATATCCCTACTTTCACACTAAAAACACATTTACATCTATTTTCATAGGACGACATTTATGTTGCTGAATAGAAATCTATACGTTTTCCAACTAGGCCCAATACACCTTTTAGCCATTTACTAGCTATCTGGCTACTAGATAGCCAGACACACGTGTGCAACATACTACTTTCCTTTCCAAAAAACTGTAAGACTGGCGCAATCAAAATACGTCTGTAATATTACTATGCTGGTGTTATTTCAACCATATATACACAATCGTGTAAGTTGTTTTAATAGTTGGAAATGATCGATGTTGGTGAGCACGGGGGTGAAGCGCCACAGAACTCAAGTAGCAGCCAGCTAAAGCCTAGCCACTGCAAACCGGCCGGAGCACCCACCTCAAGGGTTATAGTCTTCCCCGTAAGGGTTTTCACGAAAATCTGCATTTTGGAATCGAATCCACCTGCACAAGGGAAAGAATAGACTTTGAATTTCGTTTACGAAGGTGGATACATCCAAAAGGTGAATTTAATCCTAATATTTATTTATCTAAAGCTGGAGCTCTAACTCACCACAAGCCTCCTGCTAATGGCGGATCATGAGAAGAGGGCTTGCAACGCGTGCGACGGGGTTTTCTCACAGCCGGAGCAGGGAGTAGGCGTCTCAGACAAATGCCTGTGTAAAATAGTTACATGACTCAACAATTGAAACGTATCTGAATATTTTTTTAACGTTTTGTTCAGATATAATTTCGTATAATTATATAGTATTATCTTCTCTAACTTGTAGAAACAAAGCTTTAATACATTTATTGGTGTAAATTTTAACTACTTTGTCGTAATTTCCTTAGTAACCTTCCTGGTTACCACCGTAAACAAACGTGTTTCACGTGAGGCATGGCTGATATCGGCTGTAAAGTACCGCCTGAGGTATATTGTAATTTCTTATTACGTTCATACTGCTTGATGATAGGGGCATCTACACGCCAACAGTTTTATCGTGTACTAGACTTAATAGGTTAATGAGAATAAGAATGATTGGGGTGATTGGATACAACATGATTCAATTCCACTAGCTAGCAAATTAATATACAGTATATATGTTACTTCGTGTGTAATTTTGGTGCTGTTGCACAGAACAGCAATCATACTAATATTTGTTTTGCTTTTACCGGTTTAACTGGTATGTTGCTTACTTGCATAGGTATCCTCCTGATTGTAATGGAATAAAATCATGCATTATCATTTACGTGCCATACAGTTGCTGTATGTGTGTCGGTGGGTCAGTTATCCCAATTGTACTGTCTTCCTCATCGTCTTCTGATTGGTATGTAGTGATAATACAGTATTTGCCTGCATCATGGTGACGAATAATTAACAGACTAGCTTTCTCATTCTTGGCTGTAACTTAGACAAATTTAGCTAAAGGATGGAGTTTAAGACATAACCCAAACAAATGCAAATTAAAAGCTGTATCTTTGTTAGTTGATACTCTCCAACACTATTTTGTTTTTGAGTAGATGGCTGCAACTGGGACTGAAAACTCAGTTTCCCATAAGTCCTGTTTCAAAGGAACAAGAGCCCTGCCACCTATTATATCTGCCCGTGACAGGGGGTTCTTAGACTCTTTAGAGGAGTACATACAGAATGAGAAGAAATACTCAAGGTGCCCAGAGGATGGACCTGACGAGCAACGCTACACTATTTACAGCTGTGCATTTGACAAGGTGGGTAATTAAAACAAACCCAGAGAGGAATGTATGTGTGTGTGTGCACATTTTGGGTGGACAGATGGCTGAATAGTGTATTTTGTGTTTTGTTGGAAGCTTGACTTGAAACCAGAAGGTTTAAAGTTTGAAACCCAGAAGCAGCTCTGCTGTCTTTGAGAATGTTCTTATCTTGAATTTGTCTCAGTGAATGCCCATCTGTATAAACTGATAATACATGAAAGTTAATCTACCCTGGATATGGGCAGCTTTTAAGGAAAGAAGTAATTGAATGATGAGAGCAGGTGTATTAACTATTAGAAACAAACTATACAAACCACCATAGTAACTCCTCTAATTTTATATTGCCCTGTCAGATTTTACATGAAGGCATACACACGAGGAATGACTGTAATCACTGTTTTCCATCCGAGCACAATGTCCTTGTTTGTGAATTTTGTGAATCTAAATGCTCGTATTTTCAGGTAATTGAGCATGCCACGGCATACGGAAAGGTCCTCACTGCCATCAAGAGAGAGTATGATGACACCATTAGGGCTGCAAAACAGAGTGTGCAGGATGCGGGTGTCACTCACAGGAAGCAGAGGGCCGTGCTCACTGCACCCATCTCGCTAATGAACTATCAGAGGAGAGCTGCCCAGCTGCAGGAGAGGTATGATGTCATTGTACATGTCAGCCATGTCAGATAATGTTTTAAACCATGCAGCCTGAATAACAGACATGCAACAAAGGAAAAGGCCACTCAGGGGCTCTGGTGGAAGCAGAATTAAATTTTCACAGGAAAGTGACCTTGCTGGTTGGCCCATTTAACCCTTTACCCAAGCAGTGGGCTTCAGTCCTGAGGCTAAAGCATCACAGCTCATTTTGGCCTGCAACACCTGTCCCTAAATGTCTGTTTCCATGACACGCAGTCTGTGTACTCCTCAGCATGGTTACATGAGCTTGAGTTTCTGTGGATTTTAGGTATGTCAAACTGTGGTAGGTCCAAATGTGTGGCAGCTCATGTCAGTGAATACCTATGTGCATACATGCATACCTATATGCACCTCATATACATATTGCAGTCCCTAGATTCATAGTACAGTATTTAGTGTGGTCAAAGTATGTCAGACATTGCGTCGTTCTTCTTTATTGCCACAGTCATCTGTAAGGGTCTATTTCTCAGCCTAATGATGTCTGTTTCAGGTCTCCAATTACAGTAATGTATTGTTTCTTTTGTATTTTTTTTTATCACTAACTCATTGTTAAGCTGAGCTGTATTTAAGCCTTGTTAACTGATTATTGATTAAATGATGTAATGTAATGTAAAGTAATGTACATACACTACACCTTAGCACTTCAGGTTGTGGTGTTTCCTTGTGAAGAAATAACCCTCACCTGCTCCCCCAGGATTCAGATCATCCAGCAGAACACAGCTGAGCTCCAAGCAGAGCTGATTAAACTTCAGGAGTCGCGAAGAGAAAGGAGGCCAACACCACAGCCAGAGTCTGAATTCAACACAGAACCAAGTCCCTCTGGACCAATACCAGGCAAGAACACACAGAAACACTTCCTATTGGGCCAGTATCAGGCACAAACACAAAACCATCGCTCTTGGGGCCAGTAGCAAGCAGGAATATTCAGAGTCATCGCCTACCAGGCCAATAGTTGGCAGGAACAAACAGAACCATCGTTCTCTGGGCCAGCAGCAGGCTGAAACGCTCAGAACCATTGCCAGGACCTCACACTAAGCAGCTCCATGGACTGAATTCAGTTTGAGAATGTTTCACTGAGAAGTATTTCACTAAAGTATAAACCATCTTTGAAACAAATCTTTTACTTTAACCAAACAACATTTTGTCATTTAATTACAACTTCATTTAAATATGGCCATAACCAATCAAATTAAGTAATCTACCCTTGAGGTTTTTTAATCTTGTGAAATGGCAATTTGTCATGATACATATAAATGTTAAATTTATGTACTTTGTTATTTTTGCTGTAATTCATACTATGAAGTTATGCCATTAACATTCCTCATGGATTGCTGTTGACAAGGTCCACTGAAGGATGAACGTGATCTTCACTAGACTGTGTTCACCAGGCCTGACGTTAGAAGAGTCACTGAACCCAGAAGCCCTCGATGTTCACCTGGAACGTCTGGAGCGAAGACGTGCAGACCTGCAGAACAAAAAGGGAAGCCAGTACCTGTGCAAACAGGTGAAGGTGGACCTGGACAGCAGATTGAGGAGAGTGCTAGACCATAGGGATAAGGTTGCTGCCGAGAACCAGAGACTCCAGCAGAGGTGGGAGACTGTCGTGGCTTACATAGCTGTAGTGCTGTGTTTCTCTGGCGCCCTCTAGTGGTAAATCTTTTTATAGTTAGTAGTTGTAGATTTCCTTATGAGTGTAATATGTTGTTGGTCAGAAACAGTGCTGTGTTACATTTTACTGTTGCATGGGCTGTGTCTAATTTAGCATGAATTGTGAACTGCATTAAATTTCTGCACAGGTACAAACATTTGAAATACCTCCATGACACCTTAAGCTCCTGGGAAAAGTCTGGCAGAGATGTGCCTCTGATGGAAGTCCTCTCCCCAGCCCTGGAGCACATTTCAAATCTCAGAGGTACATGCAGCCCATTCATATGAGAGGTTACAGTGTGCCCTAATGTGCCCTTATGTCACGGCGATCAGTGTATCATGTCACGTACTTAATGAACATTATTCGGGTGGTTCAGCTCATGTTCTATACGCCAACCTGTGGCACTGTGTAAGGTTTAGCATTCACATCGGATTAGGTTACAGTGTTTGTTACAAAAACTGCCGCTGGTTTTAACGTTTTAATGATGGCACAGGAGGTGAGCATGGCTCATAACGTCTGTTCTGTCGCAGTGTGTGAGTGTGACGACGACTGCGTCAATACAGCGGAATTTGAGGAGGACGATCCTGCCAAAGCGAAAGAGTCTAAACTTGTGTCGGATTACGTCGATAGGTATGCAGTAGAGCTGCGTTAGAGGTAGTTTAGGAACGAGGTGGTTAGCGATGCCCTGGGTGACCCGTATAGTTAACGGTGCTAATGTGGCTAACACGGCTAACGCTGTGCTCCGGATCTCCGTCAGGTTCACGGAGCTGTTTGAAGGTGGGCAGTACGAGGCAGCCGCCCTGCATGCAGCCAGGAGCCCTCACGGAGTGCTGAGGGACACGGCCACCATGGACAGGTTCAAAGGTGCGTCCCTGCGCCCGCAGGTGTCACTGTCAGGTCACTAGCTGCCACCCTCCTTAAAGCCTCCCTGCTCCGTAAGGCCAAACACCGAGCTGAAACAGGTTTGCAATGTTTCCACAAAGACACCGGAAAATGCACTCCCAAAATAAATAATCAACACAGGAATTAATAAATAAATATATAGATAACTAGACTTCTCAGATTAAAACACCGCTAAGAACTCTGTTATTTAAAGGGTACACTGTAGCTGTATTAAATTGATCAGTTGTTGCCTTTTATCAGTTTTATTTTCCAAATTTTATAGATTTCTCATGCATTTCACAAAAAGCATACATTATTTTTGAAATAATTAATTTCAAATACTGATTTAAATGTAATAACAGCCAATAACAACCTGTTTTGTTCAGTAAATCTAAAAATAAGCCTGCAGTTAGTCTGGAGATTGCATGGTACTGTTTGGACGCTCCAAAGGAAATGTTGCTATGGAGACCTGGGGAGAGAGTCTCAGGGCTCACAGTGTGTCTGTCTCAGCCATTAGCCTGCAGGAGGGGGAGCTGCCCTTGCCTTTGCCCCTGCTCTACTTCCAGGCCCTGATGGCCACAGTGCATGCTGGGAAACAGCTTCCAGGGGCAGGCCTGGCTGTGGAGGGGGTCACATGGGCCCTGAAGCATGACTGTGTAGAGCTGGTGACTCACTGGGTCACTCAGCACAGGTGAGAGCCAGACCAGAGAGTAAAACCACTGCCAATAAACAAGCACCAACACTGACTTGGATGAAAACTTTACTTTCATTTTTAGATATGAATAAGGAATATATCTAATAGATATATAACAGAAATTCCCTGTTAGTGTAAGCCAGTGTTCAGTATTTTATCTGTTTTTTTCTCCCTTTGTTTTTCCTCTTGCTGGTTTTATTGCTCATACAGTAGTATTTGGTCACTGCAAAGGCTCATGGTCAATGTAGTTTCTAATAGGCTTCCAGTTTCCTGTTGGCTCATAAAGAGGGTTGTTTTTGGCTGGATCTGTGTGGCTGTAGTGTCTGCTCTCTGTACCTCTCCCCTGGATGCAGGCTGGAGTTCTCGGAGGCCGTGGGGGATGTGATCAGTGCGCACGGGGACAGAGAGGCGCGGGACGGGGACACCTGTTTAGCGCTGGCCCAGGTGGTGTTCAGCAGCTGCGGCCTGCACAGGAAGGCAGCGGTGTGCATGTGCAGGAGGGGAATGATCAGCGCTGCTGTGGAGCTGCTCCACCAGAGCGAGGCTCTCAGTGTGGGTGAGGAGGGGGGAGGGACACACACACACACACACACACACGCACCCTTACATACACACCCACACACACACACACACACACACACACACACACGCACCCTTACATACACACCCACACACACACACACACACACACGCAGTCACAGGCACTGACACACTAACACACACATACACATGCACCCTCAGTCACGCATATACTCACATCCACATATGGTAACACACACACATTCACATACACAAACACACACGCATGCACACATGCACAAACAGACCCATACTCACACACACTAACACACACACTTGCGCACACACGCACTTGTGACCATCATGTACCAAAGGGCATCATTCCACTAAGCCAGTAACAGGCAGAGGTTGGTAGACGCGTTGGCTGGTTTTTCTCATCATTCACGTAAACAGCCCATCTGTGGTTATCAATGATGTGCAGCTCCGTTGCCATAATCGTTGCCCTTGTGTTGCTCTTCCAGTCAATCACCCACCAGTGCCCATTCAAGCAAATGGCCAGCAAAGTGGCTCTTTAAGTGGACTGCTTACACGCTCCAGGGAGACGTGGCTGGCATGGGCTACAGCGGCCCTGTATGCGCAGTGTTTATCTCCCTCACACCAATGCGCCGCCCGCAGGATGCATGATATCAGAGCTGGCAGCTGCCCGCGGCTCCCTCTCCCACAGTAAACAGCTGGCCAACCGCCAAGCAGCACGGAGTTTGTTTACAGTGTCTGTGCTTCTGCTGGGTGGGACTGAAGGAGCAGGGTTTCACAGCCAGAGAGGGGATTCCATAGGCTAGTGGTCACAGCCATGTACGGGTACAGCTCACAGGGAGAGTAGCAGGCAATGTCACTAAAAAATGCTTCACAAAAATGGCAAATCTTTATTATAATAAAATATGTCTTATTTTTTATTTAAAGAAAATCATTTTTACAGGAAGCAGTTTGTAGAATTTTAAAAAGTTGACAGTGTTGTGAACTTTGTAAAAACGTTGACAGTACTGTAAACTGTCAAAGCATTGTGGACTGTGTAAAAAACAAGAGATGCTCTTATCCAGAGTGACTTACACAGGTCACAGGTCAGTTTTATATGTCACCAATTTATACAGCTGGATGTTTACTGAGACAATTTTCAGTTAAGTACCTTGCCCAAGGATACAACAGCAGAACCCTAATGGGGAGTTGAACCAGCAACCTTTCAGTTACGAGCCCTGCTCCTTACCACTGTGTTACACTGCCACCCCTGTATTGTGAACTGTGTAAAAAGTTGACAGTATTGTGAGAGTGCTAAGCAGACATGGTTCTGTGACACTCATGCAGAAGTAACGGTACTGGTTCTGACCCGGCTCTCTCCCTGTGTGCAGATGACTGTTTGTATGTGCTGAAGAGCTGCCCCAGCCTGGGCCTCCTCCGGGCTCTGACCCAGGAGCACCGGAACCGCCCCGGCCTCTCTGTGGGCTTCACCGTCCACGCCCTCATGGACACGGAGAACCAGGACCTGGCCTTCCAGCTGCTGGAGAGCCTCCAGGCCTGCGGTGAGCGGACCGGCTGCTCTCACCTGCATCAGGTGCCCACAGGAGGGGAGGACGAGGAGCAGGGGCCTACCTGCATGGGTCAGGTGTAGAAATGGGCCTGCCTGCATGGATCAGGTGTAGAAACGGGCCTGCCTGCGTGGATCAGGTGTAGAAACGGGCCTGCCTGCGTGGATCAGGTGTAGAAACAGTGGCTTACCTGAGCGGATCAGGTGTAGAAACAGTGGCTTACCTGAGTGGATCAGGTGTAGAAACAATGGCTTATCTGAGTGGATCAGGTGTAGAAACAGGGGCTTACCTGAGTAGATCAGGTGTAGAAACCAAATGATGGAGAGGGGTATTTGCTAAGCAAATGCATAATGTGATGCAGTATTTAATATTCTGATATACTAAGGCCTGGAACAGAGTGTGAGTACTGTTTAGTCTGCATTGTAGATCTGTACTAACAGGTGATGTGACTTCACTGACTGAAGGGGGAATGAGAACCTCCAGCAGGCGAGTCATTTCTCAAATGTATGAAAGTGGAGTCCTGCGTCAGTCTGCTCTGGAGGTCCACTGTAGTTATGTGCTGTAATGTCCCATCCTGGAGTCCCCTCCGCTCGGGTGATGACCTCAGATGAGTGACCCCTTCGCGTGTCCCATCTCTCCGGCCGCAGGTACCCTGGAGAGCACCGTCCTGGAAGACCAGGGGTGCACGGTCGAGGGGTGGAGCGAGATCGCGGGTCGCTGCGGGCTGACGGGTCGAGCCGAGCTGGCCCGGGACATCGACGCCGTCCTCATGTCTCTCCACGGAACCGTGCGGCTCTCCCCCGGCATCGAGAGTGCCAAGCTGATGGAGCACGTCTTCATGTAAGAGGACAGCCACCAGGGGGAGCCCTCAAGTCAGAACTCCCAGAGAGGAACCTGATATTACATAAGCGTGGGCCCCATTGCGGCTCAACCAGCGCACAGAGAGTATCTGTGTCACGCCTGCTCACAGATTAATCAGACCCCAGGGCAAAAACACCACCCTGGCAGGTTCTGGAGGCTGTTAAAGTGAATGTGTGATAGAGCACAGTATCTACACGCCAAGGAATGCATATTTTAGGTTTACCTCCATGACTTGTTTTTGCAATGTAGTGAAAGACACAAACAGTACAGTACTGAGATTTAAAGAATGTAGCCCACCTCCTGGCAAGTGTTCGGTCAGATTCCCCTGAACATTCATTTTGGGAATACAGTTTTGTCCCTCAGCAAGTGCCACAACTGATGTTTTTCATTGAGATCTCATGCCTTTAAATTCCTGAATGTTATTTTCTCTGCCTGTTCTTAATAATTTGTGAAATTACTGACCGTGACCATTGCATAACATACTGTTCATCACCTCTGCCACCTACTGCTCTCTGCCTGTGAGAGCCAAACCATTGATAAAAACGCTACAAAATCCTTGCACTCACAGAGGTAAAATACCCTCTAAAAATCAAGTCACACTGAACAAATGGACTTGGCACCTTTGTTGAGACACAGAAGAACTTGATTTGCAGCGCTGATTTCACAAGAGTTCACAGGACAAGTCCCAACCCAGACAGTAAAAGCTCTCTGTTTAACTGTTTCTCAGGTGCGTTTTCCAGGTAAGGCACGATTTCCCTGCCCCCACGGCAAGATTGGCACTGACCGTTTACCCGCAGGGGGGAGGGGTGCAGTTTGAGGGCCACTGTGTCTCTGCTGGGTGCTGTTATGTCACCCCCAGCTCGAGAGACAGAGGTGTCTTTGTTGGAGTGTGTGCGGGGGGTGCGGGGGCGGTGGGGGAGGGGTGTTGGGGGCAGGGCCGCAAACATAACTCACACTCAGTGAGTGCGTCCACGGTCCTGTCCCCACGCTGTTGCCACGGGAAGAAACAAACCCACAACCGTCTGAATTATTTCCAGACGACAGGTCCTCATGGTTGAGGTGTTAACCGTTTTCGTGCCAGTCAAAGGCAGAATGTAACCTAGCCTCAGACAACAGGTGCTTACTTGTGTTGTTCAGTGACGCCTGCATCTTCATACAGGTGAATCCTAAAGATACATGAGGTCTGTAATATGAGCCCATACATGTATGTGCTGTGAAACAGTCCACTGTTCTATTCCTGTGTCCTATAAGACAGTCTGGTTGACCTCAGCATTAGTGTGGCTTTCACCACAGAAACATATTTTTAACTATTTACAAGGTAATAGTATTGAAGTTTTAATAACGAACAAACACGTAAATGTAGTTATTAGTATGTCTTGATGAGCCAACAGAAAACTACTCCTCTGTGACTTTAAATAAAAAATTACATCTTGGTTATGGTTTGGAAATTTTTCCCATTTTTCATCACATTTTTGGTTTCTTGAGCATATATGTTCATGACATTGTCCACAGTGAACAACATTGTTCATCATGTGTTTTTAATCATAGGGAAAGTCTCAGTAAAGAACAGACTTCAGAATTCTCAGAATGTGTCGCTGGTGCAGATGTTTCCAGTTAGGGAAATATTCTTCACTCGTGTGTATCCAGCTCTACAGTAAAGTTGTGAAAATATTATATGCTTGAGGTGAAACATCACAGACTGCTTTAGCAGTATCACCTGATCTGCATATCTGTACAGAATACTACACACTGTACTGCAATATTGCACACTGTAATACTGTACACAGCAATACTGAGCATTGTAATACAAGTCACTACAATACTATGCGCTGTAGTACTGCACTACTGCACACTGTTATACTGTGTACTGCACTACTACACTGTAGTACTACACACTGAACTACTGTGCACTGTCATGCTAAGCACCACACATCACTATACTAAGCACTCTTATGCTACACACTGTAATATTACGTAATACCGTTATATAATATTATATAATACTCTGTACTGCAGCACTGTGCACTGTAATAATATGTACTGTGCTAATGTGGGCTGTATTTGCACAGTCATTGCACAGAAGGCTGGAGACACAAGCCTGCCTTGCCCTTCAGCTCACTGAAATGACCTCATATGTGTGAGTGTGTGTGCGGGTTTGTGTGTTGGTGAGGTGTGTGTGCGTGCATGTGTGTTTTGGGAGGGTTTGTGTTTTGGTGGGGTGTGTATGTGTGTGTGTGTTGGTGGGGTGGGTTTGTGTGTGTGTGTGCTTTGGGGAGGTTTGTGTTTTGGTGGGGTGCATATGTGTGTGTGTGTGTGTGTGTTTTGGGCAGGTGCGTGTGTGTGTGTGTTTTTGGTGAGCTGTGTATGTGTGTGTGCGTGCGTGTGTGTATGTGCCTTGAGGCAGCTCCTAGGAGGAGCGGTGCGCAGCAGCAGAGAGCAGGAGGCAGCAGCATCAGCACTTCCTGCTGGTATTGATCTCCTGCAGTTACAGGAGCGCTGGCGAGCCGCCCAGGAGCCGGCGTGACGCAGTGCTGAGAACAGCCCTGCCGCTCGCCCTCACCCCGTCTGACCGCCCGCCAGCACACGCCCCGGGCGAGCACGGAGACGGGCGGCAGAGACGGGGCGTAGAGACGGGGTGCAGAGATGGGGCGCAGAGACAGGGGGCAGAGACGGGGGGGCAGAGACGGGGCGTGTCCTGGCAGGGTGATGCCAGCATGACTCAGTGCTCACAACGGCCCCTCTCTCTCCGCTCACCCTGTCTAACTGCTCACCAGAACACCCCCCCCCCCGAGGGAGCGTAGAGCCACGGGACAGAGACAGGGCGCAGAGGGGCGTGTCCTCATAGGGCGGGGCAGGGTACTCCTACAAACAGACAGAAACACAGCTCTGTTTACCCCAACAATGATGCAGGCAGTCACACAATGAACAATTAACACACCTAATCTCTCTGTCACATTTTGGATCAAAGGACACAGACAGCAGATGGTGTTCTCCACAGGCTTTACCTGCTCCCTGCTCTGTCCTTATTTACAGTTAACGTTCGTAAATTATCAGCAAATGCAATTGTGGATTTGCCGGCAGATCAATGGATTTCATTTAGGGTTTAATATTGCAGGAGAGATTTATGTGGGGAGACGAGTTCCATTGCTTTGCGGTGATGAAAAATTCAGATTTATATTTTCCATTAAACTTGATGCCTGAATTGTGTTAATGGGTCAGCTAGAACATAGTATTGTCTCAGGCCTGTTTTGAAATAGGAAACTGACTGTGCAAAATTTTACCACTCAGATCTTAAGATCTGGTCATTGAGAGACAGAGAGAACACACAAATGACTCACATATAGCAGAGTGTCTATTTTCAGAGGGCTGATTACACCTACAACCATCCCACAATAATAAAGGAGAAGCTGGCACGGGAACTACATATCTGCAAATGACGCCTGTTCCAACACAAACTGTGCCTTGCCTGAGCGGCCCAGTGTAATCTGCTATAATCTATAACAAGTCTGATAAAAAGTTACTGTTATAAACCTCTTTTCTCTCAAGATGGATTAGATGCCAGAAATGGAAAGTGTTTTATTGGGAACTGAGAAAAAGAGGAATTAAGAGCCTTATCTACAATATTGGAGTGTGAAAGTTGTAAGCCTGCAGCCTGGGCCTTCTGCTCTCTGGCTGCAGGGAATGCATGCGTTTCATTGGCTGGCCTTGTGGCTCCTTGCCTCTTTCTGCTCTGCTCCAGCCTCACCTCTTTCTCACAGGCCCCAACCCTGCAGCCAATCATACTCCTTCACTGCAAGGGGGAGGGGAGTCTGCCCAGGTGGGGTCAGGAAATTGTCATCAGGAGGTCATGATCACTTCCTGTTTACAGCACTCTTTCAGTGCTGCTGTCCTGTGGGAGAGAGGAGGGCCATGTTTAAAATGACTTTTTTAAGTCATGAAACTGGCCATGCTAGATTTCCTTCTAATGTTGAGTGTATTTAGAGGTTCCTCAGAAACACACTACATATATTTTGGATTTTATATTTTAAAGTGTATCACTTATATTTTAAAATGTATTACTGGCTTTTGTAAACAGGCCCTCGGGGCATCAAAAATCACAAGCAGACAATGATCATTTTGTTACTGTTTATCCTACAGGTGTGATCCTGGTAGAAGAAAAAAAAATCTGCAAAGAAAACTGTTTTTCCTCAGGGCTTCCCCTCCCTCCATTGTATTATCAGAGGACTCCAAACAGGAAGTGCAACACTCTTAGCTTCCCTAGCTGATCCAGTGACAGAGTGTTTGTCATTTTCAGTAGGAGTGGCATGAATCTGCACTAGTGTGCGTCTGTGCTTTATGTGCTTAGACAGCCTCCAGAGAGCAAAGAGGGGAGGGGGGTCGCTATTGTATCCCACATGCTTGACGGGAGTTTTGTAGTGGTGTCTTCAGTGCCACGAGAAAAAGCAACAAGACCGTTAAATACAATAGGTTCACATTCAGGGGTAAAACAAGGACAAAATACAGGTAAAAGCAAACATGCTGGAGGAAAATCCTAAAAAATAAACAAGATAAAACAGCAAACACCACCCAACAGCATGACAAAAAAGCAAGAATATCTTCTCTCTGGGACTGTGAAATTGTGGTTAAGCATTTGGAGCAAGATTTTTTTCCTCCAGACTTTGGTTCTTTTTTTGTGGCCCATCACCACTTCCCCCTTTCTCCCTGAAGCCTGAGGTTATCAAGCATTTTGCATTTTCAAGCGGTAGAACAGTTTGTATTTTAGGGAAATAGGACATTTCAAAATTTTCCTTGAATAATTTAATTGAAACAGAAATATTGGCTTTATATAATTTCACACATTAATTCAGAACAAATCTAATTCACTGTAACCACCCTGTGAAAGAGTGAGGGACATCATGTATTTTTTTTTGCTAGAAAGCATGTCAATATGAGGTGCCAAACATGGTGGTGCAGTTAAAAGTGAAACAAGGGCCATTTTTCCAGTCAACGTGTCAACGTCAACATTTCATTTTTAGTTGTCATTTGCCAGGTCACAACTCAAAGTACACCTCATACACTTGGCACAGAATTACTCACCAGTCTTGCTTAAATGACATGGTTCTCAGACTGCAAGTTCTGAGAATTTCTGCATAGTCATCCAAGTGAGGTTAGGAACAACCCAACAAGATTCTGGAGCTGTATGAAAAATATGTTGCATAAAGCTAGGTTTGCTGAAAATACACTACACTTATTAATGTTTATCTGGTAAATCTTTTATGTAGCCATTTGCTATAATATGAATAATAGTCATGCCACGTGAACATTTTTTCTTCGGTCCAAAATATCTTTTTGGATTGACGTGATTTGCTCAGGGTCACATTTATGCAATCTCCTTGTGTCATCTTCTGTGTTTATCACTGGTTCCATAAACAGATTTCACTGGTATGATGCATCATCCGTTCCAAATGGAATGCTGATGGGAATAGGCACTGCAGTCAGCCCCTATTCCGGAACTCAAGCCAGCCTCTATTTGGAACCGTCACTCGAGTCCCCTTATGTACTTTGCGATTGAACTCCAAACTAACTGCAGATCATTGCAGTAAATACAGACGTGATTACAGCATTCTCATGCCCACTGTGAAGATGGCTACTGTTATAGGTTGCAGTAGTGATCTGTCTGTTTTAATAGCAGCTCCTGTGGATTAAGCCATCCTTGTTTTGCCTGAGGGTGGGGAGTAGCTTCTGCATTTCCAGTACAGACTCCTGGTATGTGCTGTTCATTAAAGTCTCCAAATATTCTTTTTGACAGACAGCAGTGTGGTGTAAAGGTAAGGAGCAGGGCTTGTAACAGAAAGGTTGTTGGTTTGATTCCCCGCTGGGCCACTGCTGTTGTACCCTTGAGCAGTTGCTTCAAAAAACCCTACTTTGAAACACCTGGTAATGGGCAGTTATCCCTATGACCTACTGTTTAAGCTTTACCATTTGGGCCTATCCAGTTATTTGACCCACTTACCAGTGTTTTGGGAAGCAGATATTTAAACATATTTAATGTTATAATACATAATTTGTCATATTGACAATATTACAATATGATAAATATGCTCACACTCACTGAGTGTTGTTAGCCTGGTCTGACACTGCTGCTCATTCAGCTTGAGTGGATGCACTTCTGTTTTTTGTGCTGGAAGTTGCTCTGGATAACAGTGTCTGCTAAATGAATATAATGTAATGTAATATTCAAGAGCCATTGCATGCATAGCTTTCAGTGCATGAGAGTGAAAGTGTCCAATTCTGAACAACTCTGAACAACAGTGTTATAGCATTATGTCCTCCAGCTGCTTCCCATCAACAAGTATTGCCACTGTGGTTCGTGTGACAGTTAAGCGAATGCTTGCTTCTCCTGGGCTGTTGTATGAACAGGTCTGACAGGGGTTTGAAAATAGGAGCAGAGCCCATATGGCGTCTAACTTATTGCCTGTATTTACATTTATTTCTAGAGTGGCAACCGAAGGGCGACATTTTCAAAAGGCTTGTAGTTGATCATCACTTACACAGTTTAATCTTCAAACCATAATCCATTTTAATTTCAAATTTATGTTGCACTCAGCTAACTAAGCAAGGTTATGTATAGCTGGGAGGAGAGTGACAGCTGATTACTGTCTAAAGCCTGCAGGGACATAACTTTGCTTACAAACTATGAGGTATAAAAATAACAGGGTTTTAGGTTTCAGAACACTGGATTTTGCGTGACTCATCTTTTTTTAAATTTAAGAAGCGGCCTATTTTAATGTGAAGCAAAAGAGAGGCCTCATTTGCATATTTGAAACATAATTAACAGCAAAGGAAGTTAAGCTTCCACCTTGAGCAAACACAGTACCCTGCCTACACTCTCCGTTATGCCCCAAACTGAGTATTCCCGTTCACAAAGGAACACATTACATAACTTTGGCATCACTATGCATGCTGGTTCACTTAGCAATGCGAGGACATAACTGGCAGTCAGTTCCAGTCAAAACAAGAGAAGGGAGGGCTTTTCAAGGCCTTGAGTTTCTGGGTCATCGTTTTTGAAAAGCAAAATGAAAAATGTGATTTGCGGTGTACTTTGCCTCAAAATAGTTGCTCATTTACTTTATGTGTTAAAGTCTAGACGGTGAGCACTGTAGATTTTTCAGTCAGGTCTTGATACAGCATTTCAGTGCTTATTTACCATCTGCGTGCTCACTGACAGGGCACCATGACATCTTACACGTCCCTCTTTGATTCATTCATATAGCTTTGACCGATCTGTAGTGAGTGATGTCGTTGATATTTTGTTTCCATGGGTACCACAGGGCAGTGTTCCACCAGGAATTCAGATCCAGGAGTCACTCATACAGTGAGACCCATCAGGTCACTTTAGGCACAGCCTGGACCAGCCACTACCATGGAAACCATCATCCCACTGTGAGGTCACAGGGTTGGAATGAGGACAGTTGCTGCTCAGAGGTTGCCTGGTCTCTGAAGAGCCATTGGCCTGGTGATACTGTCTCAGCCTCTCCGCTCTGATGCCAGACAGCTGAATTGATTGAGCCAGGGGTTGCTGGGCAGGGCCGGCGCTAGAACCAACAGAGGCTGGGATTTTCCACGGCCCAGGCTCTGACAGCAGCTGGGCATGCTAGAACCAGCGTCATGTGACCTGAGACAGCAGGCTCAGGATGAAAGCTGCGTCACTGGAGACACGATTGCAGGGATGAGGGTATTTAGTTGTACTTAATTTAATCTTTATTCCATGCTGTCTGCCTGTCATTCATCTCTTTATTGGCACTGCAAAGGGAGTTCCAAACAAACTGATTCTAAAAGAGAGGTCAGTAATTATTTAAAATTCCTTTTGGCTATAATTGTGTCATATGTTTGGATTTTAAGAGATAATCACACTTGGGACAGGCAAAAAATGGGGGAGAATGTCTAACTCTGCTCAGGGCTTTTGTCAGAGAAGCTAAAGAGCAATGCTTGCGTTCCTTAGTGGAGACATTTGTCTTTTCTCTTTTATTGCTCTATGGCTAAAAAGGAAGAATGGCGTGAGTAACGTCAGTGAGGAAATCGGATGTGGTCGAGGTTATAGCCTGTCCGTCATCTGACATCATTACTCCCAGAATCCTTTGCTGGGGTTTCAGGAACTACACTGACATGCTCATCCCCTTACATCACAGCAGTGAGTCTCACATCCTGCACAGTTTAAATTACATTACATTACGTGCATTTAGCAGACACTCTTATCCAGAGCGACTTCCATCACAATAGAACGTAAGTGTATACATTCAATTTAAACGAGCAACAGCATCAGACCATTCTAACAACACTCCCAGGCCAGTGAGTGTGAGCATGACACCATTCAAGCCCTACCACAGGTTAACTAGTGCGCTCCGACTGGATGAGCGGTGGAATACGGAGCGGTGTCTTTAACACGGATCTCCCTGACACACGCTGTGTGGGAGCGAGTCGGCGCGCAGAGCCGTTTCCATGGCTGTGCAGCACAGGCTCAGCGGGACTGAGGGGCCTGGAGACGGCGTGGGCTGTGGAGAGGGTGGGCAGCTGTGCCTGTAAATCTCCGGGTTCCCGTCTGTCAGAGCATGTGACTCCCGGCGAGGCTGCGGCAGCTCCTCCATCAGCGCCCCCCCCCCCTTCCAGATGACTTGCAGATTGCATCCCACACTCCCTGCAGCGGCAGACGCCTTTCTGCCGCTGCTGCTGCAGCTGCGTGGACTCTTGGTTACGGAGGAGAGAGCACTGAAATAAGGAGGCTTATTTTCAGTAAGGAGCCTGCTGTGATGGTTATTCTCTGGCATCCAGAGGTGGTGTCACTGTCACTAGCTGTTACCCCGGTAACCCTTGGCCTCTGAGAGGCAGCGTGACTCATGCCTTTGAGGATGTGAGGCGTCACCCCCGGGGGCTGGTGCCGTTACGCTCAGCCTCGCTGGCAGAGACGCCTCTGCTGACGGGACAGATGGTGACATCAGCAGGTTCCGAGCCTCTCTCTCTCTCCCCCAAACCCAGGGGGAGGCGTCACTTGGCCGGCGGCCGGCCCACTGCAGCAGGGGGCGGAGCGGACCTGGCGGACCCGGCGGCCCAGGCGCCGGGGATTGTGGGTGATCTGCGGGACGCAGCCGGACGAGGGCCAGGAGCCCTCTGAAATATTGATGAGGCTCCTGCGCTCGCTCAGGCCGGAGCCCTCTGACGGGCCCTGAACAGTGGGGGAGAGACCGAGACCGGCCTGCCAGATGGAACAGAGCAGTGCTTTGCCTTTCTGAGGTCTGTCTGTAGACCTTTTGTCTCCTGTTCCGTGTTGGTACCATACCGTACTTTTGCCCAGGAATTGAAAAGAGCTTGCATTGTTTTAACACCTTCTTATGGCAGTGGGGCTGCCTGATCACAGACGGTTTTAGAGAACAGAATCTGTGCTGGTGATGTGCGCAGCACTGAATGGAACACAGCACAGTGCAAATATTGAAACATGAACTGCACCAGGGAGGTGAAACTAAATGTTACCAGTGCTGAAACTCAAACGAGCAAAATGCAGAAGAATGGGGGGAAAAAACCTTGCTTCTGCTTTTGTTCCTTTCACTTATTCAAAATATTTTACAAACATCTTGTAAAGAAATAGCTGGCATTCCTGATCAGGCGTTTCTGCTATATTTGTTTGGAGACTCTGTGAGACAAAGCTTTGCCTTGGTCATGGGCTTGCTCTGGGACAAGGTGCGTGCGACCATGCAGCAATGTGGAAAATCCTGCTCCTTTTTTCAGAGTGCCTCTGAAAGATCTGAAACTGAGCTAATCAAAATGCCCCAGGACAGTTCAGCTGTTTTATCAATAAAACATCAGCCCGGTCTAATGTCGCCCCGCTCAGAACATGATGCTGCACCGGCCGGGTCTGGCAGTAAGACGAAAGGGCATGACAACCAATGGAAGCATTCAGCCATTCCAGACTCAATCTTTGCCCTCACTGAAGCTAAAGAAGATCCACATTTTCATGTAAAGATGAATTTCCATTTATTATTAAGCACTTGTTTTGTCAAAGGCGTTTTTGTGTTTTATGAAAGTCAAGTTAGATTTTCCATTCATCACATTTCACTATGTGGTAATAGGCTGGGCTTCATACCAGTAAGGCCGTACCTCAAAGATAATCTCAGATCGTTGGAGATACAGGGTGTGTCCGTGGCTCTACTGTGGGGCCTCTGTGTTCTTGCAGGTTCAGCAGGATGCGATGAAACATCAGCAAGGTGACTGCCACACCCAGGCCGGACTGAAGCCTACCCTCAGCAGGAACAAGCCCTCACAGAGACGCAGAAAAATGACACCATCAGGAGCAGGCCTTCACAGAGACGCAGAAAAATGACACCATCAGGAGCAGGCCTTCACAGAGACGTAAAAAATGACACAATCAGGAGCAGGCCTTCACAGAGACGCAGAAAATGACACCATCAGGAGCAGACCTTCACAGAGACGCAAAAAATGACACCATCAGGAAAAGGCCTTCACAGAAATGCAGAAAAATGACACCATCAGGAAAAAGCCCTGACAGAAACGCAGAAAAATGACACCACCGTGTTGTTCCCCTGACCAGGCCCCTTAAGTAAAAACAGCAGCCAGCGGGTAGCGCTCTGAGCATGGCGCAGGGTATCTGTGGGCCTTCAGGCTGCTTCCTGCATCACTGTGCACCGGCCGCAGAGCAGATCCCTCCTCAGTGAGAACAGGCCTTTGTCTCTGCCTCAGCCACATGCGACCCGTGGAGCTCGGCTGAGGCTTTGTTCAGCGATGACCTGTGGCATCCTGTGGCCACACCGGTTGCAGAGAAGGGGGCTCCATTGTGTCCAGAACACAGGCGAGGATCTGCACTGAAGGTTGCTGTCACTGCCCCCCCACCTTCTGCTCCATCAAGGACAATACTCAAACCCCCCCCCCCCACCCCCGCCTCCAGCGCACCAGTGACTCTGTGGATTCCTGCTACGGCATGGCACTCTGTCATGGGGTGGGGCCGCTCAGCCTCCCTGTTTGATTGGTTATTTATACTTATTCTATCTTTGAAGAATGTTAGCTCGCATGCATTCTTCCCTCGCGCTATCCCAGGATGCTCCTGTGACGGCACAGTGTGACTGGAGTGGCATTGCTTTGAAACTATTTGTGCCATGTGGTCCGACATCAATGGTACAAAATTGTGTACAAGATTGTCGTGCTATTTCTGTATCCTCATTATGTCATGAAGAATTCTGGTCTAAGGACACTGGACCTAAGAGATGAATGTCACATCTGTTGCACATCTCTGTACTGTGTGGCGATAGAAGGCCATACAAGTACACCATCAATGCAAAACTCTACACAACTATCTCCTTAGAAGGACTCTTTTGTATACTCTCTGTGCAAATCAAACCCAGTAAAAGCTTTTGGCTGCATGTGCCAAGATTATAAACTAGCCAAATGAGGACCAACTTTTTGCTATAGGTTTTGTACCTTCAAATAAACACATTCCCTGGGTTTTATTGTCTAATATTAATTAAATGGTTCCAGGATACATTGAGAAATACACTGAAGAAAACATTAATCCACAAACATACAATAATATTTGAACTTGAAGTAATTCTTCAAAGAAATACCCATGGTGTGCTTTAAGCAGCCTACTAATTAATTGATGGAGGAAACACTAATTGGTGCTCTGTCTTTTAAAAAAAACAGGATTAGTGTAATATTCAACCCAGTTAGGTGTGAATTTTCAGCATTAAGAGGTGACAAGCAATAGCTTGCTTCTTCAAAAAGCAATTCTAGAAATAATGCATTGCCATGGTAGCTCTTCCTTCCTGTGAGGTTTAGGTGACATCACTGCCGTAATATTAGCAACCAGTCGTATTTTAAGACAGTCCTTGGAGGTTAAAATATGTGGCCTTGACGTGGATATTGTCTTGTCTTGTAACAAGACAGTAATGCTATTGTAGGTGTATTTCTGAGACATGTGATTGGAGATTCTCCTCTGCAGAACACCGTAAGCACAGCATTTTAAGCTAGCAGGTGAAGATTAAACCTTCAGCACGGCACCTGCGTTTGACTAGATGCATATTAGCAGGATCAGTCACGTTTTGAGGCAGGAATGCTAAGCCTCATCTTTGAGGCAGTCAGAGGTTAGAGGGGGGAGGCTTTGTTAACAGCTGTCTCTATCAGTGCCTTGATGGCCGGGTAGCAAGGTCACGGTGACAGCTGTCCCAGCGCGGAGAGAGGCAGGGAGGAGCAGGGAGATGAGAGAACGCTGCCGCCCCGCCGCGAGCCTCCAAATCCAGCGAGGAGGTGTCCTTTTACAGGCCTTAAAAATAAACATAATTGATAGGCATCCCATCAGCACCTTGGAAAGGAGGGAGGAGGGGAGCGCCGGGGAGAATGATCAGAAGACCGGGCGTTTCCACTTCTGTCTTCTGCTGCGTCCGGAGTGGATGCCGGATCGCATGACACCCCGTGACAGCAGAGGGCTCTGTGTTTCGGGGGCACACCCATGCCGATGTCACCAGGGCGCGGGTCAGCGCCGAGAGCCTGTTAGGCTCCTACCAAACCCACACATTGACCGCGCATAATGATCCTCTATCTAACACTGCATCCCCAACCAGAGCTCCCGGGGGGGGAGGGGCATAGTCTGGCTTCAAACCTGCAGTCACCAGCAAAGCACTCCAACTGCATTTACTGGAAAACAGAAGATGTGGGGGGAAGAAGATAGCTGCAGCAGAGAATGCACAGGGTGATGTACCAGAAAATGGCTGCTGTAGCCTGACTGTGCATTTTCCCTGCCAGCAGTGATGCGCACTTTCTTGGTACAGAGATGAGGTTAAAAGGCATTTTTTCCACCAGACTGAACTCAAATGTGAGGCTTGGGAAATGCAGGGGATTCTTACCCTCGATCAGGGAGGCGTTCTGCTCAGCTGCTGGCTGCTCCGCACCCGCGGGGGAGGGGCGTCTGTGAGGAGCGGATCCATTATTCATGAGCAGAATGTGCAGAGTCAGGGGTCGGACGGAGAGTGTAATAAACCAGCCTTCTGAGACAGCCAGCTGTGACACCCCCATCCCCCCCGCCCCGATGCTAATCCCCCGCTAAGCAATGAAGACAGCGCAGGGTGGGATTATAATGTAGGAATATGATCATAAAACTGCAATTTGGAGCCGGCAGCAATCCTTCTTGGGGACAGACAGAGGTGCCCCTACGTCAGGTCTTTCAATGCACAGCAGAGATGAATTGTGGCTGGTTTGTGCATTTGAGTAGCCCAGCGACCACACAGCATTTTTACAAATTTTTTACAACATAACTCTAACATTGAAGCAACATGATCATATACGTAGGCTACATACAATGTATTGACCATTGACTCTGGGTCTGACTGAGGGTCTGGGGTTTATAAGAGTGGTGTAGAAATTATAAAAAATTGTAATAATAATTTTTTACTATTATGAAATCAAATTTAAATGTGTCACCACAGAAAGAAAAATAAAATGAATGTTCTAAGGGGATGATCAAAATTGAGGAAACTTCAGCCCAGACCATCCTACTCACTACAGGCCTTCAGTGTTTGGAGTCAGAAAGTAAATTGTCTTCTATGCTGATGAGTCTGACCTGATTAATCCGGGCCTTCAAAATTTCACTAGCAGTCTTAATACCTTCCAAACAGGAGGGCTGAGCTGCACAGTGTGGGTCCAAACACCGACTGAAGCAGCCACGTCAATTAGCAGAAGTGCACCCCCGGGAAGGACCAATCGCATTACAGCATAAAACCCGGAGCCGCCGACTCAGAAGCATCCGTGCTCAGCCGCTGGCGCTCAGCTCAATTTAGCAACGTGGAGGCCTGCCAAAAAGACAGACCTAGGAGCAGGAATCACCTCTCTCTTTCAACTATCAAGATGATGAGGCTGGACTGATGTATACATGTGACCATGCTTTTTTATAACCCTGTAAACATACAAATACTGCTCAGTTGGTATCAGGTGGGTGAATTGCTATCACTGCTAAACAGGATGCAAGCCTGATAAAGGCTTGTTGCATGAACCTCCAGCAGGCTGGAACACCCTAGCACTGGTCCTCCTGGCTAAGGACCTCCACCTGGGGGCTTCTCCCTCATGTACCATAGGAACCCCCTGGGTGTCAACAGCACACAGATGACAACATTCTCCTCACACTGGAGTGATTGGGCTTCCTCCTTGGCAAAACAGCCATGCAAAGTGCTGGAGCCGGTGGCGGACTGCACTAAGTTGAGACCACTCTGGTTGTCCCATTTGAGATTTCTAGCAGATGGTGGTGGGCTTGTTTTTGGCTCTGTACCACCTCACACGTAAGGAGAGAATACACTCCCCAGATCCAGGCCAGCTTTTGCGCCTCAGATTCCAGCAGCCAGAAAGAGAAACCACTCTTCAGACCCAGGTGGTCGGAGAGAATCCATTCCTTAGGTGCCAGTGGTCAGAGAAAAACTGGTCCTCAGATCCAGGCAGTTAGAGAGAAACCTCTCCTCAGACCCCAGAAGCCGCAAAGAGAAACCAGACCTCGGAGGCGGTCCCGGCAGTCACAGAAAAAAAAAGCTCTTCAGATCCAGGTGGTCAGAGAGAAACCTCTCTTCAGATCCCAGTGACACCCTGAGCTCCTCTTCCTTGAGAGGAATATGTAAGTCTTGGCTCCAGCAGAGCTGTGGTCACTGATAATAGCCAGTCCTCCTGCTGGAACTTGAATGAACAAGACAAACAACAACAAAGGCCTCAGATCTCACCTCAGGTTGAGGCTAATTTAAACACTGAGTGACAGATCACTGGCCTTTCACTGCCTTCTATTGTCACAATATACTATGTAACTATGATCAAACATACAGCTGCTATTGTTTTACAATGCATTTTTAGGAAATAAATTATTATTATTTTTCCATTGTGAGAATGCATTTTTCTGTCTGGGTATCAGTCAGCATTTTATTCTTTAATCAAGACAGTTTTTTAGAAAACACTTTTTTTAATTGCTGTTGGGGGCTCATTAGTGTGGAAATCAGTGTAGAAATATAAGCGGATTCCTTCTTAAGCAGCCTCGCTGCCCTCTTTAATCTTAAGTTCTCGGGTTTCCTTCAGAAACAGATACAGTGAGACGCCAGGATGCCTTCGTCCATAAATAATGCAGACAGTGCTATGTTACACTGCAGCTGCAATGTCCATTACACACACAGGAAGCCTGGCAGCTCCAGCACTGAGAGATAAGGGTATGTCTCTGATCATGTGACCAGCACGTTGAACTCTGGCATTGTTTAAGACATCAGATGTAACTCCTTACATCTGAGCCAAGCCTAAACAGGAAGATTGGAACTCGTGTCTGTGAACATGACACATGTACTTTGTGTGAAATCCACTGTCATTGTTATAGGCAATGCAATGAAGCTGTGGTGTGGCTGGGTCTGGGGGCTAAACTGCACACTGAGAACTATATTCCTCTGCAAATAGGAGTACAAAACTCTCACCACAGTGAAGATGCATGGTGGCTCCCATGCTTCAAATAATAAGACTTTTTTTAATATTAGGATTTTCAACCCAACCTCTAAGGCCCAACAGCTTCTCTGCAGTTAGTTAGTGCTTTGAAAACATTCAACACCAAACCCCAGGTACTACAGACAACATGCCGGTACAATGCAGACAGAGATAAAGGCAACTCAGGTTATGATAAGATCAGCTTTTCTTGTTACCCAGTCCCTCCCTAACATGCTAGCCATGCTAACATCTCTGATTGTTGTGCTCAGAGTTCCCTTTGCTCACCAGAGAATTGAACCACAACACCATGGCACATTTCTGGAGGACATGCTTCACTGTTGCCTCATACTGCAGCATTCTCAAACCAATGCCGTATGGTTTCGGCGGCCTTGTAATTATTTTTTGCGACATCACAGCAACATTTTTAAATTGTTATGAGATGACCTAATTAACACAGACAAGCATTGCTGTGAGGTTTGTTTTCTGTTTGTTTTCTTTTGTTTTCTGCACTTCCTGTGCAGAGACTAGAAATGCAGCAGCAGAAATGCCTCATTTTCCCTGCTTTAAAACCTCACTTTTAACGTTTTTATCTCACTGGAAAGGAATGCCACAGTATCTTACACTAAGGTCATTTAAGATTAAGTTGTTAGCTAACACCTTTCTTACACAGCTCCAGGTCATTTTAAAAATATTGGAATAAACATATTTTCTTCATGGAGTCATATATAGCTGCTAAGAAAAACTTCCACAGATTCATTCTTTAGAAAAATAATCTACCAACAACAAAATTTACCCATGGCAACATAATTATTTGCTGTGTCATCTGTGCCAGTGCGCCAAACCCTCCTGGAGAACAGCCATTATTAAGTTATGGCAAGTGTTGTAAAACAGGATTCGCAGGCCAAATGGAGAGAGGAGAAAATACTGGCGATCTGCAGTCAGGTGACACCCTAAAAGGTATTGCAGGGAACGGTTAAGAATTTATTTTCCCGCTGTGGTGATGCGGCCGGGTTGTGCCAGGGTTGTCTCGGCGACATCTGCGTCAAGCCCCTCAGCCCTGCGGTGGTGACTAAGCCACGGTGCAGCCTCCGTCTCACTCCACAGCCACAGACTGGTTTCCTTGTGAGGAGGAAAAAAGCTCTCGCGCTTCAATTCCTCCCACCTTAGCTCTGCACCAAAATGCCGGGCTCTGGATGTACGCCGCTGCCAGGTTTGGCTGGCTCACGCAGCACAGCCAGTGAATGCGAGGGGATAGCAGCCCCTCTAAGCAGACACTCTATGCCCGAGTGACGCCTCCTTCCTCTCTCCCTTTCACTGCGAACATAATCTCCCTCTTTTTTCCCCTCTGAATCTGCACAGTTGTTGTAGAGAAAATGCAGCAAATGAAGAAGGCCTTTTTGCACAGAACTGGCACATCTGGAAAAATGATCAGATAAAAAGGGTCTGTTGTGAGAGACACCCATCTCCAATATAAATTCTACCTGTCAATTAAATTTTTTGTGGCTAATATATTTTAAAAACCAAATCAACCCAGCACTCTTATTCAGTTACTGCTTTGTTAATAAACTGTGTTACCTTGTGTTTTCATATTTTAAAAATGTACCATGAGTTATTTAGACATACACTTATCCAGGGTGACTTGCAAGCCATTCCAAATGGAAAATGCATCCATCTTCAGTGACTCTGAGGCCCACAGTATGCCTGAGGTGAACCCTGAAGGTTAGACCACATAACAGGGTAAAGGGAGCCATCAGAAGGAAAACTACATCTGTCAGAACCTGTATGTTTCTCAAACCAGTGAACTGTCGAATGGATAGTTCAACAGTTAACGTATGCATAGATTTTAAGCTCTTGGATCAAAAAAAGATTAGACCTTTGTGTCAATTGATCCCTCATTTCATATGATCATATGATTCCATTTTACCCTACCCCATCCCACTTTTCACTTATATACAGGAATGGTGGTGGTAGTTGTAGTCTTGTTGTCTTGTGACAGCTTTCATACACACAGCTAAAGACCTGCAATTCCCTACATAGCTTTGTCATTGGTACTACTGCGTGACCCACTATGCACAAATTATTTTACAGACAATACACACCAATTTCAGAGCTGATGACAGCTGCAACAGTAACACTGGGCTTTTCATTAGAGTTAAGACAAAGTATTGATCGCGGGTCACCATGCTAATGTGTGAGATCACTAGTAAATGGCTGGCAAATGAGGCCATGTAACATTAGTGTGCTCTAAAATCAATGTCCCAGACTGCAATGGGACAACACTACTGTGCCACCTCTGATGCAGACTGTTTCCAAACATGGTCCTCTGCTCTTTAGGCTGTTTTAACATTGGGAGAACATGATCATGCTGACATGTCATTTGAGACTGAATGACTCATGTTAAATATTCCATATTACAGGTCAGAAAGAAGGTGATTTCATCAAAGAGAACGTCTTTTGTTTCGCAAGAAAACAGCTCCTCAAAGCCACATTTTTATTGCGGGGTCGCATGACATCATCATTACATCATCATTACATCATCATTGTCATTTAGCAGACTCTCTCATCCAGAGTGACTTACACAGAGCATCTGATTAAGTGGCATGAAAAATTGCACTCACAGGACACCACTAACTGCACATGAACAAGTGTCAGCACTATTATGTTGAGATCACAAATGCGTGTCTAGATCCTAGGCACCTACGTGCCTAGCATAACTTCAGTTAAATACGTTTTTGTTTCAGACTGCTAAAAATGTCTACACTATAAATGTATGAAAAATATTCTGTAGTCCTGTTACTGTGTACACACCTGGTACCACATGCTACATACTGTGTTTTCATTCATTACCACAGATCCTCTAGGACTCAAGCACAAGGTTTGCCCAATCAAGGCACAAAGGCTGTCAAGTGAATGATGAAACCAAGCACTAAAAGGCTTCAACATCTTTCTCTGGAAATTGCTGATCTGCTGCGTTGTTAAAATACCATTAATATGGGGTTTATACAGTACTACCCAGCAGGGACATGAACAGAAAAGATAATCCCCATGACTGATCTTCAGCTCTCAGACTGCACTGAGACTGGAGCTATGCGGTCTTCAGTCAGCTCCCTGCAAGCCTAATCTCTCCCTTTTCTCCTGTACAAAGTGCAGCTTTAATTGCTGCAGCACAGCAGTAGGAGAGGAAAAAGAGGAAAAAGAAGGAAAAGGGTTACATGCATACAGGGGAATCAATGTGAGCATCAATCAAGTAATGTGGGTGGTTTGTGCCAAACCCGGGTGGAGAAGCTGATGTGTTTTTGAAGAAACCAACTGATTTCTGCAATCCAAATGGTTTGAAATCCTGACAGAGTAGGGAAAATGATACCAGATCTTATTCTGATGGATGACTTTAATCTGTCTGAATGGCTGTGGAAGTGGCTTTAATCTGTTCGAATGTCTGCGGAAGCAGGCATCTCTCCCAAAGCCTTACAAAATTCTCGATCCATTCCTGTGCTGGTGTGTGTGTCTCGGCCTCCGAGGCTGCGCTGACAGGTGACTGCAACTGGAGTGGCCCTGCGCCTCGTGGTAACCCAAGAGCCAGCCAAAACGGAACCGTCCCCCTCAGCACATTGCAGGGGAATCTTTACATACAGGCCAAAGTGGAGCGTTCGTGCAAGCACGCCAGCTCGGCCCCCACGCCGGCCCTGTCAAATCACCTCTCTCATGCAGAAATTCTAACAAAAAAATTCAGATGAAGCAATCCTAAAACCTCGTCTTATTCTTTCTTTATGCCTAAATATAGACCCTGTTTGCAGATTTTAGTCTGTAAATAGTTTAAAATGGTCGTCTGCGAGTATGATCACATTTGGGTACTTTCAGTAATCCTGTTCTGCAGAGAATTCATCAGATCAGAAGCAATAGATGAATACAACAGAACTCAGAATAAAAGGCTGCAGGTTTTATGACTGCTATTGTGTCTGACACAAGGCATACTAGATAAGGCTGTGAGCACTGTGCTGTAAAACAGTCTTCGCCTTTTGGAGAGCAACTGACAGGAATATATATTTGGAGTGGGGCCTGTAAACCCAGACATCACAGCAAGGTGACGTATTGTCACTTTTGACAGACGCCCGCCATGACCTTTAAGCCTCACATCCAATACAGCGTAGCCTATACGTTTACATGTATATTTAGTGCTGGCCCTCACCCGTGACATATGGCGCTATAGTGTAAGTCGACCCATAGCATTAGGTATAGGTGCACGCGAATGTAACCACAGTGAGTCGAAATAACGCAGCCTAAGTACAAGCTTCCACCGTGTCTGGACATGTCGTAGCATGATAGGCTAACAGAACTGATGGACGGGTTTTGCTCCACTTCGCTTAAATATTATTCATATTCATGCTATCTCCATTTCTGGCCCAAACCCAGCCCTCACGGGCGTATACTACTTACATAATAATAACTAAGTGCCTGCCTGTAGTTATTCAGAGAACGCATACGCAGTTACTACGAGGTTAAAGCGCCATTGCTACTAAATGCAATGAATAACCAAAAGATACTGGGAAGCACCAGGGTAAAGCTATCGTAGTTTTCTTCCCAAAATTATATTAAACAGGTTAGTTAAATACATTAGGCAACTAAAGAAAGTTAGTAAAAGTTATTTTTAGTTGAATATCATGCGGATCTATAACACGACAGTGACGAGATTTAAAAAGCAACTCATTTTCTTAATATTTCCAGTTGATAAAAAACTGATTCTCTGTCGATGGCATCCGTTAATGGAAAAATCGACATAAGAATAGCTGTTGATTGGGAGCATATTTAGCTAGGGTTATGGAGAGTTAACCAGTAGTTTCCGTGTTATAATTTCCTGCAATAAAATTTGAAAAAGAAACATCACGAAAACAAACTCGAGCGCTGGACCATGATGTAACTTTGCAGCAAAACCCTGCACGTGCATATAGCTTCTGCTCCCGTCTTGGTAATCCCCCAAAATGTGCACTGTCTCAAATTACACTGGGGGAATTAAGTTTCGAATTGGATCACACCTCTGCTGAAAGGGAGAAATATGATCATGCAAGCTTTCGTTCGTTATGATTAAATATTCCGCAACTGTTCGTAAATTGAAATAAAGTCCAGACAGAGACAGGGTTTGTGTTGTTATAGCTTCCTGTGATGTGTTTCGTTGCATGCAGCAAAATGGTGATCTCGTTGACAGTTGAACAAGATGAATATAATAACAGGCACGGCAGCACGATGCACCGTGTTTGCATTCGGTCAGTCCAGTACTCTTAAACTTTAACTTGCACAAGGGCGGTTGTTTACGACGTTTTTTTCCTCACCTCCATTTACAAGACAAACAAAGACTGACCAATGAAAAAAGTTTGTGTTACATAAGAGACTAGTGTTCTGTTCACGGTGAACTTTGTCCCACGGTACAGCGTATGAAACGGGTGTTATGTCATCCTGGCTTTCCAAACCACGAAGTATTGGTAACCCTCCTGCACGTTCGGCTTGATGCACTCTCAAGGTTCAGAGTCGTGAACGGGGCGTAACTGGTCACGTCCGTACCTTCTTCAGTGGGCGGCAAGGGACTGCCCCTGTTAAAATATATTGGGTAGAAACGGCATCACTTAAAGTTGCTGTGTAGTAATTGGCCAGTCCTGTCTTCGGTTGTTTCAATATTCTGCAGTGTGGCGCGTTGTTGTGTGTGCGCAGAACTTCCAAGCTGTCCTGGGCTTCGCTGTGGCTGGAAGTTGTGGCGCATTTGAGTAACTGAATTCGTACCTCGTAACCCAAAACTAAACCTTCGTCACATCGTGTTGTTAAGTTGGGGGGATTTGGGAGCCTTTAAAAGCAGTTTGTAAAAACTCTAAAAAGAGTTTTTGAACATGGAGGAGCACGTTTCGTCTACAACCACTGACACGGGTGATGAAGCCGCCAAACTTCAGACAGAGTTAGGGGTAGGAAATGCGCCCGACCTGGATGCCATGGAAGTCAAAGAAGACCGCGAAGCCGTACCTAAAAGCCTGGTCGATGAGAATGATATTTTAGATTTAGTCGGCGGGGCGCCGGATGCTATCGAAAGGCACAAAGCCGAGGATCCACATAGTGAAATGTTAGCGCAATCTTCCTCTTCTGGCCCCGAGCCTGAACCAGCCACAGACACCAAGGCTGCGGAGCCAATTGACAGCGCTGCAACGTTGGAGTCCACGGAAGAGTGCACGGGTGCGACGGAGGTCTCGGAAACGGTCCTCGAACCAGCGAAGGAAGAGACGATTCCTGAGCCAGAAGCAGCCGACACAACCGTCCAACCAGAATCGGATGAAAAAATTGTCAAACCAGAGGCACCCGTAGAGGCACCTGCGAGTCTAGCGGAAGAGTCGCCTTCTCCGGCTTCACCACTGTCTTGTGAGTCTCTAACTGTTGTCTTTGGGAATAAATTACCTTATTTGCGAGGTATTCGGGGATCTTAATTGTGTTATTTTAATAATTTCTTTAAAACGAACGGAGATTTAACGTCAGGCTTCTCAATCGGGAGTTAAAGGGACAATGGCCAGTCGGTTAGCTAGCTAAGTAGACTAGCTAACAATGCGCCAACGTGTTTGTTTAGCTATCTTATCTTTATGAGGGTATTGGTGGACAAGGACATTTTTTGGTTGAGGGCAGCTAGCAAAGAGATCGGCGGCTGGCTTTGGCTATGGTCTTTTTGTGTTATTGAACAGTCGTTATTTTTCTGCTCGGTTGCTGGTTGGCACTAAGGATGATGATGTGGCCCACCTGTTTTAGCCAAACACCAGATGCGAATATGGGTTGGGTTTGCGTTGAACTGCATTATTTGATTTGGTGTGCAATTTGCTTGCTCGCTAGCTGGCGAGCTAGCTTGTAACCCGGTGAAATAGACATCTAGGTAACAGCGCAAGCGGAATGACAAACATTGTCTTCTGAAAATAGAAAAAAGTTTATTTTGGGCCTGAACGTCCAGCAGATTCTTCATTTTTTTATTCGTGCTTTCAGTTCAGAGATGACAAAATTTGTGTAGCTAACAAGCTAGCGGCCAAACGCCAGAACAAAAGGCTTAAGCTAACGTTAGCTAGCCAGCTCGGTACAGTTAAAAAGTGACCGTTTGATTTAGACTACATAGTAGAGTCTTGTCTGGGCGGTGTCTGCAGTTTGTTAAAGGGGTCGATAATGGCAAATTCTTTATATGATGGTGAAAAATAGTCTCGTTCATTGAACCACAACAAAACTGCAATCACTGTGAGTACATGGATACGGTTGTCACGCATTTCAGTCTTGCTTATATTACTGTTTGTGTATTTCGGTATATCCTTACTAGAGCCCAATGGAAACACGTTATTTTAACAAGGTGTCCAATTAGCTCTATGGCTAGTTAGAGGTCGGTTATTTGAATGCGAGGATGGCTATTTAGGAGGCTCTGTCGGTGACCGTGCATTCGGGGGGTTTGGGGAGGGGCACAAGTTCACGTCCCGGTCTTGACTGACGGGTCCGAAAATCACGATGAAGGCCCCAAATGGCGCATTCTGGCCAATCTTCTGCGCCAGTCGCGCTTGCGGAGGAGTGCCCTCCTGCTATTTCTGGTGTAGTTTGGCTTGTTTAGGGTGGGGTTACTAGGGCGCGTGTGATGTGGGCCCGGGTGCAGATAGGAGGAATTGGCATAGAAACCCGTGAGGCCCCGAGGTTACGAGGAGCGGAAGAATTTTGCAGTGCCATACTGATTAGGACGGTTATCCCCAATGCAGAAATGCGCAACTGTGTAAACGTAGGGAAAACATGAACCTAAGTGGCCTTCGTTCATGTTTAAACAGTATGAAAAAATGATTTTCATTAGACCGCACGGAAAACAAACGACACTTCTGAGGTTGTATTTGGCTACGTCTTACAAATACAGCAGGCGTGTCGTATTCGTCTGTGTTTCCCTCGGAGCCATGATTCTATAGTTCGCATTTGCAAAGTGAAATATGTTTTTAAAAATTAGATATGAGAATATTATTTAATCTAGTTGTTTTTGTATATGCATCAATTGAATATATAGTCATATTGGTGGAGGAGCTGGCTGTCTCTTCTCTGAAACCATGCTCTTGTGTGTCATAGCCAAGATTGAACTCCTCTTGGGAATACTTTCCTAGTTAATTAAACTTAATAATTTACTGCAACTCAGGAAGGTGTGTGCTGTTGCAGGTCATACCTTTTTGGTGAAACCCAAAGATTCAACTAGGATGAAAGTGGCTTAGATCCTCAGGATTTTCCCAGAACATGAAATGACATGAATCTAGAGTGTAACTCATCATAGGTTCTTTAGGTTAAATGGTTAAGGCCTTTGAAAAAGCGTTGTTTTGTTTGTGGTGCCCTTATTTTGCTTGTTTACTCTGTGTCTAAGAACCAGTCATGTTGACTTCATCTCTCTAATCGGTTCTCTTATGTGTTCTGGGCAGCATGACAGAGAGTCAGTGTTGCCCCAACAGCTGTCTGGAAAACTGTCCAGTGCACCCGTATCTGAGACTAGTGAAGTTCGGTGCTTGAAGTGAAACATGACAGTCCGGTTCTTATCTTCGCTGTCGAGCTGTGGAGCACTCTCTCTGAATTCTTTACAGTTAAAGGGAGGCAGGGATAGGAAACCCTGGTTCTGGAATGCCTGGGATGTTTCTGTTTTTTTCCCCCCCATCTGTGCTGTTAATTGGGTAATTGGGTTAATTTTTATGCTAAATTAACACAGGTGACCACATGCTGGAGGTATGTGATGGTCATGTGATTAACAGGCCAGATGGAATAAAAAACAGAACTGTCTCCACCACCCCAGGGCCAGAGGCCTTTAATACAGGGCTGAACCACCCCCCAGTCACTGGAACCTTTAAGCAAAGAGCTAGTGGTAATGTCTCGTGAAAATGGTGCAGGCAGCATTTTCTCTGTCCATTGCACGTTTTCGTTTCGCACTTCCTTGTTCCCAACCTCCCATACACGTGCTCTGTGAGACGGCCAGCTTGCGTTAACTCCTCATATACCCTGCCATCTTAAATCATCAGCATTAGACGCGCGGGGGTGAATGGTTGCATGGGCATGAGTCAGCAGTGCCAGTCCCGTAACTTGATGCAAATATGGAAACCCGACACCCAAACGCAAGTCATGCAGTGTCTTTTCAAACATCAGTTTGTTTAATTTTATATCATAAATCCCACAGAAAATGGCAAATCCTCCTGTGCTTAAAATAACTTGCCACATGCACAGGAAGTGTTGCAACTGGCCACTGACTCATTTTTTAAAAGTATCACACTCAGTGCTGGAACAGCTTTGTCCCTTTGGACACTAGGTCACAGGTCGTCATAAGACTATGCACCTCCACCACATTCCTTCATGTTATTGGCTGTCAAACCCATATAAGGCAGTCCTTTTACCGATTGGTTGATTTGCATGAATGGGGATTGTTAAAACCTGGGTATGCTGCTATATAAGGAGTCATTGATTGACAACAGTAGTGAATTGACAGGTGGTAAAAGTGAGTTTTTGTTGGCAATATTAGGTAGTTTCTGACAGGGCTACCATTCACACATGAGTCAGGTCGAAACCGCTAGTATGAGTCTGAAGTCTTACTTATTGTGGAGTAGGTATGGGAGATCAGCTTTGGGGTTTTCTGTTTTAGATGTCTGTTAAGATTAGAGAAACTGAAATTCAGTTTTGCATAAATAAAAACCTCTTTGCCCTCAATGCCTGTATGTTAACTCTGTGCTGAAACTGGTTTCCAGCTGGTGTTTTACCAAAGTTTGGGCTGTGTTAGTGTAAATGGGGCTAAAATGTTCCTTTTTCCCCAGCATGCCCTGTGTGTGTGTTATCATGTGGAGCAGGGCTCGTGGCCATATTGTGCAGTTGTCCCTATCCTATCATTTCAGATCTGATATTATTAGCTGAGGTTGGTGGAAAATTCTTTATGCAAAGCTGGTCACATCTTAACGCCGACAGAGTCAACTTTGTATCGGTAGTAGATCTATTCTGGGGAGAAAAATGTCTTGGATGTGTGAACATGAGAGACAAACAGGTAAAATGCAGAAAGCGGAGAGGTTTTGATGTGAAAACAAACAGGCTCTGATTTGTTGAGGTCATCGTGACTTTGCGGTCTGCTGTGTTGCTGTTGCCGCAGATGCCCCCTCCATTAATTTCCAATTGTTCATTGTTGCAGCACAGACAGTGAATACAAGGAAGAGTTTAACATGCTCGTTGGGGTGCACAGTGTTTTCTCTGTGTACAAGGTCTACATTGTTCAGCACCACCTAGGAAGCTAGTTCTGTGGCTTTTGAGCCAAAATGGCTGAAAGCCGTCAGTTTTCCTTTGCCTTGTTTGTGTTGGCCTTATAACTCATCCATTCATTGCTCTTGATAGCCGAGTTTGATCCGGCTCAGATTTAGCACATTTATTGATTGCGGCCTCTGTGTAAAAGGCTTTTCATTTCGTAGGTGTAGTGCCACACCCAAAATGGTCACAAAATCCGTTTGTGTAGTCATCATACATTTCATCATGCATTTCATCAGGAATTGATTACACATGTGGTCAATCTGCTTTCCATGGCTCTTAGTCCCTGGCCACGCCCAAAAGTCTCCACGCAACTAGATTTTGGATTTTCCACAGCGTTACTTGATGAGGCCTCTGTTTGACTTGCCCTTTAGCATTTAGATAAATGCTTGTAAAATGGCCTATTTGTCAGCCCCTTATGTCATGAGGCATGGCCAGATGCATACGTCATTCCTTTGTCTCCTTCCATATTTCATTAACTTCAGACAGCGTTCATGCATTTTCTTTGCTCCATTTGTCAGACATGGTCTTTACACACTTATTGTCACACTTGGCTTCCTGTCCCCACCCAGGATTGAGTTTTTAATAAAGACTTGTTATTGGTCTATCCATGTATCCTTGAAACCGGTGGGTGCTTATTCAGAAAATGCTGGAAATTCCAAGTAGCCCTGTTAGTTTAAAGATGGAGTAATAATGGAACCTGAAATAAAGTTTATGTTCTGATAGTCTTTCCCTAGAGGTCTACCATGCCTTGGAATGTTGTGGCAAACACAGCATGTATTCACTTAAGAATTTGGCAATGTTTTTTCCTCCTTTATGAGGTTTGAAATGGTTTAATGCAGACTTTGCCTGGTAGGAGGGCAGTTGAGAATTGTTGTAACGGATTGATCCAGCTACAAATGGAATTGGTTTGGAACTGGGCTGGAAGCAGAATCAGAACAATGCAGGAATTTGTAGTTTTTAACCTTTTGGCTTAGGCTTTGACTTAGGCTAGATTTTTTTTAAACTCTAGGAGGTTTTAATTGGTCAGAACATGATTGCTTTATCCCTTATGACACTGAGTCCCTTGCACTGGTTTTGTTGAAGCCTAGACTAGTATATATTCTGGATGTGAGAGTATATATGTTGTTAATGCTGAGTGTCATGTTTCTCACTGGCTTGTTTACAGATTTATTTCCCAGACACTGGAAACTAGACAAAAGAGGTAAATGGTCTGGAGAGCTTGAAAAAAAATCACCAACCAAAGCTTTTACTCATATCTTCAATCTGGAAAAATCATCACCCAAAGATTTTACTCATGTTATCAATCTAGAAAAATCAGCAACCAAACATTTTGGTCATGACTCTGATATAGAGGAATCACCCACCAAAGAATTTGGTATTGTATCACTATCATTCAATGCTGACATCATTCTTGATTTGATCAAATCTATTTTTAATCTATCTATTTCATTCATCATTATCATAAATATAAGAAAATCAGTTCAAAATTAATTCTGCAGGGATTATTTTGTTGATTTAAAAAATGAAAATCATTTTGCTTTATATTTCAGCAGCGCCTTTGGTTCTTTTCAAATTTTGTTTGTTTATTTTATGTTAATGGAATATATTGGGATAGTTGCAAGTGCAGCATATAAGTTCTTGTTTGCATAATTTATAATGCCATGGATTTATCAGTGATGAAAGTGATGACAGTCTCTCTGTTAATTCATGCACAGTCCTCTCATGCTGCAAGACTCCTGAAGGGCAAAGGTTCAGTTTAGAGCACCATAAATTGTTGGGCGTCAACATATCAGCTTCATGTATTCAAAAAAGGTAATTTGGCCTCATACTTTGTCTCAGACATCATGAAGAAGAGTCTATCCAGTTTTATTGTTTTCCAGATGTTAATACATTTTTATTCTCTTTGCTTAATTACACATTTCTTTTTGCTTCCATACCCGTTAAAACTGACTGTTTATAGACCAAAGTAGTATGCCTGAAGAGATCAAGGAATCCAGATTCTCATACCACAGATGGTATAACCTAACGCTGAATTCACAAATGATTCCAATGTCAGGATAACAGAAGTGGTTTAATCGGTGTGCATCCCTCACAATTCATTTTGTAAGTGGTTGGAAGATCAAAGTGAATGGCTTGCAGTGTAAAATTGGCAGTTCTTGATAGTGGTCACTGTCTAGAATATATAAAAAGTACTTAAAACTTTTCAGAAACTGTATGTTGGGGAGAGATTGTCAATGCTATTTCACCAGCTTGAGTTTGGCTCTGTGGAAGAGTGCAGGAGATGAGACTGAGGAAGTTGAGTGTTCTTCCCGTAGTGTGGGGGTGTGGAGCTGCTGGCTAACTGCTGCTGCCTTCCTGCTTTTGGTATACAGGCCGGGCAGATCTCTACACAAGCTGAAAACTGCGATTAAAACAGTTTTAATTAAGATGAGGATGCACTTAAGTTTAACAAAGGAGTGACAGTGTTTATGCTTGTCAGCCATCTTTTTCTGATGCTCCCTCAAACCCTGGAAGATGCAAAGTGCTCTGGCTTGACGTCCCAGCTGCCACACATTGCAGCCTTCGTTTTGATTGGGTGTTGAGTGACCAGGCAGAGGAGGAATTGGATAATCATGTGTACAGCTGTCTGTGATTTAGTACACGGGAGTGGTCTGATAGTTTTGTTAATGCAGTAATTTCGTTTGTTTTTGGGGGATGGTCTGTATACCCTACTTTTTTACCCATTTATACAGCCTGACACATGCTGAAGCCATTAAGGTTAAATTGCTCAGTGGCTCCCCTAACTGCATATACACCAAAGTGTTTGTCCTCTGACTGTTGAAGTGTATCTGAATGAATGCAGTGTTAGACTGATTGTGTGCCTGACTTTGTTGCTCACGCACTGTACTTTGTTCCCGCAGTTCTGTGCTTTTCTGTCTAGACCTGCTGGCTCTTTTGACGCCCACTAAGCTGGTCCTGTTTTTTTTTTTTTTTTTTTTTTTTTTTATTCTTCCAGATGAGCCTGTTATTCCTTCCTCTGCTCCATCTCTACCACTGTCTTCTGCAGGCAAGTTCCTTCTGCAAGTTCTTTCTTCCTGATTTACCTGTTCCTGTCCCTGTCCCTGTTCCTAGTTCCGCTATACTATGTTCTTATGCATGGTTAGGGCTTGTGTTTGTGCACTATTGATTTGCTTTCTTGGTAGAGCTTTTTGTCTTGGGTGTAAATTTGACTACTTAGAAAAATGTTCCCTTTTGTGTGTTTGTCTTTGTGCCCTGAATCTCCTCCCTTCCCTCTGGTCCTATGTCTGTGTAGTTATTACTCAGTAGTATTGACATATCAGCCAAGTTAAAATCTGTGTAAATATACTACTTGCTTGTTGTGCAGTTTGCTTGTACTGGTTGTTCCCATCATTGATTGACATAAACTGCCAGGTGAATCGAAATCCTTTTTGCAAACATCCGTTAGCAGAATTTCTTGAAGTGTCTGCATCAGTATATTGCGACACTTTTTGGACTTGAATACCACTGAGCTCCTGAATTTCTGTGGAGTTAATGTCAGTCTTTGATGGGAATCACCACTGAAGCATCTTTAGTTTGATGTCTAGCATGACCGCCCCCCCATCCCCCCAAGCATTTTGAGAATGGAATTAACTTCATGTGACATTGTCATTGTTGTCCCGGGGCGTGGAGAGAGGGGTGGACGATGCCCCCTGTCTGTGAGCTGGTGATCCTGACTCCACCCCCGTCTTCCCTTGGTACTTTGGGGGCTTTCAGACAGTTTCTCCATTCACATCGTGGCTTTTGGTTCCTGCCTCCCAAGTTCCCCCTCCAGAACTTCCAAATTAGCACAGTATGTGCGTTTGAATGCAGAGGAGGACATGGCAGAATGTAAAACAAGCCGATGATCCACTCACCAGATTGGGCCTCTTGGGTGATGAGATGATTGGGACTCCCAGAGAAGGCTAGTTAAAGAGGGCATGAAGGCAGCTGCCCTCTCTAATGTACAAACAAAAACCTTAATTCCTTAATGACTGCCAAGGTATGTTTGCATTCCAGGGTAGTTACTGTTCTGTGAAGACATTGGAGTTGTGTCCTCACTGGATGAGAAGCTAGGCAGTCTAGGGTGTCACAGGTTTGATAGAGAACCTGGAGAACCTACTGAACTCTTCAAACTCCACACTCCCATAAATCCTGAGATTACTACTGACCTTTACCCTGAACCTGCTTCCTCTAACCCAACAGCAAACGTGAATACTCCATACCTACAATCTCAAGACAACATAAAGGCCATGGACCCGTCTTCTAAAGACTTATTTTCTTCCAAGCCCTCTTGGTATGAAACTGACATGCTGTCAGGCAGGGCAGATGTAGAAGATGATTTTCTTGGAGAGATGAAGGCATCCGCTGCTCCCAGGAATCCCTTCCAAGACTTCTCCCCCATAGGTGATTCTGGCAGTGGGTTGCCGCATGCTGGCGAGACTGCACCTGAGAGCGGAGCTGGGAAAATGTCTGAAAGTCCTACGCCGGACTTGGTGCAATATGCACATGATAGCGAATCTCCAGAAGGCGCTTCATCCCACACAGAACACAGAGAAGAACGTGCTGCTGCTCTGACCCATTTGGCTTCAGACTCGGCCCTGGAAACATCCAGCCTCGCAAAAAAATCTGGCTGCATCTCCCCTGGAGTCTGAGGAATCTTCAGCTCAGCCGTCTCTCCCAGACATCCTGAAGTTGTCCCCTTTGAACCCTGACAAAGTGGATTCAGGGTCATCCGAAGGAAGCCCGGATTCCGTGCACAGTCCGGGTCACGGACCTCAGGTGGGGGTTCATTCGGCCACCGATCCGTTTAACTTTGACTCCAAAGTCTTGCTCTTGAAGGAGATGGCAGATGAGACGGAAGCTCGGGCAGCTGAGAAGAAGAGGGTTGAAGACACTGAAGGAGCCCAGGAGGAGGCATTTGGCGCTTTTGACCTTGTGAAAGAGGCTCAGAATACCACAAAGGACAAAGTCGTATCCCAAGTGGAGGAGGAAGAAAAAGACTGGATGTCTTCAGGTCAAGATTTGGTCAAACCGATGGAAAAAACGGAGCCTCCAACCCGTCCAGAGTCTATGAACCTGCCCCCGAGCCCGCCCCCTAAATGTGCTGTGGCAGAGGACTCTGACTCTGAAAGCCCCATGACTGACTCCTTGTCTCCCGTCTTGGAGGCCATGGGGAAGAATCCAGCAAGCTTCCAGGTGGAAATGGAGAGCAAGCGTGTGGAGGAAACCAAAACCGCAGCAGGAAAGGAGGTGAGGGGATCCTATCCAGAGGAACCAGAGGCAGAAACATCTGAGCCAGAGGTCTCCTCAGAGGAGTTTGAATTTGTGGAGAGGCCCCCCAAGGGCGTGATTGACGAGTTCTTGGAAAGTCTGGACCATTCAAAGTTTGCAAAGGCGCAAGATATGGGTACTGAACGTGACGTGTTGTTGGACTTTGGACAGGGGAAGCTGGTGGCGGATGAAGAGCCAGAGCTGCAGGATGTGGGCTCACAGCAGAGCTCCTACCTTCTCCTGACCCAGCCTGCTTCCAAGAGTTCGCCTCAGAAGCTCAAGTCTGAACTGGAGAAGCCAGTCGCTCCCACTGAAGACGTCAAGCCGAAGGTCCAGGAGACCCCTTCTCTTTTGCCTGCCCCTCTTGCTCATTCTACCACACCCGAGCCTGAGCCGCTTCCTGCCACCAAGCCCGTGGCCGCTAGCGGGACGCCCCACCCAGAAGCCCCTAAACCTGCCAGCCTGCCATACCTGAGCGCTCTAGCAGGTAATTTCAGCATAGGTGTTCAGTCTGGCACATGGTCATCCCGTTCACTTCCAGAGCATATCTCTCCGCTCCATGCTTTTCTTTTCTCCATGTCTTTCACCCATCTTCATTTGTTTTGCATACTTAATTTCAGTTCCTGCTCTTTGCATCAGTCATCTTTCCCCTTGAATTGGATGTGAACTAACTGCTGCATTGGGTGTCTGTGTGTGTGCGTGGCTAGTTGAATGGTCTAGATTCCCATTTAGCTCTCCCTGTTTTTTTTGTACTCATTATTTACCCATCATGCACCTGTCGTCGTTTTTGTGTTTGCATCTTGGAGGATATTGTTAGCTTTTTGGTAAGTACTGAAGATAACTGTCTCGCTGGCTCCCAGGGTCCATTCATGTTTATACTTTGTGTAAATTAGTGTTTTTGTTTTTAATATAGCTCCAACATAGTTAAATGGGTAAGTTATTTTTCATCTCTGAAGTATTATTTAGTTGTTGCTGTGTTTGTATATTAATATATTATGTATGTAATATTAGTCTGAAGCCTTACAATTAGTCTTAAATGAAATATACCAGCACCAGGGAGAATGTTTTGAGAATGTTTTATTTTGAATTAATTTCATATTGTATCGATGTGTACTATGACTTCTTTGCACAAAGTTGTTGTGCTTCTGTCTAAGAGAAATGCCCACTGCGAAGACATACTTTTCTCAGGCTACACCCCCCACCACCTTTTCTCAAGATTCCAGAGAAATATCATCATGCTGTTTCTCATTAAGCAAAAGAATTCATCTAGAATGACTTTAAAAGGAACAAATTACTGTATTATTCCTTTTATACAGCTGGGTATGTTTTGAAATAATTCAAGATGCACCAACAGTGTCACAACACAGATTTGAACCCTCTTCCTACTGGTTCCAGGTCTCTTTGTGCTGCACTGCAGTCCTATTGACTGTCCGGGCTATGGAAAGGGGCCTGCTTGCACTGTGTACCAGGACACGCCCTTTGTTCTTGGCACAGTGTTCTCGGAAACTGACTGACACTTCCTGGCCGAGGAGAGAGTTGGGGTGTTTGCAGTAAGGAGATGAGTGTGTGATCCCCACTGTGGCCTGCCACTGGCCGTCTGGTCACCCCACCTTCACCTAATGCTCATAGGGGACTAGCATGAATAATCCAGCCGCTATTTTACTTTCTCTCTTTAAAAATGGAGTAGAAGACGGTAAACTTCCAAAATCCAAGGAAGCAGACTACTCTTTGAGCAGTACTTCAGAACACACACATGCATACCTAAACATGTTAAGGTGTTAGCCTGTTTGAGATCAACCCGTTTTTCATATCACTTCTGATTTGTTAGCTGTATTTGCTCAGTGGAATTAGATTTGTCGAAATACGAATTTGAGGTTTGCTCTGTCACTGCTGTTTGCTGTAGCCTCCTCTAGAGGTCCCTCCAGGGTTATGAAAACTGGGTTATGCCAGACTGTGATGTCGACTTAATGATGCCAGACTGGCTGTAGATCTAAAGGGAGCTTCATTTTGTTTGTCTGGGTTAGCTCTGTTTTAATACGCCAGGGTCCTTCGCATCCACGATGTCCCTTATTAGACTGCCCTAGGGCCTGCTGGGGTCTGGCAGTAAACTGCAGAGACCTGCTTTTAGAAGGCTGTCTCCAGGGGGGCCACGCCCTGTCTGAGTACGACTCGCAGCCTGTGGAGGTCTCGCTCCGTCACCGCAGGGAATGCGTTAGAAGCATAGGTAATGCGTTAGTGCGTCACAGAAACAAATCTGTGTTTAAATTAAAAAGGAAGGCGGTAAAATCGGAGAAGCCCCTCACTGAAGGCTGCCCCCACAGAAGGAGGTATGTGCTGAGGTCTGCAGGCTCCGGGGGGGTCTTCTGTCAGGTGTGAAACGGGAGACCCCAGGAGTGGGGCGGGGCGAGGGGGTTCACAGGGAGAGGGAACATCAGAGGCCTCCACGTTGGCGTGTTGCAGCACTGGCCCTCTGAGCGCAGATAGCTTATCGAATATGTTGCTTCATTTGTGTGGCCTGCCTTAAAGGCCACGCTGTCCAAATCTGTAAAAGAATCATCTTGATCCTTGTCATATCTCGTGTGCCATACATCGTAACTTAGATTGCGGGAATTTTTTACAGCGCACTGCGGTGACTGGCTGTTGGCATGTTGTCAGATGTCACTGTGCTTGTGTCTTCTCTGCACACCCAATAGGTGACCTTTGTCCCCGTTTAGGGCAGTCGAAAAACACTTCAGTTCCTGTCTCACAAGAGGCCCTGCGGCTGACAGTGAGACACTCTCAGCTCTTTGAATCAGAACTGAAGCAAAAATTGTGAAATTTACTGTGTTAAAAAAAAATAATACTCTGAAACTGTACAGCTGAAATTAAATGCAGGTTGACGGTGAGACCACTTCAGCTCTTTGAATCAGAATTAAAGCAAAAATTGTGAAATTTTCCATGTATCTGTAAATAAAACCATAAAACCACCAATGAAATTATGTACATTGAAGCCATGACAACACTGAGGGAGCTCAATTTGTGAATGGGGAGAGAATCCTGTTAGCCGGCCATTTGGGGATTGGTGTTAATCTGTTGCCATCTAGTGGGCTATGCACAAACGTGCACTTTGAGGAAAGCCCATTTTCCTATAGTCTCCTGTTGTGCGGGTCCGGATAATTCTCGAGAGGCCTCCATAATTTAACATCGTAATAACACTGTTGTTGCCTTGACGGGGAGGTGTCAGGTGCTTGAAATGCCTATAGTAATCTAAGGACAACCATTAATAAAATTCTTTAGTAGAGAATAGTTTAAATGTTCAGATGTTGTTGATCTAAGGCTATAGTGGGGCACCACTGAGTAGTGGTAGGCTGCCCCGCTTGTTATCTTACATAAATTGTGATTTTCTTGCAAAAAAGACTAGAAAAAACATGGAATAGTCGTGTGAAGGAAACAAGGCACCCTAGAGGAGTAAAGTATGTTGGGTCTGCGCTATTGATATAGATGAAAACATTTATCTGAAAACATGAATGGAGAAATTGGCTGGACATCTTCCCATTAAATTCTCAGTGCTGATCTGTTGAGGAAGCCCCCTTGGACTATTCTTACAGAATGGTAATTTAAACAGATGTTTTTATGTTTATGGTTATTAGAGTGGCACTCTAAACAGATGTGATTAGGAGAATTAATGCTTGTGGTTATTAGAATGATAATCTAAACATGTCTGTAGGAGCCATTACTTCACACTAATAGCAACGCCTGGAACATCCCTGCCTGTGCTGCTCTTTGCTCTATCCAATCAGCAGCACTCTGTTTACTTTAGCCTTTTAATCCGTTATGTCAGTTTTTCCACTGGCAGGCGTCTCATTATCCAGGTGTATTCCTTATTCACAATTTTAGCAAACAAGAGTCCCGTTAGCACACCCGTTAGTCTTTCAGCCAATCAGATTTGGCCCCCTTTCCTGAGAGTGGCCACAGTGTTTTGTCTATGATCACCTCTGTTGTACAAAATTAGAACCCGAGATGTCTTAATCACTTTGTCTGCTGTGCCAAATCCCTCTTCTCAAAGAGGTGTTGCTGCATAAAGGTACTTCAGCATTTAAAAACAGGAGAAAGTTTATATTCTGAGGGTTAAGGTACTGTATGCAGCAATGCAGCACTGTAACGGTAGTAAGCGACGGTTTTAATGCAGGCACAAGATTAAGCCAGTTAAGATTAAGGTAGGCTTGTGGCTTTGTGTCGCACACGCACACACACACTGGCTCCCCTCCCTGCGCACCTGCTGTGTGGATCTGCGGAAAACTGGCTTTGTTTGGGAAAGCAGCGGCGCTTTGAGCTCAGGTTAAAATTCAGACGGCGTCACCAGAGCCTGGGGAATGATTACTACGAGCAGTTTTCCCCAGGAGCGCGTGTGGGTGTGTTCGTTCTAGCGCGCGCGTGTGTGTGTGCGTACGTGAGTGCGCGCGTGTGTTTGTGAGTGTGAGTGTGTGTGTGTGTGTGTGTGTGCGGGGAGGCTTCCAGCCGCTGCGTCACTGAGCTCCCGGCTGCTGCCAGCAGACAGTCAGCTGACCCCAGCCCGCAGTAGCAGCCACCCCTACGCTCAGCTGCAGTCTCTGCACCTCCTCCTCCGCCGCCGTCTCCGTGGGGCCGTGAGTCCGCTGCACCTCGCCCTCCTGTCCGCCCACGCGCACCGACTCGGGGCCGCCCTCTGGAATGCCTCTCTGATCACCCGCAGCAGAGCGCGACACCATGGACAGCCGGCCTCCCAGACACTGGAGAGAACAGGGTATCGCGCCATTATCTTCCTTAAGTCCTCTCCCCTCAGATCTGCTGATTATCTGCACGCAGGGACCAGTGGTTAGGGACGCGTTCCTCGGTGTTCCAGATCGGTATGGTGGTTGGATTGGATTACCGCTGGAAATAGATAATTGTAACCCAACTGGGCAGAGAATGCAAAAGATAAGTTAATTTATAATTTGTAACATGCCAGTGAGAAAAGGGCAGTGTGTCTGGTTGTGGTAGAAGTGAACAGTTGCTGTCTTTGTTGGCTGCAGTGCATGTGATCGCACGGGGAGTGAGTCGGTGGCTTTGTTGGAGTTTCGGGTGAAGCGGTCGTCAGAGGGGCTTTATCCCCGGCTGTCAGTGCTTTGCTTGGGGCGTTGCGGGCGGTACGAGGGGCCGACCCGGAGGCGTCAGAGTCGGGGCTCGCTGTGCTCCTGCCAGCTGAATAATTTCTAGAGCCACTCGCTCTGCTCTGAGGAGCAAGGACACCCCGCAGAAGGGGCAGAGCGTTGCAGCACAGCCATTTGGACCGGGGTACCCTGCAGGCACAAAGCCGTTTCAGGGTAGAGTCCCTTTGTGCTTAGCATCTGTTTCTACTGCCCTTTTTGCGCAAAGAACTTAATTAGTCAAAAATGCAGCAATAATCCTAGTAAAAACAGTTAAAATAGTGGTAACACACTACCCTAGATGTCCAGAACGCCCTGCTGGTTATCACCAGCCCTTACATTCTTGTGTCTCAAGTGAATCCATAAAACATGAACCCCAGGCATTGCTCCGCTGCTCCCTCTCAGATCAGCGGTAGTAACACTGGGATGGGGCCGTCATGCTGTTGGAGCATCCGGGGCCTTGCAGACTGTATACATATAGATATATGGCTCCAGTGTGTGTAACTCGTACAAATGTGATTTCTTCATGGCCCGCACACAGTATAGCGCAGGATCAGATATGGTGTAAGGTGCTAGCAGTGGGCTCTGCCGGATGCGATTTGAGGGACACCAGAGGGACGCGGGTTCACGGCCCAACGCCGCTGCTTGTCACGAGCGCTGCGTTTGTTGTGAGGCGTCCCAGGTCGCACAAACAAAGAGGGCGCTTGCTGGAAAATGATGGGGTTGGGGGTCAGCTCCCCTCTCAGGTTACGTAACAAAAGATGACAGCACAAAGCACGCAGAACTGAAAGGGGAGAGTAGGGAGGTTTCCCCCTTTGTGTCGTGTAGGAGAGATTGGCTGCGGGTAGGTACGTCTTGGATTTCTACCTAATCTGATACAGGATTTGGGCATGGCAGATTAGACATGGGCAAAATAAGCAGCCCTGCAGCTTTGTGAGAGTGTGTATGGGTGCGTGCGTGCGTGCGTGTTCACGTGCGCATGTGTTTGGGAGGTGGGGGTGTTCCACCACCACTTTCCCAACGCTCAGCCTGCCAGAGGCCTCAAATTTCCACTGGTTACCTTTGACCCACAAAATTCAGTGGGGTGTATTGTGAATCTCACCGGATTGGCCAATCGGGTCTCTGTATGCAGTCTCGGCCATGCCCCCCCTCCCCCCAGTTTCCAGGTTTTATTTACTTGAACATAAATTGCCGTGCTTCTTCTCTCGGCCTTTCAATTGACGGCTGCCTGCGTATTTGCACATAATGTTCTCCTAGTTGCTGGAAAAGAATGCAGTGCTATTTTAACACAAGCAGCCGCACAGTTTTGCGCAGTGAACAGAAAGAACGCGTCAATCCCTATTGAATCCCTCAGTTAATAACTGCGACAAGAAATTCACACTTTTGCAGTCAGACATATGGATTAACAGTCAGTAGCTAATGCGCTGTCATTTACTCGTTCACGTTCATGTGCCAGTCCCAGGTTAATGAGCGCACAGTTGCCCTTCCCCCATCCTAAGCCTTTCCTGCGCGTTATCAGACAGACCCGTATAAGTATTTTGCTTAGTATAGATTTACCCTCAGACTTTTGTAATATCTTAGCGCTTGCATTAATAACATCCTGCGACAGTTGCACCATATAACAGCCGCGTCAACAGCCTCAGAGCTGAATGTGCCAAGTTTAAGGGTTTTTTCCGTTTAGTAATGCAACATTCTTCTTGATGTACTGCCGATGCTGGAGACCCGATTGCGTCATTGAAATGCAGGATGTAGTTGCTTTATTACATTTTAGTTTAAGGGCAAAACATATAGTAGCTTCTGATGGAGGTGTATTGCAGCCTTCTCAGATTTTATCAGGTTTATTTAAGATATTTCACATATTTGTTAATTGTGTCATGATTAAGAATGCTGAACTTGAGTGGCAGCAAAGTTATTACTTTAATTATTAACAGGGTTTTCAGTGCAATTGCAACGGACCGAGATCAGGGTTTGAATGACATAACAGGAATTTCTAGAGCTTCTGTCGCTTGAGTCCTTTTTGTTTCGCGCACCGTGAAGGAAACAATCCCATTGTCGTTGGTCCTGGTTTAACAGCGTTCACAACGACGAGCAATACCGGAGAGGAAAGAAAATAGACCAGCAGACTTGGACGAGTCAGAAGCGCCGGACAGAATTGCGTAGCGATATATCAGAAGACCTCCAATTGACCTAGCAGGAAGTGAAAAACCTCCCCCCTTTCTCTCTCAGCTGCGCTCGGAGCTGCTGCGCGAAAGCAGGCACAAGATGGATGCCAAACTGGGTTAGTCCTTGCGTTTATCTTTCGCGTTTCTCCGTTTCCTGTCGCGGTACAATTTGCTGTTGCTGTTCGGGTCGCCGTGCGAGCGGCATTGTTATCGCGTCGGAGTGTGAGGTCGGGGCGATTTGAGGGCTTTGAGATCGGGGCGTTTGCGCCGCGCCGAACATAGAGGCCCGATTAGGAAGGGGGAGGATAGCCAGACAGACCCAGCGTGTTGTGCGACAGCAAGGGGCTGGCGCTGACAGCCATGCGGGCGCGATACAAGAATCTCTCTGTAGAAATCGTAAATATAACATGCCTTGATAAGAAAACGGGCTTGATTAGAAAAGGGCTGTAATTGGATGAGGCAAGCGCGTAAGTCACGGCTGATAATGCTTAAGCTATTTTTAGCTGAGCCAGTTGCTAGTTCATGCTTACCAAATGTAGACAGCCACGTTCGGAATAAGGGAGGTCTCCTGTACATACGTTCATTTTACCGTTGACAAAGGCCCGAGGTAAATGCACGGGTTATAGCTATATAATATATATATATACACGGGGTGACTGGGTTTCAAACGTAATGTTCAAAGCGCACGCATTGTCATTTCGGTTACCCTGGCACCAGAGCAGTTAATTGGATAGCTGGCAAGGTGGCACTTGGGTTATGGTTCCTAGTGCGTATTGTCGATGAACGTTGTTGATTTGTAGTTCATGAAATTGAGTGGGGAAATCCTAAGGTTTTGGTGAATTACGTGTGTCATTCATGAATTTGCACCACAGTGGCAATTGTAGGGTTTTGAGTGGAACAAATTGTTTTCCCTGTTTGAAGAAAAAAAAACTACCACAAATGTCCCTTTATTTCCACGTTTTTCTGCTTTTCTGGCAGTTCACGTCTCTTAATCACGAGAGTGTTTTGAAATGGTGTTGTACAGTATGTCATTTAAAAGGTAAATCGCTGTAACGTTCAGATCATGCAAAGCAGGGATGGCCAACGAGCTGCACAGGCAAATGTTTTTAAAATAGCGTTCAGCACGGGGCTCCCAGACGCTCATGCTCAGTAATGGAGAACCAGGGACTGCGTTTACTCCTTGCTTGAGGAGTCCCTTCTGTGTGGAAGAGATGTGCGACTTGGAAGCAAACTGAGATTCTCTTACACCCCTAATCTTAGTCTGACCTATGAGGAATGAGAATGATGAAATTCAATCTGGAGGGAGTTCTGTCTCCGGTACGTCAGGAAGTAAACTCTGTTTTTCAGACGGCTTATGCTTTAAAATAAGGGGCATTGCTTATAGTAGGTATGCATTCAGCTTTGTATAAACTGCAGCTATGCACAGCTGCTGTGAAGTGTGAACTTGTGGCCTGAAGGTTAGCCTGCAGCAGGTGCAGCTCTATTCTGGTAGCGCCAGGGTAAGTTCGGTGTCATGACCCCATGATTGGGGATTCCTGGCTTTGGGGGGGGACTGCCAATGTTGCTGTTTATCAAGGTGGTACCTAGTCTGTGAGTGATGGATCTCGCAGGTGTCAGTCCAGTCAAAGGTTATGCAGGTCCACACCTATGAAGTTGCATATTGCATGATCCGTTTTTCAGCTGGAACCAGCATCCTGAGAATTGAGATTCATGAAAATGGTGCCAGTGGTTTCAGATGGGGTTGGTTATTGGACCTTAATGGCTATTACCTTTCCCCTCCCAAACTGAGATGGGATAGAAGTGACTATAGAGAAGTAAAGGTGTTTCTGTTTCTGTCAGCTGTGCCATGGTACAGCAAATTGCCCTCTTCATCGGTTTGTGTTTCACTCATCATTCCCCTCATCACCATCACATCAGAGCTTGTCAGGAGTTTGCACCCCCCACCCCCCCCGATGTTCTCACCCCCTCTCTCTCTCCCCCAGTGGTGGACCTCCTGTACTGGCGTGACATTAAGACGACGGGCGTGGTGTTTGGCGCCAGCCTCTTCCTGCTGCTGTCCCTGACCGTGTGCAGCATCGTTAGCGTCTGCTCCTACGTGGCGCTGGCACTTCTCTCCGTCACCATCACCTTCCGGATATATAAGGGCATCCTCCAGGCCGTGCAGAAGTCCGACGAGGGGCACCCCTTCAAGTAAGGCTCCCCGTCCTCCCGTGCCCTGCCACGCCCTCTCGCACCCTCATCCTCACTGTGCCAGCATCCTGGTTTTTTCACAAGGATGGGAAAAGGAGGCTTCATGACCCCCTTCACGAATAAAACTGCCATATGCACCAATCAGTGATTCATGAAAGAATCAAGTTTGCTCTGTCTGCGTTAAAGCACTATGATTCCATCGCATCGGTGACTCATTAACCAATCGAGCTTTTGCTCTCTCTGTTAAAGCGCCATGATTTGTTCACATCGGTGACTCACTGATTATGCATAATGTCTCTGCCTGTTTTGTGGTTCCTGATGCCTCACTCTCCCATCACTGATATCTTCTGGCACTCTCTTGTGCCAACCCAAGGCTTGTTTTGATTGTGAATTAATTTATGCTAAAAGTAAATAATTATGCCCCTTTTGATGATAAGAAATATAAGGTTGGTGAGTGGTGGGGTGCATGTAAGGGGCATTAGACAGAAGTCAGAGGCTGATAAATAACTTCGTCTTACCCCCTGATCCTAACAAAGGTTATGGCTTGTTAGCATAAAGAGAGCAGCACAGATCATTGCAACCTGTTCTGAGACTGTCAGCCTCTAAGTGTTTATATTAGTGTCAGTACATAAGGCAGCACTGTTTGATCAGCACTGTTTGATCACGGTAAATGTACTTGACATTTTCCCCAGCATGGTTAGCAGTGGTTCTGTAACATGATGCTAAAGTCCTGCGTTTACTCATCGTGAAGATCTGCCTATATGTGATAGGAGGTTCTCTGTGAACGCTTGCTGTGAAATCTTACTCTGAAACTGGATCTCCCCTCAGACACACGACACATGAGAATTCCTTCCAATGTGTGTTCAGAGTGTAAGAGAGGGAGAGGATTACATAACCCGGTCATAGTGCGAACACAGAGCTCCCAACTTTTTCTCTCTGTTTTTGGCAGCTACATGCAAACACTTCACTAAGAACAAGTTAAGATTGACTTGGTGGCATTTTAATCAGAGGATAATCCAAAGTACTGTTTGGCTTTTCATGCCTCAGTGGCTGCAAAGTTTCATGGGCTTTTTTTTTTCTGATGGAAAATTGCAAGCAGTGCTGCATTCACAAGATTGGCTCTCTGGAGACTTTGTCAGTTTGAGAAGCACACATGTGAAGCCATTCTGGCGTTGATGTTGGCGTGATGATAATATGTGTTCTGATGAAAATAATTTAGCATGGAAATTTCTCCTACACTTCCTCATTATGAGTATAAGCAACAGTGGGCACTAGGTGTGTGTGTGCTTGTGTGTGAGGGTGTGCCAGTGTCTTTTCGTTGTGGCATTGCTTATTGCCTTGGATAAAGGCAGCTGAAGCCTGAAACAGTGATTGAATGTGGTCTTTCAGTGCAGGTGTGTAAAGGTGTATTTCCCCCGCCTCCCCGCAGGGTTTACCTGGATCGCGATGTGGCTCTCTCCGAGGACATGGTCCACAAATACAGTGACATGGCACTGGAGCGTCTCAACGTCAGCATCAAGGAACTGCGCCGTCTCTTCCTGGTGGAGGACCTGGTGGACTCTCTGAAGGTGAGAGGCTGTAGACGCCAAACTCTCTCCCCTCGTAAGGGTTATGCTGTGTCTCACTGCTTGCTTAGCTGGGAGATTGTAGAGTTTCCACAGCAGGGTAGTGTGTACCTCTGTACCGAGGCGTAACGAGGCCCACTTCTGGCCCAGTCTAGCAGAAGTAAGGGCTCCCCTCCTGGCAGGCTGCCCAGGGCCACGTGAACAGTCGTCTGTTCTCTTTCTCCACTGCAGTCACACAGGGAGAACTGTGGCAGGAATAGTCGTCAGGGCTGGAGATAGTGGACACACTCCCACTGAAGAACCAGGGCTGCTTCAGTGAAGAGGGTTTCGGTACCAGTTTACCAGTTGATTGGCTGGTGCTGCTGATGTTTAGGCTGTTTAGACTGGGCAGCAGTGTGGCATCTTGGTCAGGAGCAGGGCTAGTAACTGAAATGTTACTGGTTCGCTTCCCTGCTGGGGTACTACTGTTGTACCCTTGGACAACATTCTTAACCCACAATCCCCTCGGTAAATATCTAGCTTTAGCGTCTGCTAAATGACAATAATCTAATGTAATGTAACATCCCCTTCAAGGCCCTCCGAAATACCCTTTTAAATGGACAGGATGGCCACATTCTAGAACACTTTAGTACCTCTGAGGTGCTGAACCTTGTTAGTTTGGGAGCAGTGACTGGGGCAGAGGGTGTGATGGGTTGACTTGGGACAGGGTCAGGAGCAGAGGGCGACATGTTTCCAGGGTGATCTTGTGGATGGAAGTCCCGCCGAAGCTGTGCCCTCTGCAGCCTCCGTCAGTGAGGAGGGGATCCAGAATGCTCTGGAGTTCCCCGCTGTGAGTCTGTTAGCATACCGAGCGTGACTGCCTGTTTATAGCTCAGAGAGACGTCAAACAGAACACAGGGAGTCCGGCACGTAGCTGGAGGTTTACACACATCCTCTGTAAGAGGTCTGATGGGGGAGGATTGGTAGATCATTTATGCAATTGTAACCCTGAACTGTGAACAGTGACTGTGAGATTCCTGACTCATATTAAGATTACAGAAGTGTTGCAGAATGTAGCCTGGTTGCCTCATAGCTGCAGAGTCCTGGGTTAGAGTCTGGCTTTATGCATGTGGAATTCACATCTTATTCAGTGTTCTTTTCACTTTTGAGCAGCTACTCTGGTTTCCTCTCATAGTCCAAACACGTGCTCATCGTGCTGGTTGACATTTTCCTGTAAGCGTGTGTGTGTGTCTGCTCCCGTTTGGGTGCGTCCATGTGTGTAGTCTGCAGGGTGTGGTCCTGCATTGCGTCTCTGCCTGTCATTTACGGCCGCTGCGGCAACCCTCTAGAGGACAGTGTCGTTAGACGACAAATTGATGGGTTGAAGTGATAAATCCTGTTTGAAGTAAGAGCAGTCGGTTTTATGATCTCAAAAAGATCTTGGTATCTTTATTTGTCCGAGTCACAGTATGCAGAGAGGATTTATTCCTCTGCTGAACTCCTTCAGGCACATTTAGTGCAGATCCCTTTGATGTGAAACCCTCCCTGTACCGTGTTTACAGCAGTGTTGATGTGAGATGAGTCTGTCTCTGCGCTGTGTGTAGCACTGTCTGATGGTGCTGTTGAGTGTCTCCTCTCTGACCTGATTTACTCAGCTGGCCCTTTGTTTATCGGTGGCCTGAGTCCTTAGCGTTGACACAGAAAAGGCTCCTGTTTCCCTCAAGGGCTTGCTGTCCAAGTATGACATACTCACAGCCCACTGAACCATATTCCTTAAGCACAAAAGGCTCATCCCTCATAGAGGACCGGTTCTAAGTATAGAATGTTGTTGACATTGGGTTGGCTTTAGAAGCAAAGGTGTTGAGTCCACTGATGTGGAAATGCTGAGCAGCTCATCTGGATTGTTTATCTCTGGATTACCATCCTCAGGTCTGCGTTATATTCTTTCCTTTGAAAGACGTGACGTGTCTGTGGTGTTGTGTTTTGGTTGAAGAGGTTTGAGGTGAAGTGTGTGTGTGTGTGTGTGTGTGTGTGTGTGTGTGTGTGTGTGTGTGTGTGTGTGTGTGTGTGTGTGAATGACAGTGTGTCCATGCCTGCATGTTGTGCGTGCATGTATCAGTAGTAGCAATACCAAACTATAACAATAGATAATAATACTATTTTACAAGACCTTTTTTTCCCGTGTGAAAAGAAGTAATCTCTCGAACACTGAATCCGACTAAGCAGATGGGTAGTCCTGCTAGCAGCCTGTCTCAGTCTGCAGTGGATGCACTATTGATGACATCATCCTCTCCACCCTAGGCCTGGTAAAGCCATGTCCAGTTAGTATAAACAAGGCGTAATCAGGCATTACTCGGTCATCCAAAGCCCACGTGCTAAAGCCTGTATTCAGCTAAAATGCACTCATTGTGCCTTTTCAAAAAATGCTTGCACCTAGCAACCAGCGTGCATTAGCTGCCATGTTGACTTCACTCAGACACGGGTAGCTAGCCAGCTAGTTTTCTGTTTTTGTCTAGCTAGCTAGCTTGTGGTTTTAAATGTGATTACATCTGTAAAACCTCAGCGCATGTCACAAAAGACTGTGCTGATCATGAGCTGGCATCCTGAGTGCAGTCAGTGGAGATCAGCAGGAAAGAGTGTAGACTTGTGTCGGTTTTATCAATAACTTTATCTGAAATGAAACCAAACGTGGAGATTACACTAACATTATATACCAAGGGAACTCGGCTCCAGCTTTACCCTTTTGTCCGTTTTGTCAGAAAGTGGCTCACTGGAGCAAATAGCAAGCTAGATAACGTTTTGCAATGTCAAGGCATTTTTGTTGTTGCGTGTACATTGTGCAAAATGCCCAAGACTGTGATAAAACCCCTTTCCATGGGGAGGAAGTTGTGAAACTTTATTCAAGCCTTTTAGTGAAGTTCAGTACTAGGCTACTTTTGTTCTTGATGTTAATGGTGTAATAAGTTCACTTGTTATTTATACAACTATGGATTGTCTTACTCGTAACATGAGAATAATAGCTTTATCATTACAGTAAGTATCAGTAAGTACTGTCTTAATGAGAGTGCACATTCTGAATACACAGCAAATATAAATGTCTGGTTTTGGACTGCATTTAATTTCATATAAGCTCATTTTTAATTTTCTGTGGCCCTCCATTAGGTGCAGTCAGACTGACACTCAGTCTCTATAGCTTTGACCCTTCTGCTCCTCTCCCTGTCTCAAACAGTGGTCACATGACACGTTGCAGAGCAGGAAGTGGCCGTGTAAGGCGTGAGGGGGGCGGGGTTTGGGGCGGGGAAAATGGCCTGTCTCTGGAACCCGCTGGGCCCTTCTCGGGGTCTGGAGCATGGCCATATGCAGAAATAACCCGAGCTGGAGGCAGATGCGCTGATAGGAGGGTATCTTTAGAGCCGGGAGGAGGCTGGTCTGTGTGCGTCCCGGATGGGTGGTGGCGACAGGCCTGGGGCATCAGAGAGAGCAGAGGCTGCCTGCAGAGGGAGAGCCAGCAGGAGGGGTTTACTGCTGTACACTGCTGTAATGCAGCAAGGCATCAGAGAGCAGGTGAATACCTGCTGCAGAAGGAGGCATCTCTCCGTGTGTCAGGGCAACAGCTGGCGACCTGCATCTTGCTCTGTGATTGAAATGTATGTTTTGGTATCATGTGCAGAGCCGCAGTTTAGAATCCACAGCTGCACCCATGCCAACAAACCCCTCCAATCAAAACGATAATTATGCAGTTAGCTGTAGTTTATTGATGCCTTTTTTATCCAAATATCCATTTAAATACAGGCTAACTTTCTGCCAGGACTGTGTGTTATACATATTTGGAAAGCCATCACTTGTTTTTGTTTGTTGCTTGTTTCCACCACACAAACAGTAAAGAATATGGAAGCAGGTCAACTTCACCATCAGCGCATGAATTGCCTTTTAAAAATGATCCAAGGAGAGCAGTGTGTTTAGGCTAACGGAAACCTAGCACTTGAAATGACATTGTGTTAAATGCCTCTTCTGAACAGCTCTGCAGTTTGGTTGGCTCTGCCGCCTCGCTTGTCCTCAGACCATATTCAACTCATGAATATTCATGAGGTGAGCAGGGCAGTCACTGTGTGGAACCAGCACATGGTGACTCTGTCTGGCTGCTGGCACCCACCTCTGTAAATAACCAGCTGGTGGGTTTGACTGGTTCTTAACTGTCAACAGTGTGGGGGGGTGAAAAAAAAGCCTCAACTTAGGTTAGGTACCACAGAGAGGATGGACTACACTGCAAAATAAAAAATACTATTCTTTCAGAATATCACTGTACATAAATTCAGAAAACCGGAGCACTTTTATTCAGATGTTTTAATGTTCGGCCATGAGGTCACTAATTAGTTAAATGCATCAGTTTTTGAAATCTTGTTCATTTTAAATGAGTGAGTTATATTCTGTCTCATCAATATTGAAGAGGAAGACCCTTAAAACATTCTGTGAATTATAGATGTTGATATTCATTGATATTAATTTGGTCTGGGGCTCTCTGCGAGACCTGACAGAAGGCTCGGCTGATAGGGATGAAATATGAGTCATTTTATTATACACAGGCTGTCCTTACTGTCCTGTGCTGATGGCTCCCTCTCCATGCAGTGAGGAGTGTCTGGCTGGCCCTGAGAATCATGCTGCTTCAGTTTCGTGAAAATCTGGACTTGTCTACTGGTTTTCCAGGTAGCAGTGGTGGTAACCCTGGGTCTCCCTCCCTCTCCCTCTCTCTCCGTCTCTCTCTCGCTCTCTCCCCCTCCTGCAGTTTGCGGTGGTGATGTGGATCCTGACCTATGTTGGTGCCTTGTTCAATGGTCTGACTCTCCTCATCCTGGGTAGGTGTCTCCCTTTTCCCACAGTGTTTCTACAATGTTTCTCCAACGTTTGCTGAAATGTGTGAAGTCCAATCAAGAACAGGATTGCTTGCCAGCTCCAGTGATTTAGTAGTAATTTCAAATGCGGTTCACATGATCTCAGCTCCTTTGTGACAGAGGAGGGCAACATCAGTTTGAACTTCCTCTTATTCTGAAATGGTGGGTGGCATTGTTGTCTTGGTAACACTGAACACTACACCTGGAGCGAAGCCGACTGTAAGCTTGCCCAGATCAGTCCGTTTCCGCTTTTCAAGAGTTCAACACTTAATTATAAGCCCTCCTTTCCTTGTGAAAGTTCAGCTCTGTAATATTATAAGCCTTCCCTTCCTTGTAAGATCTGAACACTGTAATATTATAAGCCTGCCTCTCCTTGCAAGATTTTAGCAGTGTAATATTATAAGGCTCAACCTTTTTGTAAGAGTTTAGCACTGTAAAATTGTAATCCTGTTTGAGATTGAGTTGGGATGTAGAACGGTCCTGACCTCTGCACAGGTCATCTATATTATGACCAGATACTGAGATCCTGTGCTCTCTCTAGCCTCCATTCTCTCCTTGTGTCGGAGGTTTTGGTGGTGTCTGCATCACTGCACTGATTTGGATGTTCTGTTTTACAACACACCCCATCTAGAACATTCATAATCAGCCAACATATAGGAATACTTCAGCAGTGGCAATAACTGAATTTTGAATGTGAAGCATTCAGAGATGGCTGGTATGGTCAAATATATAGAACATCCATATTAAAAGCTGTTGTTTCAGGAAAGGGTCTTTAAAACATATTGCCACAGCCTGTTGGTGTGAAGCTGACAGACATTAACATTTACTCAGTCATTTTTTAGAATCTCCAGACTGAGCTTTGGTCTCTTGCATAACTGCAAAGGTTAAACTACTGGAGCACTATATTCAGTGATTGGTCCTCTAATTTGGTCAAACAAAATGAAGCCAGTATGTGTGTGCACTTACTGCTTCTAGATCTTTCTGTGTATAAATGGTTGTGGATATATTTTGGTTGGGTCACATTCTGCGTGGTGGCCATGATGTTAGTTGGGTTGATTACTAAATATTAAATTACCTTTCCTTGTTTTCCGTAGCTCTGATTGGAGTGTTCAGCTGCCCAGTTATTTATGAAAAGAACCAGGTATGTACCCAGACTGTTTTGCGTTTACTTGGAAGCCTGTGCTTATTTAGTAAGCAAAGACGTTCTAATGAGATTAATTGGTTCAAAGCAAGTCCAGCACCAGGATTAACACAGGAATTCTGGGTTCTGAGGTGCACATCTGATAAGCTTATATTTGGGGTACTGTTGATCACTGGAATGGTGACCTGTAAAGTTAGTTCCCTCTGGTTTTTAGCTCTGGCTTATCTTCCAATTTCTCTCTTACAGACACAAATTGACCATTACGTGGCACTTGTGAAAAACCAAATCAAAGATGTTGTTGGAAAGTAAGTATGTCATTTAGATGTTATGGAATGGACAGAAGTTGCATCTTGTTGTAATGTGGGCCTTCTGCTCAACCTTTTATATACAGTTTGGTCCTGAGATGTATCTGCTAATGGTTTAACATTCTGTTTGACATATCATCTGGGGTTATAATGTCGTAATGTGTTAGACCAGGGAGAAGTTTCACCCTAAACTGAAGTGTGCATGTTGAAAGATTGTACATGTTGTGGACACCTTTCTCTGATCATGTGACTCATCCCCATGCTTCTAATGCACAGTGTTAAAGATTTAAATAATGTAGTTATGCACTAAGCAGAAGAGCAGTGTGAAGCCTGGCCTGACATAGCAGTAGGTGGGTTTGGTGGTCACCTGTAGATAAAGACTCTGCTTGAGTAAAGCCTGGCTGTGATTGGTCTGAAATGCACCTATTAGGAGGCAGAGTGGCATAGGGAGAAATCCCAGCCCGTCACTGCATCTCAGAATGGGGGGGTTATTAATTTTCAGTTGCTTTGCTTGGTCCAAAATGGTAAATGTGTTAATACTACATAAGGGGCCAATAAATTCTGTTGAGATGTCTGTATGGTGTGCACACTGTAAGTTTTTATAACTGATAAATGACAATATTTTGTGAAGACTTGGCTACAGTTAAAGGGCCTATATATACTGCTAGAAAACATTTAATAAATATCTCACCAGTTGTTAATGTACTGCTTGGTACATAGAGAGGAGCCAGTTAATTTTTGATTGGTGGTATGCCATAGTATTTCTATTATAAAACATGGCATAGATTTTGAATGTCAAATATGAACATAACAGATCTTCAGAAGTGATTTTTTTTTAAATGTTTCACTTCCTCAAATTAGAAGTTAACGCATTTGCTACCTGCTCAGTATGTTTACTGCTTAAATAAAAAACTATTAAAAGTAGCACGGTGGTTGTCTATGGTTCTCTGATAGGATGGGCAAGCTTTTTAAACGTGACTGTAGTCTGCAAGGAAACATGCAGAAACATCCGTGTATCCCAGTTTAAGCCTGTGCTATTCCTCTCTCTCTCCTTCCGTAGGATCCAGGCCAAGGTTCCAGGGATGAAACGCAAAGCTGACTAAGGAGCAGCCGGCGTGGGGAAGTGGGGGGGAGGGGTACCGGGGGGGGCTTGGGGCGTGGGGGTGGACTCCCTCCACACCGCAGTTCTGATTTTCACATCTCTTTCCAGTTTAGCAGTTCTCTAGTGTCGTGGGTAAACTGATCTCTCTGTTAACCAGTCACAGGGTGGGGGAGGGGTTTCCACCAGCTCACAGTTATCATGCGCCACTACATATATGAAGAAATATGAAATTGTATTTATCTCGTTTAAGTCACTGGTTTGTCTTTAGAAGGAAGAAGAAGAAGAATCCTGCGAAAAGGAGCAAAAGGTGATGGAGTTTGCTCTGTCTGGGCCAGTCTTGAGTTTATTAGGAAATCATGCTGTGGAAGGAGCTGGGTCATTTATTATTACTACTATTATTATTTTTCACCCACGGTTTGTTCAGTCTGACATGAAGGTTGGTGGCAAATTATTATTTTTTTTTAAAGAGGGAAAAAAAAGTCTACAAAATTAAATGGTACCATTGATGCAAGAACTGAGTACCCTATGCTGAATTTTTTTTTTGTTTTTTTGGTATGATAAAACATAGTGGTATTGTGATTTTACTGTTTTATCGATTTGACTATGTAGTGTTTCACAAAGAGCTTCTAGCTTTGTTCACCAGCTCCGCAGTGCTCCACGTTTCGTTTCTGAAGCCAGCTGAGAGACGCTCCATAGCACTTCATGCTTCTGTATAGGAACATCTAGTACTTCTGCAGTAAAAGAACATTTACTACGCCATGTTCACCTCATTGCAGCTGCCTCGTTAAAACTCTGGAAGAACACGTTTACAGACATCGACTTTGTGAAGAAGAAGAAAAAAAAACAAACCCTGCTGTCTTTCTGTGGACCCAATATCTAAAAGCTGCAAAACTATGTAACTTGGAAAAAAAAATGTCAAGCATTTGTTTGTTCTGCAAGTAATTGTGAATGATACTTCATACAATTGTGATGAATTCTGCTGAGAAATGTCTGTGGAATGCATTGTGAGATGTAAACAAAATACCAATAAAGCTTATAGACAAAAGCCATTCTATGGATGGATATGAGAGAGAGAGAGAGAGAGAGAGAGAGAGAGAGAGAGAGAGAGAGAGAGAGAGAGAGAGAGAGAGGGAGAGGGAGAGAGGGAGAGGGAGAGAGAGAGGGAGAGAGAGGGAGGGAGAGAGGGAGAGGGAGAGGGAGAGGGAGAGGGAGAGAGAGAGAGAGAGAGAGAGGGAGAGAGGGAGAGGAGAGAGAGAGAGAGAGAGAGAGAGAGAGAGAGAGAGAGAGAGAGAGAGAGAGAGAGGGAGAGAGGGGGAGAGAGGGAGAGAGAGGGAGAGAGAGAGAGAGAGAGAGAGAGAGGAGAGAGAGAGAGGGAGAGAGGGAGAGGGAGAGGGAGAGGGAGAGGGAGAGGGAGAGGGAGAGAGACCTTTGTGTAATTGATAGTCAAATAATCTATCAACTATTCAGATTATGAAAATAGTTGTTAGTTGCAGCCCTACTTTGTAACTTTTGTAATTGCCAGTTATACATTAGGTGCCACGCCAACGGTGTGATGAGAGTATCCTGACCAACATCCCCACCCTTACCCCCTTGGCTGCACGTTTCTGGTCGACAGATGATGCAGCCGAGCTCAAACCCAGGGTTGTAGGTCTGGGCTCCTCTAGGCCTTAGTCTTCCAGAGATCATTGGGAAAATAATTTAACTGTATAATTTATTTTTTTTACACAATCTTCCAATATATATATAGAACATTTACCTTTTCACACATTCATTACATCAATTTGTATAAAAACAAAACTGTGGATTGTCATTCATACGAATAAAATCTGGCCTCATTCATAGCAACTTCACAACAATGTCATTTAGAGTTGTTGAAAAATAAATTTCATGCATTGAGCAAATTTCTCTAATTTACAATATGATACAATTATTTGAAACAAGTTATCTAGACAATTGGACAAAATTGTACAAAAAAATTACAAAAGAACGTATAAACGGGACAAAGATCAATATTCATTAGACACGATATAGGTACTATTGCTGGCACACTGAAAGCTAAACATTACAGTAAGATTGAGTCGGACATTGCGGTACAGGTCACAGACTGGCTGACAGCATGGCTAAGCAGGAGACATGAAGGAGGACGTTTGGGGGGGGTCAGTGGTGCACAGACTGCATAGTCAGCTTTGGTGTAGCAGGTATTTCCCCCCACCCTTTCTACACTACCCTTGTGTTGTGGCTCAAAGTCAGCAGAAGACATCCTTTGCTACCCCCCACCCCCTAGTTAATTACATGTCTAGGAAGCTTTCAGAAACAAAGGATGCTGAAAGTTGCCGTGGCAACATCGGAATCTGAGCCCATAGCATGATCAGTCATTCTGATCAGACCAACATATTGCGTGACTCTAGAATACATCATCTTTTTATATATATTTTAAATTCAACATGAAAATAAATTGTGCAGTAACAAAAATATCCATGGTTTTTTAATTTATTTTTTTAAATTACAGTACTAGTGCCTGGATCGGCTCCTGAGCTTTCAGAGTGGCATTTGGGTATCTCCGAGAGGAAGAGCCGTCAGAAGATGCCATGTGATGACCGAGTAATGACCAAGTTTAATGTGCTAAAAAAATGCAAACACAGTCCCCTTTCCTGCATATCAAATTAATAAAATGAACACTATTGAGAGCCCTCGATTTACAATCTAATAGCACCAGAAGTGTACAAAACAACTTGAATCGTGAAAGAACACAACTAGATCATATCAAAATCTCATAAAGGCACTTATGTATGTCTTGACAATAAAAAAAAAAAAAAGGCTTTTGTAAAATTGAATGGAAACTATTTTGTTCCGTATGTTCTTAATGCCTTGATTACAAGGTTTAAAATAAATAAATAAAAAGTTGGCATTACACTTTTTTCCTGCCACTTCCTTCATGGAAAACGGATGAGAATGTAAACACAAACGCTTATTTTTTTTTTTTTTTTTTTTTGGAGGCCGGTGAGAAAAACACCCTTTTTTCTGTGGCAAGACGAGCATTTCCTTCCCAGCAGCAGTTAACACGTGCTGTTCCAGCATGTACAGAGTCAGATTTTGGCCTGTGTTCAGGACAGTGAAGGTGCTAAGTGGTCTGGGAGAAGCTTGTTGCTCGGCCCCTCCATCCCACTTCTGACACCAGTGCCTCCAGCATCCTCCTTGGGCGTTGAGAATGTAATTTGCAGCATTTCAGTAACAGGTTGGTAGCAGCCAGACACTTGAGGCTTTGGGATTCCTCTTGCTTCCCATCAGGGGGAGGAGGGGGCAGGGGGCGGAGGTGGGGGTAGCTGCAGTATGCAGGATGGTGGATCTTTCTTACAGGCATTTCCACACAAACACACTGTTAGACACAAGAGAGACAAGAGAATCAGTTCTCATGAACTGTAAAAACCAACATTAAACATCAGCTTCACCTAGAACTCTGAAAGGCTGTACAGTGCAAGGACAGTTGTGCTAAACTTAACTGATTTGAGTCTGGTGTCTGAGCAAAATGAACCTAGCAACATACATCTGCCATCTGAGATCATGACAGCTTTAGGATGAAACTGTCTTTCATTACAAACATGATAGACATGATAAACACCTCAGAGCCATCAAAAGAAAAAAAAATCACTGCAACTATAGGGATAAACTCTAACATGTTTAGTGACACATGATCAAAATATTTGGCCTGATTTTGGTCAGGTGCTTTGGAGGCCTTCAAATAACAGGTAATGCAGCAGGCTGATAAAGTGAATTGAGCCAGTGGTTCAATTCACTGAACTCAGAAATGAAGTTGTGACATCCTGGCGAATGTGAGCATCGACCGCAGCATCGTTCAGCTTTGGAAATGGACATCAGACGCACCTGCAGTCGTCGCCTCCTGTGCTTATCACATACTTATCATCGTAGGAGAAGCGTATGTTGGTCACGTGAGCCGAGTGGCCGAAGTAACGCTTGTGTTTGGCCTGCAGAGAAAGCAAGGGAAGCGTCTGTCATATTAAGCCCACAGCTCAAGAACAGAACCTGCGGGCGGGATTCAAACCACACCCTGCCATCCGGCCAGCACCTGAAGGAAAATTAATACATTAAAGTAACAAAAAAAACCTTTGAGTTTGACTTTCTTTGCATAGCAGGACTGAATGGTAACACACTGTATGTCACTTTTGGTAACATACTTAAGTCAATTTTTTCACAGCTTTACAGTTTGTTTCAATCAATCACTCACACAATCAACCAATCAAAATTTGTATCAAAATGTTATAGTGCACTTTATGCTTGAACTTGTCACCAAGCGCTGGACAGAGAACATTTTCTGTAGGTGACTGAAAGACCAGGGCCAATTGCCTCTGACTCCAGGAAAAGTTGGTCAATGATGTCCTGATGAACACAGGTCGTACGAGAGAGGAAATGTCCTTAAAATGAAATAAACGACTCACAAATTTCTCAGAGCACGGGAAGTCAAAGAGCTTGACGAGGCCGAAGTCGTCCCCGGTCACCACGTTAAGGCCGGCGTGGGAGACGCAGGCACAGTTAACGTCGGCCTTGTCCGCGTTTCGGGGCCAAATTCCCAGGACCTCCTCTCCCAGGATACTGCAGAGACAGAGGGGACATCGGGTCTGCAATGACAACTCATTTATAAAAACCAGAGGTGCTGCTGAAGACCTCGGTTGCTATTCGGATGAGTCCAAGGATGGCAACTGTCAAGTGACAGGACATAAATTGGGCATAAAAATGAGTATACAGAAGGGGGGCTGTCACATGACAACAGCAGGGCTGGTGTAAAAGACACCATTGATAGTGTTGCTATGGAATGTGACAGTATTAAAAAAAAAAAAAACACCACCAAAATTGCCCGCTGGTGCTGAAGGCGTATTAGACCCTGATGATGTCATTTGCTCAGCTTCTGTTTTTAAAGATGGGCAGATGATTTTCAGATAGTATTGACCTACATAATCCTGTTGAACAATATCGAAGTGCTGTCCTTAAACACAGTCCACTGGATACCTCCAAGGTGTTTTTGCTTTTCTAGTTATCCTCTGCTCAGAGCATGGGTCTTGCAAAGGTGCTCTGACTGGACAGTAGCTCTCCACATATAGGTTAATCTGGAGGAGTGACTTCACAGACTGGTTTAAAACTCCCACTGTCCACATACAGGCTAATCTTGCAGAATGTTATAAAACTCCCACTGTCCACATACAGGCTTATCTCCAGGAGACCTTGATAACTCTGCTTCCGGTGTCAGGAGCTCACTCACCTGGTCCAGGTGGCCCAGGTGATCTTATCGATGAGAGACTGCTCTGTCACCATCTTCCCAGAGGGCACCTCATGTACCTGCCGCTTGTAGGCCCCTGTGGATACCTGGGGAAACAGACACAGTGGTTTAATGTTCATTTACAATGCTGACGGAAAGACCAGGCCACTACCACATGGATTCTGGGAATAGCCAACAGTCCAGTCTAGTGTTGTACAGGAGGGAAAATGACAAAATATCACAGTTGAAAAACATTTTAATTAGGTACCTTTCGTTTCAACATTACAGATGAAAATGAATTGAATACTACTAAAAAGCTGCAGCAATATAAAACGTGACCTTACACCAGGGGTGGGCAACTCCAGTCCTGGAGGGCCATGGTCCTGCTGTTTTTCTTGTTGACCAACTAAATACAATCTCTGATTGGCTGAAGAGCAAGCACACCTGTTTTCAAGGTGAAAATCAACAGGTAACTAAGAGATGAAAACAAAAACCAGCAGGACACTGGCCCTCCAGGACCGGAATTGCCCACCCCTGCGCTTACACTCATATCACATGGAAACTGCAAAGACTGAAAAGCCTTCCTCATTGTTGGGGGTGGTCATTCCTCATTCTATTGTACACCATCGTTCTTTCTGAATTTGATATTTGGTTGTAGGGAAAATGTTCGTCTCTGAATTACGCAAAAAAGGACTAAAATACATTAACGGTTGTATGGAGCACGTTTCCCCAGGGGACAGCAGGTGATGGGCTTTATGAGGACTGACATTTCCAGCACTACACCCCCACTTAGACAAGATGTTTCCAACAGCTGAGGGACGCGGTTCATTTTGGAGCGGGGGGGCTGCACAGGTTTACACTGTGCCTTGACCTCAAATAGCAACCGCAGCCACTTCAATGTGGTATCAGAATGAATACGTAATTCACGATCAAACAGACTATACGCTGTTCTCACTATGATACAAGTCCATGCAATTACACTTGAATGCCAGCCAATCTCTCTACCCCAGCCCCTGGGACATCTATGGTGTGATTCCAAGATACTATAAATATTCCTGACCTGCCATACATGTATCTGTCTAAATATAACCCCCTCTTGCCCGGTGCACACTGTAACTGACACCTACATGCATTGCTGCCAATGCAAAGGGGGAAAAGTCACGGAAATAATGTGACAGAACAGCTAATAAATGACTAAAAAGGTCAAAGGAAGGGGAAACCTCGAGTTTTACTCAACAGGACGAGTGTGAGGACTTAAGAGGAGAGAGGTGAAAACGGAGCAGGAACATGGTGTTCTCTTAAATAAAAGTGCCAACCGGTGACTCACAGAGGTTTTGCCTTATAAACACATCACACTCCACCAAACAGCTTCCCTATCGTGCAGTCAGTGTTTAAGATGTTTATCAGTAGTAATAATTACAAAAATAAAGGGCAGCAATTAGTGTTCCTGACAATCATTCTACTGTGACATGAGAGTTTATACAAGGTAGAGCATCACAAATAGACTTTAAAATATTAATTAGCAATATTTATTTTTATTGTACATTGCATATCTCTATGAATAAACTTAAGTCCTCCCCCTCCACTTTAGTTGTGTATTATTAACATTAATGTTAATATAAATTAATTATCAATTACTATTAATATTAATGTATACTGGAGTTTATGAAAGTTAATATAAGTTTCAGACAGATCTCTGTGCCATTACACTTTGGACCAAGTTCTCATGAAATAATCTCTAGAGTGAATGTCAGAAGGTCTGCAGCAAACTTTGGCTGGTAATTATATGTACTTAGAAAGCAAACAAGCTTTTAAAAAACATGAGCTGGACTGTTAGAAGTGTTTGCTGTTGCTTTAGAGGAAAATGATTAATTGGGGAGCCATTCTGCATTTTAAACTGAGCCCCTGAAGTGCAAATCTCCTACATCAATTTTGTGTGTTAAACGGAGAGGTCATTGCTGTGGCGACAGCAATTTAATCTCAGATAAAAGCCAGACATATTAGTCATTTATCATTATGAATCGAATGACTGGCTGTAATTAAAACCTAAAAAAGTAACTGTTTGAGGCATTTATTAGAACTGCTTGGGAGAGTTTTAATTTAAAGTCAATTAAGAATAACACTGAAGGTTCAAATGTGTTTTAAAAATGGGTTAGTTAAAACATTTGGGCCCCTTTTAAATGCTTTGATTGTATTTTTGAAAATATTTTTTGATGAAATTACTCAGTTATGAATCTGCTATGTAACCTCAGCAGATTATTGGACTGGAATCAATTTTCAAAAAAGCTTAATTGTTACAATCCAAGTGTTTACTTGATTAATAAGTTTGCATTACAAGTGTAATTAATAAAAAATTTCAGCATAGGTTTGTTTTGTGTAGGTACTGAAATAAACAATTTCTATGGGTACTCCTTCACCCTAATGGACCATCTAAGGAAACTTTCTGCGTCTAGAGGCCTTCATTCAGCACTGACTTTCAAGCAGACCCAGATTCAAACCAAACTGAAACAAGCGATTATGAGAAATTCCTGTCTTACAGAGTCATAATCCCCCAGATGCTATCCCTATAGACTTTCTTGGGGTTCCTGTGTGAGTGCCTATGACATCACAGTCCCTGCATGGGGACACCCCGCTGAGGCCCCCACGGGTCTTGGGGGTCTCCTACCTCAATGTACTTGCTGTCGGCTGAGAAATCCATCTGGATGACGAAGCTGGGGATGTCCTTGCAGTAGCCGATGCGGTTGAGGGAGGGGCCCAGTGTCAGGTCGTAGAAGTCCACCGTGCTCTCCACAGATCCCACTGCCAGCAGCCGGTTATCAGGGCTAAACCTGGGGGATGGGAAATGGATGAACACTGAACTCCCGTGCCGCCACATTAAAAATCCATTTGTGTGAATCTGTGAGATGAGGCCAATTTTAGTGAGATGTGTCAAAGTAACTCCTGCAGTGTAGCCTACTCACTGGGCACCAGTTTAACCTATCTGGTATTGACTACCAGCTAAACACTGCCAACAGTAAAATATTATTCAAAATTGAACAAAGGCTAGCTACTGTGTAAGATGTAGACCTTTGATGATTATTACATTTTGATGTGTGTCAGATTGCAGCACTAGGAATGTTGGTGCCTGGCCAACCCTGGTCGGTGAATATCCTGGTGAGGATGCTGAGCCCATCCCCCCTGCTCACCGGATGTCCTGGATGGCGGCGCTGCGGTCACGCTTCTTTCCCCACACCTTAAGCGAGTTGACCAGCAGGACGATGAACTCTCCGGTCTTCATGCCGATGGAGACCATCTCCCCGTCAGGGCTGTAGCTGGCGCACTTGGCTGCGTGGCCCAAACTCACCTTGTTCAGCAGTTTCTGTCAGGAGAAGCAGGCAGAGTGTGTCACTGGGAGGTGAGGGGAAGGCTACTGCAGAGGGACACAGTGTGGCAGGAGAAGCAGCAGAACAGCTGAGAGAGAACATTCATGAGGGAAGAGAGTAACCAGAACAAGATCACAGGATCACTGGGTTACAGGATCACTAGATCACTGGATCACAGGTTTAAGGGATCACTAGATCATATGACCACTGATCACATGATCTGTAGTTTACTGGGTCACTAGATCACATGATCAGTGGGTTACAAGATCACTAGATTACTTTATCATTTGATCACCGGATCACTGATATGTGCAGGGAAGTGATGGAGATTTTCCACAGAATCTGTGCAAATACAGGTAGTTCACAGCACCCCTTTTATAAGTAAAGGTGGGCTGCTGGTGCTTTTTACACATAAGTGAAAGGACACCTCTGTCAGCAAGCTAAGCTAAGACTCATAATACCTCTAAGCTCATTTGCAACAATATTTTTATCAATTGACAACTTAAACAGAAATAAAGCAGTGTAAAATACATAAGCTAGCTCTTCACACGTTATTTTTAATGGTCTGTCTATAAAGAGGAGTGGGCCGTACCCATGATGAATCATTCTTCAAAGCGATTGGACAAACATGCTTCATGTTTTTTTGGTCGATCTGAGTGTTTGGTTTGCATCAACATGCAGTTGCTATGAGTGTGCTGAAACTGGCCAGGGACCAGACAGGCTGGCACTAGATGCATGCAAGACTAATGTAGTCCCACAGATAGCACTCAGACTGTGGACAGACACGAGACAGAGCAGTCACATGATGTATGATGGCTACAGACACACTTGTGAAAGTGCCTCAATTTCATCTGTCTGAATTTGACTTTGCCAAATTCAAAACACATCTGAAGACATATTAGCCATCACAGTAAACAATAGATCTGAATTAAAAATCATGCCACAGAGAGAAAATCTATGCTAGACATCAGATGTCAGTTAGCCACAATATTAATCCAATGTCCTCAGTTTATCACCACAGAGGTCACAACCTTTAAAAGGAACCCATCCGTTCCCTTGTACCTAGAAATCTCCATTCTGAAGTGCTTGATGTCATTATGTTTGTGTAACAGGTCAGCAGGATGCAGCTTTGCCGTGTGGGGGCCCAGGTGACACCTGACCTTCCTACCCCTGACCCTCACCTTGTCTGCCAGGTCCCAGATGCGGATGGTGCCGTCATCGCTGGCCGAGATGAACACGTCTTTGGAGGGGTGCGTGGCCAGGCCCCAGATCTCCCCCTGCATGTGCCCGTTCATCAGGATGTTGGAGGCCGCGTTTTTTTCCCCGACCTCGATGATCTCACCATCCTTGGTTCCCACCAGTATCTTTCCCTTAGCGGGAGAAGGAAGGAGCATGGACAGATGACTAATGGCTAATTTGCTGCTTAATTGAGTCACATTACTAATCACATCACTGCTGCAGATAAGAGAGATTTATTAGTTTGTCCATTGAGATCATTACATTCAATTACATTACATTCATTTAGCAGACGCTCCTATCCAGAGTGACCACAAGCACAAGATCATTTTAGCGGAATTTAAATTTTAACGTATAAATCTTTTAAATCTTTCTTTTATAGATATTTTTACAAATTTTATAGATATTTTTACAAGTATTTTACAAATATTTGTGGTACAGGCTGTGTTGTGCTGTGCTGATGTTGCAATCCTATATAAGTGGTCTAAGCTGAACCAGGTCACAGTGTGGTAGAGGTAGGGTCACAGGGGTCCTTACCTTTCCCCGGCACACGGACCGCACGCACTCCACCACCTGGCCCGTCTCCAGCTGGAACGCCCGGCAACGCTTCATCTCCTGGTCCCACAGCTTCACTGCCCCGCCCTCCTTGGTCCTGAAACACGCCCACGGCCACACCCCCTGTCATTACTGAGCACCATACAGCCACACCACAGCAACTTGCAGAGGAACTTTCATTGGTTACAATTTTATCCATTTATACAGCTGAATATTTAACGAGGCAATTGTGGGTTAGGAACCTTGTCCAAGGGTACAATGGCAGTACTCCTGCAGGGGATTGATTACAGTTTCGATTTCATTTCGGTTACAAGCCCTGCTCCTTACCACTACATCACACTGCTGTCCTATCTTAACCTAAGTGCGTGGCCTGGCCAGTTCACACAGCTAGACTCAGTGATTCATCATGACCTAGTGATCACATGAGTAGTAACCACAGTCTCCTCCTACACCCTCGCCAGCGCTCCTAATATCCTCCTAAACCCCCACTATCATTCATAATCTCCCCCTACACCCACACTGGTACTCATACTCTCTTCCTGAACTTCCAACTCATAATCTCCCCATACACCCACACAAGGACTCATACTGTCTTCCAAAACATCCATTTTTACTCATAAGCTCCTCCTACAGCCCTGCAAGTACTCCTAACATCCCCCTACAGCTTAGTACTAAAACTCTCTTCCTAAACTGCCATCATTACTACACTGCATACTCCCCCCCCCCCCGCTGGTACTCACGGCCTCTCTTTGCCCCCAGTGACGATCAGCCCGTCCCGCAGCGTGGTGTACATGGTGAACACGGGCCCCGTGTGCGCTTTGGCCACCACTCGCACCAGGACGTGGTCCCTCCACACGTACACGTCCCCGTTTATGGCACCAGTGAAAGTGAGGTTATTCTGGAGGGAGGGGCGGAACACCACAGCCGCTCACTTCAGTGATCAAACTCAGTATTGTAAATACTAACATTATGATGTTACATTGCGTTACATTACGTCATTTAGCAGACGCTCTTACCCAGAGTGACTTCCAAATAAGTGCATCACAATGCTAAGAGTAGTTATCAAAAAGTACTACAAGAGGTCAGTGAGATACTGAGTTAAGTGCTAAACTAGTGTAGAGTACCTTTTTTTAACAGAAAAAAGGGATAGGTAGAATAGATAGAGAAGAAGGTAGACTAGATATAAAGCTTGAAGAGATGAACTTTCAAGCTTTCTCTTGAAGGCATCCAGGGACTCTGGTACGAATCTCAGCAGGAAGCTCATTCCACCAGTGTGGAGCAAGTACTGAGAATAATGTTCATACATAAATAAACTAAACCGCAACAATTATTGTACGTGTATAAATAAGGAGATTCAGGGAAGTGCTCTACTTGTTTACTACGGCGGAGACGGTGAGTGACGTATGTTGTAAAGACATGTATGTCTGTGATCGTCGTGTGCGCATCCATATGCTGAACTCACAGCACCAAAAGCCACAGACAGCATGGTTTGCATCCGGGCGTCGTCCACTGAGCCGATCACCCCCTTCTTGTAGATGAGCGAGCCGCCAGCCAGAGTCCAGAACTTGATGTGTTTAATGCCCACAGACACGAACTGTGAGTCGGAATCCGGCCGGAACTCCACCACGAATATCCTGTCCGTATGGCCGCCTTTACTGGTCACTTTGGCACCTGGGCAGCAACACACACATTTTAGGAACAAGAGACACGGAGCTGTTTACATTACATTATTGCCCTTATCCAGTGTGACTTGCATATGTTATACATTTAACTCAGTGCGAGAGTTACTTTGGTTATAATTCTTACATGTCATGTTATCCAGATATTCATCATGTGATTTGATTCCTGATGGTATCTCATCAACATGGTTGTCTTGACCTTAACTAATGTGGTCAGATCGTAAAACACAGCCACAACCTCTTCTATTACAAAATGGGGAAACTAGGAAGTACACTGGCAGAACACAAATGTCTGATGCATCTGTGGAAGGTGTCGTCAGAAACCTGAACAGCCAGGCCCCAGTTTTGATCCTCCCACACTATCTGGATGAGAGATCTCACTGCTTCCTGTGCGTGGCTGTGACAGGAAGTGATGCGGGCTCACCTTCCTGCCAGCGCCACACGGTGATGGTGTGCTCGGGCTCCACGCCCACCGACAGCAGCAGCTTCCCCGTGGCGCTGAAGTTGACGTAGCTGACGCCCTTGGCGTGCGAGCAGCGCAGGATGGACAGCGTCTGCTTGCTCATGGCGTCCCACACGTGGATGGAGGGGGTGGTCCCTGCAGGAGAGGCGCAGCGCGGGTCAGTCTACCACGACTCGCGAGGGGGCGGCCAGTGCGCTCCCTAAACCCACCGGCACCCTGGACACAGAACCGTGGACCTCTCTGCATACACAACGAGTGAATAACCGGGGGGTTCTGAGTAGCTCAGTGGTTAAGGTGATCACCTTGAGCACAATCTGAGCTCTGCAGCCCAGGTTTGATCTAAGCTGCGTCATTGGCCATCAATGACAACAGCCCAGAGTGGTGGATCAAACTGGCTTCCTTCTGCTGGGAACAGGGATGGGTATGTAAGCAGAGGTTGCTTATATCATTGCTCTCAGGCACCTTGTGAATCATCAAGCACCTGAGACTTACTTAGATGATGTCAGTGATGCCACACCCATCCTCCAATGGGGGCTTAGCTCATTGTAGCACGCTGGTTGACTTTGAGTGTGAAAAACAGTTGAAACTGGCGTGCAAGTGTGTCGGAGGATTGCATACGCTACACCCCAGCACTCAAGTGCACTGCCCCCACACGACTACAGTGGTTGTCATGGTAAGCCTAACATATCCAACTGGTAATCCCAAAAAGGAGGAGCATAAAGGGGGAACAAAAGTTTTAAAAATAAAATCAAAATCAAAGAGTGAATTACATTTTTGAAACGTGAGTTTGACTGCATGGAAGACACTAAAAAACATTATGAGATGTGAGGGTTGATGGATCTGTGATGTTACCATGGGTAGTGCGCCGAGACGACTCACAGGACTCATTAATGAGACGAGGAGAGGCACGAGGACTCACAGGAACAATTACTGAGACAGGGTACATTACAGTACACTCAGCAACAGAGGGGCAGGGCTCATCTGCACTCGGAAAACACAGCACAGACTTCCACACCCTATTCACAAAGGGGCAGCAAAACGTGTGCCATGAGCAGCCCCAGGTCACAAGGGCCACAGTCCTGCATGCTTTAGTCTCCACCCGGTTCACACCTGGAGCAGCAGGTGAGGTGAATGAGCATCAGGCTTGTTTTTACCCTCTGATTAATGCAGGTGAGTCTTGGTGTTTCGCCAATGACACTGTGAAGATTTGCTTATGAACTACTCTCCTGTGTTCATAAAAGGACACAGAAATTGCAGGCTTATGCTGTGTTTTCACTGGATTTTTTTTTTTTTTTACAACAAAGCGCAACTGAATGATCCATCGTTGCACTGTCACTAAACTCAGTGAGAGGATCTCACTGTGGGACATCTGATTGGGTCCATATAAGCACACTGACTCATAGATGGCGGTCAGATTTAAAGGTCAGGTGTATTTCAGAAACATTTACACTCCAAGCCTATCCACCATAATAATAATGATTTAAATCAAGTAGTAATGACATAGAGCATACAGTGACGCAGAACATCAGACCCAGCACGACCTGCAGCTTTGGACCCTCTGAGGACAAAGCGGCCAAAGCTGGAGACAGACATGATCAAACTACTAAAAGAAGTCTCAATTTCAACCCTTCAATACTACAGTCCATCCACCGTATTTCAGAAGGATATTCAGATGGCTGCATAATAATTATTTTTCTCGCATTTTGATACAACTGCCTCAATGCTACATCGAACCTTCCTGAGATTAACACACAGCACGGCCTGAGGCAGCAGAATAAAACCTGCAGCTGACACTGAGCAGACGTGGGGGGAAAAGAGGATTAGCGGGGATCCACACTTGAGGACAAAGCCGTCACGGCGCTCATGTGACCGTGGTGAGCGGAACAGGGCGGCCCGGGACAGTGTGAGGGCGGAGGGTGGGGGGGGAGCGGAGGGGGAGGAAGGGTGGTGCGTGGCTTACCTGGCAGGGCGGTGGCGTCGCCTGTCGTGTGTGAGCGATGGGAATGAGGAAGCACCGAAAGAAAGCTGGCATAAGTGACTTTGTTTTCTAAGGCCACTGCGGCACACGACGCGGCAGCACCACGAGAATGCCAAACATATCCAAAGCAAACAAAACGGTGGAGAAAAGCAACCGAAGAAAAAAGAAAATAAGAGTGCAACAGGGCTCAAATGCAATGGACCACGAGCGAACCAGAGCAAGTAACAATGACCTCCAGCATTCAGGCAGAGAGAGGAAACACTCTCCTTCTCACACCCTCAAAGGTATGTGCACACACAGACACACGCACATGATTTCAGAGGTAATCTGCACAGTCAGATTGCTGCCATCTTGCTCTCTGCAGAGTAACATGTACGGTCTGTCCTCCTTGACTGTGGAGATTTGTTGCACACACACACAATTCACACACACACACATGCGTGGTGATCCCACACTCACCGATCTGCCCCGTGGCTATGACGTTTTTATACTTGGGATGTTGATTCACAGTCAGACAGAGGATGTCGTCCGTGTGTTCTAGGTAGAAACTCTGAGTGCCTGAGAATAAGAACACAGTAAATCACAGCGTTGCCACTGTACCCATTATTAACTGGGGAAAAACCATCCTACAATAAAAACTTTCATTTTATTAAGCATAAACAGAGCAGCTATTCCACTGCTGACGGCCACACCCGAGCGCTTGTGGCTGGCCTGCACTTCCTGTGCGTGGGCGTGACACAGGTAGCGCGTACCTGTGGAGAGGCTGTGCACCATGGCCGCCGCCGCCGTGTGGTAGATGATGTCAGCGCCGTCGTTGAGGTAATGCAGGTTGTTGCGACAATCAAAGCCCCGGTATCCAAAGACGTGGTCCAGTACCAGCTCCTGGAATCACAGAGAGCACTCAAGGACCACTGCCGACCACAAGCTGAAGTGGAGAGACCCAAACCACAGTCCCGATCAATGATGGAGCAGCGCATTTCAGACCGACTCTACTCTTGTAGACAGTTGTCTCCTGTCTGCATTCTGCATTAGCGCTTCCCTTGTGCTCATTCATACAGTGACATAATAAGAGGCAGCAGAATGAACACTTGTTCCGGAACACTCATCGCCCACATGTTAGGTCCCCGCAGTACAAACCTCCACCAGCTTCTTCTTCTTGGTGACGTTGTTCTTCTGCAGTTTGTCTGGCTGAGGGGCAGCTCTGCTGACCGGGGGCCTGCAGAAAGCAAACAGGCTGTCAGTCTCATCACAAACAGGAAATCAGTACCGTTCACAAACAAGAAGTCAGTACCATCCCAAACAGGAAGTCAGTGCCATGAGGCTGCTCTCAAAGCAACAATTAACAAAATTGTGTGCTTGGTACTGCCCAGTTCAGTAACTACACTAAAACAAATTTTGAAAACAGTCAAATTCTCACGGCTCTCATGAATCACAATTACCTTAGTGTTGCAAACATCTGCACATGAAGCTCCCCTCTCTGAATTTTGAGAACAAACAGATTTCTGGCCAGCAGAAACAGATGCTTCAGGCTACAGTATCAAAGCTGCCTTAGGGACCACTGGAGGGCTTGACTGACTTGAATCAAAGGGGGAATACCAGATAAACAACCTCTGTTTGCTCCCATGAGACCACAGTCTCTTAAAAAGGATGCATTTTCCTCAGTGCATCAGAAAGATTCCCCCATAGACAGACTGAAGAGACAGAGGATGGAACAGACTCCAGTGCTGGTATTCTAAGGGACATAACTACACTACCCCTGATGCTGGTGCTCTAACACACATGGCCTTACCTCTGCTGGGGCTACAGTTTCCCACATGGAGACCCCACACTCTAAGGATGATGCTTATTTAAAACACAACATAGCCATCTACTTTACTTCAAAACACACTGAATCCATAATCTGCAACAAATGTGCTTAAAGTTTAGTGGAATCTGGGATACAGAGGACTGACCTGTCAAATTTCTGAATTTGTATGAAATCATGTTATTGCTGTAGAACAAGTTAACAATATCTACTCATTAACAATGAGGATTTTCATATATGCCCACAGGTTTATGTATTTACATCAAGTACACATTGTGCCCTTTTATTGTCAGTTGTGTTCAAACACCACAAACTCCATTTGTGACATATACAGACTAAAACACCACAAGTGTGCAGTTCTAACATATACATCACAATGACAACATCACACCGCGACAGAAAACGCAAAGGGCATACATCAAACACATATGGAAAGGCATGATAGCAACACAGGTATCCTATCATATACCTTGTGCCTACTTCAGTTTAACAGATCCCTGTTGCTCAAATTAGACATCAACAGTCCATATTTCAATGCCAGTGAAAGGAAAAACTCTTTTATTTTTTCATTTAAGTGAAAGAAATATTTTTTCATCCACGACACCTACTTGACTGAAAATGTTCATTTGAGTTTTAATGGTAATACAGTTTTAACTGATGTGCATCACATTAAAAGGTATTATTAGGAAACCAAAGAGCACTGCAAAGAATGATGCCAATTATTTTTTTTTTACATTTCAGGACTCAAAAAACTATGTTAAATAGTCAAAATATGATAATGGTTGCTTGGGCCTCTGTAAGGCCTGATCAAAAGTTCAACTCCCCCCTTTTCCAGTATCACAGAAGCTTGGGTCCCTGTATTATGGTGCGATTACAGACACTATTCATCAGTTATGTTAAGGACAGCTACTGGCAATGATGCCAGATCACATCATTGCTTGCACTGTTTACACAAACCTTGGAGCGGACCGACAGACAGACAGGGAGAGAACGTCCAACAGTTAGAACACTGTAACGGTAACATACACATTTGAGAGAGAGATAGACAGAGGGGGAAGAGGGGGGAGCGAAAGAGAGAGAGAGAACCTTTCAGAGCGAAAGAGAAGGCTAGCGTTCCTCTTGGGAGAGAGGAGAGAATGTGTACTGCTGGCAGTATTTTGCCACTTGCAACAACCTGAGGGAGAGTGAGTGTCATGTAGATAAAATAAAAACCTACTTCATCATCGATCGTGATTTTTAAAATCACTCACTTTGAGCAGAATTTTTCAACAATGCCAATTGAACTGAGAGAGAGAGTGAGTGTGTGTGAGGGGGGAAGGGATAATTAAAGAGAAAGAAAAAAGAGAGAGCGAGAGAGAGAGAGGAAGCCATGTTGACTTTGCACGGGAGGAAAAACGGTGCAATGATGGTGGTCAGGCACTAGTTATGCCACTGCTCTGAGTAACAGCAGTGCATAACTGCAACCATGGATGGGTTGCACAGGGCAAGGCTCCAAGACTCTGGTAAAACACTCTCCTTTGCACGATTTAAAAAAAAAAATGCACCGGTAAAGCAATGGACATTTCTGTTATTTGCTACCATGGAACAAGGTCCTTCTCAGCTTCTGGGTAGTATTTTACCAGCTGTGGGTTGCCATCTCTGAGGAGTTCCTATTTACATCATCTAGCTTTTCCTGTTACATTCTTTATGCATTTTTAATCTTTGTCTAACTCGTTTATCATTTCCATTGTTCTCTCCAGGCAAATGAGGCTTCCTGTTGCAGAGCCTCATGGGAAAAGTTCTCAAAGAGCCAATCAACTGGAGGAATACACCAAGGAAGAAAATCACACAACACACCAGAGAGCTAGAATGCATGTTTATAAGGTTTTATTTGGCTGGGGTTTGTATAAGTATTGGGTGGGTTGGTCTTGGATCAGTGTTTGGATCACTCTTGACCTGGAGGTCTTGCAACATTGATACGCCTCCCCACTGCATTCCTCTGGCCTCTGGAAAGAGATGGCCAGTTCAGGCACGGAGAGTGCCCTCGGAGAAGAGTGGAACAGGAAAAATAAGATGAGGAAAATTTCACTCCCGCGAGTTCTCAAACAGCAAAGTTCAGATGCAAAGATGTGTGAGGGGAAGAACAGAACAGAACAGAACACTCCACTGTCATCAGGCAAAGACAGGACGTCACACCGTGATAGCGACACTCCGACCAGGAGACACAGCCAACAGGTGGAGAAGACATTTACCTGGATCCCCTTGAGTGCAGCAGACAAAGCCAAGTGAGAATTTTAGTAGATTCAGGTTCAGGACCTGGGGACCTTGTGCTCTGTATTTTTTGAAGCTATAGCATCTAAGAGGACATGCACAAGCAACCTGGAGAGCTAGACCGTCATTCCCGCCCGGCGCAAACCATGCTCCTCAGACATGCCAGGAAAAGAAAAAGGCTCGGGGAAAAAAAATAAAAGAATGAAAGAGTGCAGTGCACCAGTCTACAAATTGAGAAGGGGGGTCATACCCTGGTGTCCCTGGGCAAACTGTGTACTAAAGCTCCTACGGGGGGGACAGGGAGAGAGAAGCCCATCAGTGCTTCCATGAAGGCAGTGTGGGGGAACACATGGTCACTTTCTGAGTGGGGCTCTCTCCGAGCGAGAGAGAGAGAGAGCGCGAGGGAGGGATGGAGGGAGAGAGAGACAGGAGTGGAGAGAGAGAAGGAAAGAGTGCATTCTCTGTCCACACCCGGGACACTGTCACACTCAGGGTGGGCAGGTTTGCTCTGAGGTACAGAATTTATCCCTACTCCTTTTTTGTGCTCTCCTTGTAAAACTCTCCAAGAAATAAACAGATCAGGAAGCAAATAAAAAAATCAGGGATATTCTAATTCTAATTTTCTGGACACTAAATAAATAAATTAAAAGTTGTGGGAAAATAAAAAAGGCATTTGAGTCTGCCCTGCATTTAATCCCAAATAACATATCATTGTTTGGAGCTGTCTGCACAACACCAATCATAGCATTGTACAACGTTTTCCAGAAATGTTTCTATGGTTATTTTGCAATCAAAACAGAATTTCTGGAATTTGTGCATTGAATGGCTGTTCAAAGTATTCCCAGTCTTTACATACTGGTAACACCTGAGACCCTGTAATAACATTAGAGAAAAATAACTATTCTCGTTTCCTTAAAGGGCATGGTTTACTGAGGGCCAGATTTACTAAACTACTGCGTATGTTGGAATGGAAAAGAGTGACGGTAGAGGCCAACAAATTTCACGGGATTCACTAACCGTACTGTGAAAAGTACAGTACTGTTGTAGAAAATCAGCACCACGCAGGAGCCCGATAGCCTTTTCAGAGTGAGCTCCTTCCAAACGCGCTAATTTAGCTTTTTCGATCGAAATGAATGTATAATCAATGTGCCCATTGTTCACACTTCCGAACATGCAAACATCGTTTGTTAAATATATAATTTGTTGCTTTGTTTGCACTTCATTCCCAAACTACAGACTGGATGTTTGTATTTGTTTGTGTTTGTATGTTTGTAACGTTGCATCTTGGTACATTGTATACTGACGCCGTGAATCTGCTCAACACAACCGTCATGCGTTCAGAGTTCCCTCTAGTATATCCCTGCGCTGCTTACGTTGGAAGTTGATGACATGCTAGTTAGCTTAGGAATTCCCTTTCATCACCGTCTGTTATTAATGTACCACTTATTAAACACTTTCTAGTGGCTTTAAGACTGTCGCGTGCATATACGTGTATTTAATGAGAATTTACTTTATATAGCGAGATAATAGATTTAAAAAAAAAACGCCGCCCCATTTATTTAATCATAAGCGCAACACTAATTCCATTTGCTCTTTTTCTTAAAATGAATGCATTTTCCTAATGTTATGTACAGGAATCAAACGCCTTATAAAAACAGGATACGATGAGTAATTAAACTGTAAAATTATTATCATTAGCCTACCCTCTGCTCTCCCATTAGCCGTTAGGTTCGCCCATAACCCGCTCAACAATCGATTGCAACTGCAATTTTCAACGGGCCGCTCCCCTGTAGCGCCGATTAATTCGATTTACGGTGGTTTACTGCATGCTAATTGTTTCTCATTTAATTTATTTAAAATAGTCTCGAGACTCTCGTGTACTCTTCCGAATAGGCCTAATACGTTTAATAAACACACTAACTGTCGCGGAAACGGGCAATGTAGCGCAAATACCTTATGGAGTAATGACTACACTTGTAAACTATCTATTACGGAGCTCCTTTCTAATGCATCCAAGTCTTTTGCAAGAAATTATGTTTTGTCGACTCCCCTCCTTTTAGCTTTCATTACCTGAATCCGGTTCTCTTTGTTGTTGCGAAGGAATGTATTTTATGGACATTTGCAGCCCATATTTCGCCTTTGTATTTAACAAATTACAATGCAAGTGATCAACACCTTATGTTAATTTCCTCGTGCAAAGTGTCCGTTTGACTGTTGGTTGCTTAAGAACCCACACATTTTACACTGTGCTTTATTCTTTAGTAAATTTGGCCCAGAATATCTTAAGTAAGCACTCCTCCCATTGAATATGAAAGGGATATCTTCATAAAAATGCATAAAAATCCCAGATGGGAAGACATATTAATTGTATTCAGAAATATTACAGAAAGCCAAATGAATACACCAAAAAGAAACATTTGCCTGTAACATCAAACAATGGGACACATAAATGTCAAATAAGACACAACACGTGATAGATGTACTACTAATAACATTAAATACATATTTTGACCCACTTATAGTGCTCATCTTTCTCATTGTAATAAGGCAAACCTCTTGATTTCAAGGTCTGCTCTCAGAAGGAATTCAGTTTCTTTTTTGCCCCCAAGTCAATAAATGCGTGCCCCAATTTCAGCCAGAATCCTTTAAAGTAAATGAATCTCTGTTTGATAAAGTCTGGGAAGCCACTGGCTCCAAAAATTCATAATGTACTTCCTTTACATTTCCATCAAACTGTATTTATGTTTGCAATTTCATAAAGAATGCTTTAAGATAAATGTATATATTCTGAATGGTTCCCAGGCTGATAGAGATCTGTGGTTTTTGTGTTGATCACCACCATCTACAGTATATATACAGTACAAGAGTAGCTCATTAAATCATTTTTTTGTTGTATGCAGGCTATGTATTAGGTGGTACTTACTTGACAATTCCCTGCCTCCAGAGGAAAGCAAGTTAAAACATAACACAGATATTAAGAGTTTCTGATGAGAGAGATGGGGGATAGGTGGAAAATGGCTGGCTTTGACCAATGGGGAGCGAGCTGTGGACACGGTTCATTGTCATTATCAGGGAGGGGCGTGGGCTTGGAAAAACAAGGGTGACCAGGCCAACCCCACAGCAAAATGTCCGGATCTCATGTGATTTTCTATTCATACATGAGATGGACAAAAAAATTATCCTCTTAATTTGTTACGTTTGACCTCAAAACTGGCTTAGAACCACGTTTGGATCATTTACTTATAATTGACTAGCTGCTGTGGTGATCTCTACTCAGTGAAAATTGGAACACTCATATCAAATAGGCTTTTATCATGGTATATTAGTTTGATTTTAGACGTTTTAACCAAATGTTACAGTTAACTGCCTCATGGGGTTAGCAAAAGTGACTGAATGACGAGGGAGAATCATGGATGGAAATCTGGTACTGTTTATGTTATTACAAATACTGAATATAGCAAAGGACAGAATATCTCACAACAATAGGAGAAAACTGCAAGTTAACAATCCATATTCAGTAATATTCAAGGAGAACAATCAAGGTGAGAGACAATAGAAATAAAGACGACAAACAAAAGTGCACACACGAGCTTCAGACACAGAGGAGTGAATGGTGGAGATCTATCCATAATAAACCCATGCCTGTCAAAGTTATTACCATATACATTTCTTAAAGATTGTATTAGAAAATGGCTGTATGACTGGATTAGAAAAGACAGAGATCATGAAGGAGGCTGTATGGTCTGACTATTAATATGGCATCTTCTGCTCTTGTTATTAACAAGGGTTACATGATGTCTCAGGCCTGGACTCAATCAACATTTTTTTTCAACTCTGACCCACAATGAAGTCCTAGAGTTATTTTAGTTCTCCACAGTGATTCACAGATGCTGTGAGCTCAGCGATCACTGAAATTAAAGCATTTCTGGAACTCCTGCATTTAAATGTGAGTCAGAGTCATGGACAAATTAAATTGAGTCCAAGCCTGTAATTTTCAATAGCAGCAGTAAGGTGCCCATATACAAATCTTTCAGAGAAGGAATAAATAAATTAGTGCCTTCAAAGCACCTTGGTTTGAGGTTGCACTGTACTGAAAAATGTCTGATTTGTCCTACATGGATTTTAATGTATGCAAATTATGGATGTCACATCAATGAGATATGCAAGTGCAAGTTTTTTGGGGTTGCCATGTTACTTCTTCTATGATGAATTATCACCAATAACAGCAACAAACAAAAACCAAAAAAGTATATTTGGTACACAATTATTCATTTTGTGAGGGACTTCATAAAAAAAAAAAAAAAAAACTTACCTGCCCAACCATAAAAAACACAATTTTCTACCATGAATGAGGAGAATTATAAAAGACTTATTTAAAGGAGGATTTTAAAGGCAAGTACTACTAGGGTATGAAAAGACAAGCCAAATGTCAAATGATGCACTTCTCATAGCTATATACCATAGACACAACACATGCACTTACATGCCAGAGTATCACAACAACAGGAGACATAGCACGTCACTGAGGTCATAGCCGTGAAACATTCTGTCAGACTGACAATGATGATTCATGGATTCAAGTGATAGCACACAGTAACAGCAAGAAAACACTGGAATGGCCACTGACGAAATATGAAGGGAGTTTAATTGAGTGAAACCAGGTTTGATTTCATTTATACATCATGCAAATGGTGAACAAGTGGTTCATTACCATGTTTTACTTCTTATAACACGCTAAACAGATCCATGAGTAGACCTACTTCTACTGGGAAGTGTATGCAAAGTGCGTGTACTGGAGTAAAAAAGTGCAACCACAGAAATGCATGTGCTTCCCTGGCCAATGCTGATGAATATGGGGTTCCAGTAGTGGAAGGGGGGGTGAAGTGCTTCACACACACAGGGACACTGCTTCATGGCCCAGGTAGCTATAGAACATACCCGCGATGTCACAGAAATGTTTTGACATCATTGTGCAGTAGATGGTGAGGGTGTGCATCCTCTATGAAACCTTCCCTGAACATCACCTTCAGCCTGTCAAACTACATTTTCTCCTTTAAAGAGAAAACTAAGCTGTCTGCCTCAGAGTCAGCTCAGAAATCCATCATTTAGCTGTAAAACTTTGCTCATCACTGTTCAACAGAAAAAAACATAAAAGTGGAAGAACAGAGCCCATTAAAGTACATTTAAAATCCCTTGACTGAACTGCCTTACTGTATGAAGACAGAAAAATGTGTGAGGAATATCAACATCTTAAATATATTCTAAGCCAGTAAGAATTCTAAGCCAGCTGCCAGACCTCCTGAAAAATGCACCTAACACTGCGTTCTCAAAGATGTTCGCAATATTTCATTGTGATGAATTTATAAAAGAACTATGTTGATAATATCTACTGCACTTATTTTAACGTTAAGTGACCCAACATAATGCGATACATTTCACCAGAAACTGTAAGTTGCATGATGCTTTTGCAGATAATCAAAAATGAATCCATGTAATACAACCTTTGGCAACTGGTTGTATTCTAAAAGACCACCATAAGTGAATGAGTCAGTGCTTATGCTACTATGACATCATACACAGCTTCTCTCCTTGGAATACCCAATTCTACTGTGACCCATCACTAGGGCCACGCCCCCAGGGAAGAGGAAGTCAGTATGGCAATTAAATTATACAAATACTAATGATGACAGCAGAATAGGTTTTCTCTATCTTGAAAAACAAGCACAAAATTCTGCCCATAATAAACCAAGCAATTTTTATTTCTGCTCTGGCTTACGCTTTGTCCTTTGTCATGTAAGAGCCAATTTGAGAAACCTCAAACATTTTCTAAAGCAAGCTACTGACATTCAGACTGACATTCCTAAGTCATTACAGGTGAAATCTGATTTTTGCAGCCTACATTTGCTTATTCACAGACTTCTATCTCCCTAATCTTTCTACACCTGCATGAGACATGCCGCAGCATTCACCTGTCACAGTGTGGTGTACCTGTCACATTACTTTGGCCTGAGGTGAGGAGCCCATGTCAGAGCATGTCCTGTGCAGCACAGGTGCATTGTGGGAATGGCACGGTGAGAGAGCAGATGGGAGATGGGCGGAGACAAAGACATGATGGGTGTACCTCTCTTCCGCCGACACCTCCTTCTGCTGCTGGTGGGGCTTGACGCCAGACATGTCCCGTATGCTCACTGCGTAGATCTTGGTGGTGTAATCAATGCTCCTCTCCCTGGCCACATCACTGTCATAGCCTGTAGAGACACACCCACCACAGTCTCCGTCCAATCACTGTGAGGCATGGAGGAGGGCTTTATTCTCAGAAGCCCCTCTGGTATGTTCCATGGGCTGCATTTCTCCCAGTGATACAGGATGCAGCAAACAAGTGTCATACACATACAAAGGAAGTGTAGCAGACTGGAAAGAAGCGTCTCACACACAGCAAGGAAGTCTCACACACACAGGAAGGAAGTGTCATACACAGGAAGGAAGTGTTTCACACATAGGAAGGAAGTATCACGCACACAGAAAAGTGTCATATACAGGAAGGAAGTCTCTCACACACAGGAAGCAAGTCTCTCACACACAGGAGAGAAGTGTCGTAAACACAAAAAAGAAGTGCCATACACAGGAAGGAACCGCAAACACCCAGCGCACAGTAAGGCAGTGACCGTGTGTTATGCTCACTAGGTGACTGTGAAAACGTTACTCTAACGTTAGAGAAACGCTGCGAGAGCGCAGCGCGTTTTACCCCCGTCCTCCTCCGTGTCGTCGTCCGACTCCTCGCTGTCCACGGGCTTGGTCTCGCGGCTGCCCGTCGTCTCGCGGCTCCAGATCATGAGCGCGGTGTCGGCCCCGCCCACCGTCAGCAGCGTGGCATCGTCCTGCGACCAGCGCACATTGGTCACGTGGGCGCTGTGGCCCACGTACTTCTTAAACTTGGCGTACTGTCCCTGAAGGGGGGAGGACGGAGCGCCGTATTTACACACCACACCCCCGTATTCACACACACAGCCGAGAAAAAGGCCTCGGTGACACCTGTCTCTTTTCAGCTAATCTATCTGAAGATATGCTTTCATTGGCTCACTTACATTTACATTTATTCATTTGGCAGACGCTTTTATCCAAAGCGACTTACACATGAGGTACAGTACAACACAAGCGAAAAACCATACGGAGTCAATTAGAAGCACTGCAGAAGCAGGTTTCAATGGTTGGCCAGGCAATGTAAAAACTAGCAGGTAAAGCTAACGAGTGCGTTAAACCATTAGATTACATTTTTTTAATATAATAATATTTTACAGTTTAGTAGGAGACAGTTTGAGACATGAGAAGTTCCTTTAGGGGGTAGTGTTCCAGGTGCTCAGGTGAGAGCGGAAGAGCTGTGTCTTTAGATGTTTCTTGAAGATGGAGAGGGACTTGGCAGAATGGATGAAGTGTATTTTTTTGACAGGACATTCAGCTTGATCTCTGATAAGCTCGTCTTAGTGTACCTCAAGTGGTTCATTCTGAGCCCAGGCTGAGGCCAGGAGCCCGGGTTTGAGCCCAGCTATGTCATTGACTGTCAATGACTGGCAGCCAACAATATCTTAGTGGGCAACAGTCCCACCAGAGGAGTGGGTTTGTCAGCTGGGTTTTCTCATTTCACTGCCCTCAGAATTCCTGTAACTCATCAGGTGCCTATGAGTTGCTCAGATGACATCATTAGGGACATGCCCACATTTCAATTGGTGTTTGCTTCACTGTGGTGCACTGGAGGACTGCAAGGGTACTGCTGCAGTAGATTCTGTTGCTTGTGTGCAAGTAAGACAAACTTAGCACGCAACTGGCAAAATTGAAAACAGGGATGTATAAAGGGGAAAGAACCCTATAAAAGGTATTTGAATAGCAGAGGTACCCTTAACCATTTCCAGCTTGGCTGAGTTTGTCAGGTCAGCTGAATAGCGTTATAGAGACCTCCATCAGCTCCTCAGAGCTCCGGGTCATGGAGGTGTGAGAGGGCTGAGTCAATGCTGAGTCACTGCTGTGGTGTGGAGTCAGAGCTGCTGCTGCCCGGCTGATGCATGCTGGCTGACTCATCGCGGAGTGGGGGGTCCCTGCAGGTGGGCGGGCAGGCAGGTGGGGGATCCCCTCTCACCTTGGCTGGGTAGCTGAAGAGCTTGAGGAAGCCGAAGTCGTCCCCTGTGGCCAGCAGCTTCCTGTCTTTGGTGAGGGAGGCGGCGTTGACGTCAGTGATGTCGCTGTGGGTGGGCCAGATGCCCTCGCAGGTCGGGCCCAGAACACAGGTCCAGGTGGCCCACTCGATCTTCTCAATCTGTACAGGGAACGCACATGCGTACACGCACGCACGCACGCACGCACGCACGCACGCACGCACGCACACACACACACAGACGCACACGCACACGCACACAAACATACAGACACACACGCACACACACACACACACACACACAAACATACAGACGCACACACACCACATATCACACATGAAGATAACACATCCAGACACAAACACACACATGCACACACACATACACATGTGCATAAACACACATACTTGCACACACGCACACACAAAGACAAAACATGCAGACCCACAGTCAGATACACACAACATACACACATGCACACACACACACACACACACACACACACACACACACACACACAAACACACTCTCAGAGCTGAGCAGGAGGTCTTTGCTCATGCCAACATCAATCATTTACAGTATCTCACATTCCAGCTGTTTGCATGCATGATTAATGTTCCTGAGTCAAAGGAAGGTTCTGTAAGAGGTTATTACTGAGATCATGAGCATAATTAACTGCAGTAGCTTTTGCAGTCGAGACATCGTTACGTTAGAGACTGCATCTCCTCAGTCTTCATCTGCTCTTAATCACATTCTGCCTTTCAGGTGCACATAAAAGCAAGACACAAAACGCCGTGGGGGAAAAATAACCATCAGTCAGACTGCCACTGATACCACTTTAGAACACTCCGATTCATTTGTGTTTCTTGCCTCTGAAGTTCGGATGGTTTGTCTTTTTCCTCTTGGGGCTTCGAAGAATAATTGTTCTTTGGCACCTGAATTCACTTGCAGCAATTTACCTGCGATTGGGAGGTAAAAAAAATGTATAATTACTATCCCTGGAGAAAGGGGGAGAGTAAGTGAAAAGAAATCTCTGAGCTGCAGCACTCATTGGGATTAATGTGTTTGTGTTCCTGTGAATCACTTATCTCTGCTCCGCTCTTAAACACAGCAGAGAGGAAGCTGACACTCTCTCCCAGCTGCTCTTACAGACATTTCAATCCAGCGGCAATCTATCCACCTCTCTATCCACATCTCTACATAGATTCTACATAAATCCACTTTAAAGTGAGACAATGGCTTTTGTGTTTGTAAAGGGCTACTGTGTATAGTATAAGTGAAGACCATTATGACAGATATTTAGCAACTGCTATTGCGCAACATGACTGGAGAATGTGTGTTCTGATCAATGATGTCAACAATTAATTATTCTCACAGTCATCTCTCACATGTCATTATTAAACATAGATAATTCAATAATAAATAATAAATATATACCCAGCCCCATCATGCATTCTTTCTTCATTGGGATTTCATGCAGATTATATGTAAATTAACCGTCTCACATGCAATCTAAATGAAGAAGGGATGGATGCTGGCACCATTTCAGAGCAGCAGGTGGACTGCCCCACTGTGTTCTCATTCAGCACTGTCTGGGGTAAAACTTCTGTTTATATAGTGCCTTATATACAAGCATCTCAATGGGCTTTACATTACAGTGAGGACAGAACTCAACTCATCCACTGCTGACCTGTAGCACCCAGCTGGGTAGTGCACAGTGGCCATTTTGTGAGAGACCTCTCACCTGGTGAGGTGATTAGAGGTTCATATTCAGAAAGCCAGACTCATTTAGGGTTAAAGCCATTCCTTTTGCCTCTACGTGCCATGGGATCACTAATGACCACAGTGAGTCTTGAAGGTATTTTAACACCTCAATAGAAACATGGGTGTGAACAGCCTCTTCCCAGTGACAGAGACTCTTAAAGGTCTCTTTCCTGATGTGTTGGTATCCAGTAAAGGAACCAATCAGAGGGCTTATATTTGTGCGGGTCAGCCTTACCCCGTGTGTCCCAGTCGATGTGCGTGATGTAGCTTGAGGCGCCCTTGCAGATGCCCACTCTCTTGCTGGTCAGCACGTTGTAGATATCCACAAAGTTATCGTGAGAAGCCACTGCAAGGTATTTTCCAGCATCTGCAGGGAGAATGAGAGGCTATTCACAGGCTGCGCCACAAGAGGGCGCCCTCCCCACACCCTTGGCGGCACTGTCAAACGTGGAGAGTGGCTGTAGCTCCGACAGCACTCTGACCTGGAGAATCACTGCATTGTCTTTCCTTTCAGTGCTTTCATTAATGGGGGCAGAGGGGGTGGGGGTGTTGGGGGAGTGGGCCACAGTGGGTGGGGAGTCACCTTGAGAAAACCTGATGTCAGAAATGATCTCTTTCCTGTGGTGGAAAGACACCATGTCCTCCAGCGTGTCCGAGTTCACCACCAGGAAGCTGCCATCGTTCAGGCCCACCGCTAAGGCTTTCCCGTCGGGGGAGAAGGCACAACATCGTCCGCCTGAAACAGAGGACACGGGCACTACAGCTGTCTACAGGAGAGCAGAGCACAGAGAGGCAGAGTCAAGCCCAGCCCGCCGGTCAGCCAACCACCAACAACCCCCGTCACTAAGCTATCTGCACTCTGAATGGGGGTTTGGACTACTGTGCATTTGATTTTGAAAATGCATTTGCAAATGTGAGAGATTTAAGTGTATTTTGAAATGTATGAGTTCAAAGTGTATTGGGAAATGTAAGAGATGGAAATGTGTTTGCTGCAAATTTTATGTACATTGTATGTTTGATGTATTTTATGAGCCCGTTATGAAACAAAAAATTTCCCTGCTGAGAAAAATTTAAAAATTTAAAAAGTTTAAAAAAAAAAAAAAAAAAAATAAAAAAAATCAAAAGACAGTGTCTTGACTTTTCAGTCAGGAAATGACAGATTTAAGTGCAACGAGCAACATAAATATCTAGTACTAGTGAGCTGGGTATCAAGAGCTGTGGTAAGAATCCGAAACTCTGGGATGCATTTTAGTTGTGAGTGGACCTGCGTACATGAGGAATGGGCTGTAGTCTGAGGGGGAAGGGAGATGAACTGAGAGAGCAGACTGAGAGAAGGCTGCAGGCGGGAGGGCCGCTGGGAGAGTGAGCAGTGAGCAGGTGCATTCTGACCTTTGCTGTAAGGCACGGCTGGCAGGGCCGTGTATCAGAGGACATCACCTGAGAGAGCGCTCAGGATGCCTTCCCGCTCCCCACAGGGCAGTGATGGATGCTGTGGGTGGGTACATGCTCCGCATGCGTGTGTGTGTGTGTGTGTGTGTGTGTGTGTGTGTGTGTGTGTGTGTGTGTGTGTGTGTGTGTGTAGAGTAAACGCTGTGTGTGTGTGTGTGTGTGTGTGTGTGTTTTGTGCATGTGTGTGTGTGTGTGTTTTTGTGCATGTGTGTGTGTGTGTGTGTTTTGTGCATGTGTGTGTGAATGCGTGCACGAGTGTGTGTGTATGTGGGTTAAGTGGTACGTGTGTGGAATAAATGCTGTGTGTGTGTGTGGAATAAACGCTGTGTGTGCGTGTATGTGTGGGGTAATCGGTACGTGTGTGTGTGTGTGTGTGTGTGTGTGTGTGTGTGTGTGTGTGTGTGTGTGTGGGGTAAGCAGTGTGTATTTCTGCGGTACCTTTCTTCAGCTTGCGCACGGCGACCATGCGGTGGTTGGCGGAGAGCTCCCAGATGCGCAGGGTCTTTTCGTCGCTCACCGTGGCACAGATAGGGAGCAGGGGGTGGGCAGCCAACCCCCACACCTCCCCCTCCATATGACCCTGCACACACACACACACACACACACACACACACACACACACACACACACACACACACACACACACACACACACACACACACACACACCATCAATCAAACCCTGCCCTCCAAAGCCTAGCCCTCACACCTCTGATCTCTGCCTATCACATGTTCCAGTCACTTGCATTTACATATTTGTACTTCAGTGCTACAAATTTCAGTGCACCAAGGTAAGCTGCAGGAGCAGTGGCATATAGAGAACACAGCTGACCGCAATCTGAACCTGTGTCAGTCCCTCACACAGTGCTGTGATGGCTATCGCTACTGCAGAAAGTGCAGATGCAGATGGGCTACACTAAATTCATAAGTGCATAAATTCATACATTAAAACAGCAATACAGCATACCCTTCAGTAGTACAGTTACAGAAATAAGGGATGGATGCTTTATGATTGGATGGGGATGATCAGCGGTCTGAGGAGGTGAGTCCTCCTTCAGCAGGTAATGTCACCCAACCAGCTACCCTTTCCCACAGCTCCCGCCCCTCCTGACGCCCCGTCCCTCCCTCGCGCGTGTCTCCTGGCTCCGTGAAGTGGCGCCTGCCCCGCCCTGGCCGCCATCACTCAGCTGCTGCCGGGGGGGCGGGGGGGGGCGTCATCGAACACTCCGCTAAACCGCGTTTAACCCCCCACCGGCGCAGCGCCGGCAGGTCTGATCGCCATGGCAACGGCTGGCTGCCTCAGGCGCTCAGACCGACAAGGAGACAGGGTGTGTCTCCAGGAGCCGGAGGGAGAGGGAGGGGGTCAGAGGCCTGTGAGCCCTCTGCAATCACACACTCCAGTCCTTATCACAACAACGGAGCTTAAGCGCTTCAGGTCAAAGGGCACAGCAACAGTGCCCAGCCTGGAGACACACAGAGCCTTTCACTGACACACAGACACACCTTAACCTGCTGCTCAGGGACACAGCCCATCCTTGCTTCTCCACCCGACTGGATCAGCAGGGAGGCGAGAGGCACTATAAACCAAAGCTCTACTGGAGTCCAGAGAGGAGAACTGGGTTCTTCAAAACCAGTCATTCAGTGCTGATCTCCAAAACGCAAAAGCCCCACGAAGACAGTTCAGCTTTTACTGTCGGCTTCAAAAGCCCACCATGAGGAAGGATGGTAAGAACAACATGGTCAGGCTACACTCACGGTGCTTAAAGGGTGTGGCTACACGGAAGACACTGAGAGTGAGGGGGGGGGGGCAAAGATGGAGAGGAAAAGGTGCTTCTGATGCATCAGGGAGGAATAACATGGAACCACTCTTACTTCAAAAACATTAATGCAGAAAGCATAATGAGGACAGCAAGTACATATTATTTTATTTTGTTACAAATAAAAAATATTGAGTGAGAATTGAAACAGTGTAGAAATTGCCTAAACCCCTTACTCAACAGAGTGAAATGACCTCCTCTGTGTGTTACCTTTCACCTCCACCTACCTGGACCAGCAGGGTCATGGGGCCGCTCTTGTCGATTTCAAGTATCTCTCCGTTCTTGGTTCCCACCAGGATGTGGCCATGGCCCAGAGTTATGGCACGAATGGAGGGGTTATCCTCTAGCAGCAACCCTGCAGATGACCGGGACAGCCATGAACCACCCAAAATCACCCCACCTCCCTGCCCCCCAACCCTTCTAAACACAGCTTACATCAGCTGAGGCTTGCGTTTCCTTCACGAACAAACCACCAGGTTCAGCACAATGGCATCAGTCCATCACAGACCCAAAGACATTCCTTTGACTTTAGCCCTGGAATACGTCCATTTAGGGTACAGAAAACGAGTGTTTGCTGAGAAGACCAACAGGTGGCAGCACTAAGTGCAGCGTGTTGACTAGGAGAAAGCAGGTGCGATACTGTTTCTACAAAGCCAATCACCAGCGTTCAGGCTGGCAGTAATACAATATCATGTGAGCAGAATTCATATAATGTTTCAGAAAGGAAACCTTCCTTGGGGGCGTGGATGAAGCAATTTCCTTTAATTACACCATTGTCTGCAGAATAAAGATTAGCATAATTTGGAAAAACATGAAAATTGCACAGGAAGAGAAGAAGAATGACTAAAAAGCTACTGAAGTCCTTAACACTGCTACGCTAAATTAACCTCTTCACCTCCGCCGACTGTGGAGCCGGCAGACGGCCGTCTTTATCCTAAATGCACTCCATCCATGCGAGACGCCACCCTGTCTGACAGGTGAAAGTGTGTGTCTGTCAGGGGGCCGTCTCTGCGACCTGCTGCTCAAACACACCTGTCGCCAGGGGCGACGGCGGAGCAGGGGACGTGGCAGCAGGAGACTGCAGTAGCGGCAGCTGCTGCCGTTTCCAGGGAGAGAGAGAGGGGGACGTGTGACAGGCTGCTAATGCCCAGCAGAACCGCCAAAACGCCCCAGCCATCAGTGCTGGACCCAGGCTCCGCACCCGGAGAAAATACAGAAGGGTGCACTTGCAATCCACGGGGGCGGGGGTGTGCTGATATAAGGAGACAGCTGGGGGTGCGTTGAGGTCTGTCTCGGGGTGCACCCTCTAAAGCACCCCCATAGCATCAGCCCCAGTGGGGCCACAATTTTCTGCGGTGGAAACAATCAATACCGAGCGTAGCGGCGAAGGCACACCTACTGAAAGCTTTACGAACACACACTTCATCACACCTCCACCTCGGGTGTCTGTGACTGGCAGAAGCTGCAGCAGTGCGTTTCTTACGGTTTCCTTTCACACTGCTGGAGCACCAAAGTGTGATTCCAGATTCAGGCTTGCAGCTGCGTATTGTGACTTATTCATATGTATCACCTCTGCTCTTTTTAATCTGCTGGCGGAGAGAAATCCAGTCGGGTTAGAGGAACTGAGGGTGACTCACAGAGGGCAAAGGAAGAGTTTGGGTCAAAAGCGAAAAAGAGCCTCCAGCCAATCAAGACACAGCAACACAGACTGGAGCTGGAACAGCTGTCTGGCAAAACTTAAATGCAGCAGCTTCTAAAAATCCTGCCTTTGTTTTTAAATTGGGTTTTGTCAGTTTTACTCATAACAAATCACAAATCTACAACCTCTAGGTAATTAAACAGTGGCAAATGACAATGTAATGTAACTTAAACTATTCCATTAATTCCTCACTATACACTGTCAATGCTAAGAAAACATGGTTAGGACAAGCCTCTGAAGTCCTCTCCTCAGAACATTTTTTGGCTCAGTTGGTCAACAGTAAAACTCTTGTGACATGCAGTATCCTCTCTGTAACAGACAGCAGTTGATGCTGGAGCCTGAAGCCCAGATCTGACCGTTCCTGATTTATAGAGGAAGATGCAGTGAGACGAGCGAGTTTGCTTGACTGTGCAGTTCATTGGATTCGCACTGCTGCTAATACTGATAGATAGTATTACATATCACCTTTCATGGATCTCAGAGCGCTCTTCTGCGGGGGGAAGGGGTCACTCACCACACATTAACTAAGGTATAGTGTGTACGGTAGTGAAGACTTAATTACCGAGTTAAACTGGAGATGATTCGATGGCCAGACTGAGACAGCCAGATTGGGAACTTTGCCAGGTTATTTGGGAATCCCCTACTCTTTGTGAGAAGTGCCATGGGGGCATTTAATTGACCCTAGTGAGTCAGGTTTTGGTATACCATCAGAAAGACAGGGAGTCCATCCACACCCCGTCATAGCTAAGGTTCACTGGTCGCCAGCTTGGTCCAGATGAAAGACTGCCCCCTAGTGGCTCATCAACTTCCAGCAGCAACCTGGTTTTCCATGAAGATCTCCCATCTAAGTGCTAACCAAGCCTAGCCCGACTTACATTCAGCCACCAGGCAGCAGCAGGAGGGTGAGGCCAAGGAAGGAATCCTGTTTAATAATTCTTTGCTTATCACAGTGAGGCACTTCATGCAGGACCCAAGCACCGAGACAAGAAGCCAAAACGAGAACCACCACAGACTGAGCAACTGAGCACAAACTTGCTGCATTCTGGGTTACGGTGTCCTCCAGGGCAAGAAAACAGTTGCAGTGAGTGAGAAAACTGACCTCTGCCTCTTTGCCAGGTGTTAAAGACAAGAGTCATGGAGCTTAACAGAGCAGGACAAAACTGTGTGTGTGTGTGTGTGTGTGTGTGTGTGTGTGTGTGTGTGTGTGTGTGTGTGTGTGCATTTGTGTATACCGTGACAAATGTTATTGCAATGCACACAGATTACTTGCATACAGACACTGCTCACAAAAGATTGCTCAGGATGTGTTTATTTTGCCTGTCACTCTACAGCTCAGTCAGATGGAAATTTCCATCAAATCTCATGTGCACAGAGGCTGTAGATTATTGATCGATTCATTCATGCATTAGCTAAACCCTGCTCTTCATTACTGTGCTGTGTTGCAGTGGCCCCATGACCACCACCCCCGGTCTCTCTGTACCTTTAGATCCCGGGGACAGCGCAGCTCTCTTGATGGCGTAGGTCTTCAGGCACCTCTCAAACATGTCATCCCACAGCTCCACTACGCCATCCTTGCCACCCGTCACGAACCCCTGCAGGAACGAGAGCAACGGCACCGCAATCAGGATGTCATTCTGCAGCATGGGAGAGTCGCCAGCATCTTCTCAGCCCCATCAGGAGACAGAACATGGGCTTTCACCCAGGTCAGATCTGTTCATTTTTACGCTTTAACAGGACACGAGTGATACTTGAAAATGAACGTGGTACTTTTGTAAAGACGGCCTGACGACAAGAACCAGAACCGACCTGAAACAGACTTTTTAAAATCAAGAGTTCATGCTTTAAATATGTGGAGGAGGTTGTCCTCTCATGAGACGCTCTTCAAGAACACGAATCCTCCACTTGCCTCCGCCACTGTAAAGCTTTAACTTTCATGTCTGTAATGGGAATATACCTGTAGTTCTATCAAATATAAGGGGATCAATCCACGTAAAGGATTTTAAATGTGTGAGAAATATCTGACGGTGGCATGAGACATTCCAGAATATTCTGTCGATGACAGAGGAGGGCATCCTTAATTTCAGCTGCCGTTAGTGAGATGGCTCTCTGTTCCGAGCTATCAAACAGCCCCACAAAGGCTATAGCCAATACATCAAAGAGGCCTTTAACTTCTTAAAAAAAAAAAAAAATACATTCAGATCAAAACTTGCTTCAGTGCAATCAGTGATGTTACGCAATGCTATAATGCCATCTTTCATTAAGATCGTAATGAAATCGTTGCAATTAAAGAACCCTGTGCAAATCATCAGTTAGGAAAATGTATCTTAATTTGAGCGGCTTAATTACACAGCCTAATGATGTTGTTTTTGCAACAAACATCAGGACGTGAATGACTTCACAATCTATTCCACAAAATCCTTCAGTGCACAACACTAGATGGCATTTGCTTAGCAGGAGCTCTTATCCACAGCAACGGTGCTCATAGTCTTTCTGTGTTACCCATTTATATAGCTGGACATTGAGCAACAGCTTCAGGCAAAATTGTTCTACCTTGAACACACACTGAGCTGAAGTGTTTATAAAGCTGGCATCTGAGTGCTTAAGAGCTGTTGTGAAAGCAACAGGTGCCTTTAGTATATCGATAATTGCTTCACAAGAAGGTGACTGGCTTTCTGGAGGAAACCTCGAGTCAACCGTGGCGACTTTCCCCCTCGGGTGCTCCGTTTGTAATTAAACCGAACAAACTGCGCGGTCAAAGGAGAGGCCAGCTCTCTGTGCCGTGCTCCCACAATGCACTGCGAACGGCGGCGGCAGCGCAGACGGAGAGGAGTCCACACCGCGTCTCAGCACCGCCCGGCTGGGTGTTTCGATCGCTTCTAATCAATAGGAACACGGTAAGTCAGTCCTCTGGAGAACGAGGTCAGCTGAGGCAGCGTTTGGGGGTGCAATGGATTTCGTTAAAACTAAGCACTGGGGCAAGACATGCAACACAAGCCTTGCAAGATGAATGAATGTGGGAGAGGAGTAAATGGGTGAACTAATAGCCAGTGTGTCCTAAAATGAGGCACTTTCATAAAGTGACTGTATGCTTCCAAACATGGGCTTCAATCATGAAACAGTGTTTTGGCCTAACGTAGCTTGATGTGGACCTGTTTGGTTGTACTCTTATCTTCTCTGTGCTTCCCTTGAAGCGCACACAAACACAGCATTAAAAAAGACAGTGGCCGTTTTGCGGAGTGGTTTGTTTTCGGTTCTGTGTTCAGCACCTGCTCCTATGAATGGATTTACGTACCACACTGGAACTATGAGATTTCCATGAATTCCCTGTACAGAATGTGTATTTTGTTTTATTATGCTTCACTAATTACACATTCAAAAACACATGTTGTGGCGAAATCACAAACAATGTCAGAATGGAGACACAGTGTCACAGTAACTGGCGTTCGCTTCAATTATACAGGCCTTTGTGTGCCAATAAAAAGGCCTTTGTTCCATTCAAACTGATTGAATCAAGGCCAAATTCTCCTCAATTCGCTTGAATGCTAACTCATAAAACTTCTCTTTCTAAAAGGCACGACAACGTGAATGAGAGATGGAGGTGGGCGAGTTTAACCCAGTGACGGCTGGGGTGGGGAGGCGTTTTTAGCTGTCTACCTTGTCCAGAGAATACATGGCAAAGACGGGTCCATCGTGGGCCTTGACGGTCTTCAGAAGCATGGTGTCCTTCCAGATGTAGACGTCTCCGGTGGCAGCGCCAGAGAACACCAGGTCCTCGGAGCGGCCGTAGCACACTGACATCATGGTCTCCAGCTTACCCAGGTTCCCGAACACCCCACGCTTAAACGTCAGGCCTCCACCTTCAGAAGACGATGCCCGGATTAGCACCCTGCATTAGTGCTCCCTCACAGAGACCGACTCTGTCATCATTCTGTAGGCTTCGGAGGGTTTAGTGTCACTGACTCTACCACACACTCACACATTCTTTCAGTCACACATTCATTCACACAGTTACACACTCACACATTCATCCACTCAGGCACACTAACACACTCAATCACACAATTACACACTCACACATTCATTCACGAACGCCCACTAACGTACTCAATCACACACTCACATATACGTTCACCCATGCACAGACTAACACAATCATACAATCACACACTCACACTTTCATTCACTGACGTACACACCAACACACTCAATCACACACTCACACATACATTCACTCACACACACACACTAACACACTCAATCACACAATCACACACTCACACACACTAACACACTCAATCACACAATCACACACACACATACACATCTACTTGTACACTCACTCACACATTCACTGACCACAGACAATTAGTTAATAACAATATGCAAAATTTTTTACATTTTCTGTTCTGCATCTCCAATTAGACTTGTCCTTGGTGCTTTTCATTTGAATTTGAAAACTTAAACTTTCTTTTTTTGTATTAAATCAGTTCATTCACAATTAAACACGTTAAAATTCTTAAATCCATCTGTATACGGCCATGTGGATTTAGGTAAAATTGCCCAAGTGCATGTGTAAGCACACTATGCAAGGGGAAGTGGTGGACAGGGAACACACAGCTTCAGACATATTGAGCTGTAATGACCTGCATTGAGCCGTATTGAGTTGTTCTCTCCTTTAATCAACTGAAATTCTCTCAAGGGAACAAATTAGGAAAGAACAGAATCCACCTTGAAATGCACATGCTTACCAGGCCTGAACATGAGTGTGTGTGACAGGGTACCAACACACAAGTCCCTCACACACACACTCACACACACACATATACACATACACACATACACACGTGCACACACACACACACAAACACACGACTCATGAACCCACTCACACATGCACCCTCTCACAAACACACACGCACACACACACGCTCACACACACACAAACACACAGACATACACACACACACACACACACACACACACACACACACACACACGACCCATGAACATTCACACATGCACTCTCTCTCAAACACACACACGCGCACACACACACACAAACACACCCAAGCACACACCCAAACGTCATACATATTAAAACTAATTACATCCTGAACAGCAGGCCACTGCGAGGGAAATGGGAAACTGCGACTGGCCGATGATGAATTCATTACGGCCAGACGAAGCATGCCTGAAGAGCAGAGAGAAGCGTGACGGCTGCACGTTCGCGCCTATTAAGGGCCGGCGCTCCGTAAAGGCGTCATTAATCCGCCGACGACGCCACCACACCTGGGCGCTGCCAGGTAACGGCGCCAGAGGAGGCGGGCGGCGGCGCGTACCTGCGTGCTGCCAGAACTTGATGTGCTTCACGCCCACCGTCACCAGCTTGTCCATGTGCACGGGGTTACACTTCACCACGAACAGCTTGTCTTTGTGACCTCTGGGAGGGAGAGAGGGAGGGGCCGCGTGGCCCTTTCACATCGTCTCATTTCCACAGCTAACGTCTCCGCTGGTGCTCGGGGGCACAGCCCTGATTTGAACTGGCAGCACCACACACTCACATAGGCTATGAGTTATCAGCTATAAAGTGCCTGTTGGTAATCATTATGAAACGGCATCAGTATAATAAAGCTTTCAATCAATCATTTAAAATACATCTGTAATAGGTCATTTTTACAACTCTGTTGTCACCAAGTGTTGGACAGTAAATTTTTTTCCAGAGGGAAGTGAAAAAACAGAAATCTCATAACCAAACTGAGGGGGAAAAAATGGAAAAATCTATTATTCCCTGCGGCCAGGACTCCCCATTAGATGCTGTAATATCGTCTCTTAATCATTGTAAGAAGGTTCCGGTACCTCGCCGTGGCCAGCTTCTCCCCCTTCTTCCAGTCCCACACTACTATCGAGTGGTTGTCATCGATGCCCACAGACACCAGACACTTGCCGTCCGCTGTGCAGCAGGGAGAGAAAAGGTGCTGTCATTCCCGCGGCCCAACCGTCATTCCGCCGCGGCCGCCGCGGGGGGTATATCTCACCGCTGACAGTGACAAATGCGTGCCGGCGCCCCGCGGGGGGGGGCGCGGAAGCATAAATTGAGTTTACGACATTCAAATTCATATTAAACACCTGATCGTCGCCTCCCGGAGGACCCTAATGGGGAAACCCATTTGTTACAGGGAACACTGCTTTCGCAGACGGCGGGACGCTGTTGTGCCGGCGCCGCCTGTAAATCATAACCGCGGAACGCTGTCCGGAAGGTTCCGGAACGCTTCCGTCGGGATGATGGACCCCAGCCGCCTGTGTGATGTCATCAGTCACTCATAAAATGACATGATAAACGGACGTAGATTGAGCCCACGCCTTCTGCACACCTGCACTCTGGTGAGGTCTGCTGTCCTTTACGACGAGTTCAACAATACAGCGACCGCCATTATCACCATCACATCTCTTTAACGGTGTTATAGCGTGGTAAAAGCTCATTAAAAATCTTGCATTAAAGAGCATCCAAACCAGACGTAAGTGAGCCAAGTAACTAGCCAGTCAAATAATGAGCCAACAGTATCTGGCCCCAGTAGCAGTTTGGGAACGCTTTAAACACTATCATCACCAGCTATTGATCTCCACTCTAGTGCAGAGGGCTGGACATGTATTTACACGGTACTGGTCAGGTGACATTTTAATGACGCAAGCGAAAACTACCCTTTTGGTCACTGGCTCTGGTGTCTACATTATTTTATTTACACCTTTCACCCTTGGCTAATCTACAGGCAATGCCCACATGGGCCAATCAACAGGGTCTATATAATAATGCTCACAAAGGCCAATCAGCAGGGTTTATAATGCTCACATGGGCCAATCAGCAGGGCTTATATTACAATGCTCACACAAACCAATCAGAAGGGTCTATAATGCTTACACAGGCCAATCAGCTAGGTTTATTGAGCTGGGGACGTAGTTCAGTGCTGATGAGAATTTCACACTTGCATGGTTTCCTTAACAGAACTACTCAGATGACTGCTTTATTGATCAGAGAGCCAATCGAATCTGTGGCTCTCTGTGATCAGGAAGCAGCAAATGTTCTTGTGCTCTCTGGATCTCCTCTGAAGAATCATAAGCTCAGCGTGAGGTTCAGCTATAATCACAGGCCTTGTGTAGGGTGAATCAAACGTGCTCCTGAAGCCCTCAATAAAGGCAAGGCATAATCAAGATGGTTTCATCCTATAAAGGCTCCAAAGAGTGAATTTTACAGTGAGCTGCATATTTTGTTCATTGTTCATGCGCCTCAGTGAGCTGGGGAGGTGATGGCAGATTTGTTCCAGACTGCAGCCAAACATGGGCCCAAAGCCTGTGCTCTCAGGCCAAAGAAATCAGGAACCGGTTATGTTCATGATGGGACTCTTTTATTGTTGCTTTGACTCACCGTCAGGGCGAGTTGCTTTTCATTTTATTTTAACCAGCTGAACTGATCCTAGGGGAATGCCTCAAGAGGACCACCAGCTTTGTTTTCCTCTAGTAAGGATCTGCATCCAGTAATTACTGCTGTCACAAGGCAAGTGATGACATCGAAGGCAGATGCCTCGTGACAGAGAACTGGTCCAGTCACACTGAGGTCAGTGCAGGTGTAGGTGGCCAGGTGTGCGCAGGTGCTCGGCTGCCGTACCTGAGAAGTCCAGCGCGCACACCCCTCTCTGGTGGTGTCCCTTCAGGAGGGACAGACACTTCAGCGTCTGAATGTCCCAGACGTGGGTCGCTGGGTCCCGGCCCACCTGTACAAGGTCACAAGAGCACCTGTCTCTATTGGGCGTTAAACAACTCATTTCCATCAGCACTGAAACAATCTCTTTCTCTTTCCACCTACTCTCCTTCCTTCTCCATCCAAACACTTTTTCTCCATCTCTCTCTTCCCCCTTTTCTCCCACTCCCTACTTCCCTCTCTGCATTTTCTCTCTCCCTGTTTCTACCTCCCAAAACACTCTTTCTCTACCTCTCTTTCCCCTTTTCTCACACTCTCTCCTTCCCTCTCTTCCATCTCTCTAAATACAATGCACTCTCTTTGTCCTTCCTTTCCTTTCTCTCTGTCCTCCCCTCCCCCACCCAGCCCAATCTCCTTCTCTCCCCCCCTCCCACTGGGAGGCAGAGGAGAGACAAACAGCATTGCCAGAGACTTCAGATCGCTGTAGAGCCAAAGAGCTGGCAGGGAATACAGCTGCTCATCGCTATCGCTCTGTTTGGCTTTACTCTAAATTACCCGCAGCACACAGAACGCCCGCCCCGCGCCTCCGACAGGTCGCCGGGACAGGTGGCCCTGCGTCTGACGGGCCCGACGGGCGAGGCAGTGCCCCCTACCTGCCCGGTGGCCACGATGTCCTTGAGCGGGTGCACGGCGAGGCTGAGGATGTCGTCGTCGTGGCCCAGGTAGAAGCGTTGCGAGTGCTGCTGGCGGTTGTAGACGACCGCCACGGCGGCCACGTGGTACACCACCTCCCCCGCCTGCGTGTAGAACAGGTTGTTCCTGCAGTCGTAGCCCCGGTACCTGGAGGGGGGCAACATAGGGGTCAACACCATTGGAGCGGAGATCAGCTCCACAGAAACTCATTTATGGGAAACTCTGGAGGTGTCGAGAATCCAGTACGGGAGAGCTGTGGCGTTCTGCGGGTTCTCTTTCTGCCAAAGCTTTAACCGCTTCTCTTACGCCCTACATAAGCGGGCAAATCGGACCGTGTGGTTGAGGAAAGATAGGCACCCCCACAAAACGCCCGGCAAGGGAGGCTGGTTTGATCTTGGATTTTGCCAATTTAGAGCAGGTTATGCGTAATTTTCCAAAAGTGGTGGAGAACATCATTTTAAGACTAACTTTTCATTCAGATTTCAATCCTCGAACGGAACGGAACGCTAGCAGCTGGATCTGCACCGTGTGACAAAACAGCCGCTTCTATAGTGGAAACCGTCAAATTGCTTCACACGGTACACAGACCTCTAGCAAGGTTCTCTCTTGTTACTAGGCAACACAGACACACCAGTGGAGTGTGATGTGCGCTAACCAAGTCTGGGGTGCCAGGAAATAATTAGCTATCGCACCAAAGTGACAACCAATCAAAATCCAGCTACAGCCCCATAGTCTGAGAAAGCAATTAATTCATCTGAATAGTTAGGTGCTCCAGAATCTCGCTCCTGTACAATAGCACCCCTGGGATGCTCTGTATCTGTGGAACGGATTATGTGACAGCCGGTTTCCTGAAAAGCTGACAAAAGCCGCAAACCTGGGCCGTGAGATGAGGTTTCTCAGATAAGGGCGTCCTCCGCCCCGCAGCTAATTCCGACACGATCCCCGCCTTATCTCCCCATGTGAGAAATGCACCGGTGGAAGGACCTCTCTCTGCACACTGATATCTACACATCAGCCTCTCAGCATCTCTGATTAATCACACGCTGCGTGTGTGTGCGTGCGTGCGTGTGTGTATCCGTGCGTGTGTGTCGCGCGTGTGTGTATCCGTGCGTGGCATGCGTGTGTGTGTGTGCGTGTGTGTGTGTGTGTGTGTGTGTGGCGTGCCCCGCCTGACATCTCACACACCCTCGCTCCCACTCGGCGGCTCCTCTGATCTCTTTCCGTACTGGGGAAAATTATCGTAATACAGAGTTTAAAAAGCTTCAAAGGCAATCGTTGTGGGGAAAGTGCCATTTGGGGAATATTTTTAAGCCATCTGAAATGACCACTAATGGAGGAACTGTGTTTGATTCAAAAACTTTTTGAGGGAGACTTAATTAAACTGCTATAATTACAACAGACCCAAAAGAAACTCAGTGTTCTTTTTTTCCCAGCGAGAGAAATATTATTTCAGAGGGAAATATTATTTCAGAGGGGCCGCGGGAATGACAGCACCTTTTCTCTCCCTGCTGCACAGCGGACGGCAAGTGTCTGGTGTCTGTGGGCACCGATGACAACCACTCGAGATTTTACAAAGCCTGAATATATATGTTTCCATAAAAACTAGTGAATTCAAGACCACCGACAAAATTCCATGTACTGTTTCCATGGCTACAAGACAACAAGTTGGACTTGGACAAAGCACGCAACTCTCTGAGCCACGGGCGCAGTAGTGTCCCAACATCACTCTGCTGAAAACGATTTCTCATTTCGAACACACAGCGAGGGTCAGGGCTCCTGCGGGCCAAACGGAAGAGCTGCACTGCTCTGTGCTTTGATCGTCTGGCTCCCTCCAGCACCGGCACCGCAGAGGCCCGTCCAGCCCGCGGGCGGCCCTGACCCCACCGCCACCCCCCCCCCCGGCGGCGGCGGAGCGGGCGTTACCCGTGCACGAACTGCAGACGCAGGCCCTCCTCCGGGACCCGCTGCCGCTTCAGCGAGCTCATCGGCTGCTTCTTCTCTCGGCTCTGCTGCTTCAGCTGCGGCAGGTCCTCTTTGTACACCTGCAGCGGCAAAACACAGGGGGGGTGGTCCCCACCGGGTCAGCCCGGGTGAGCCAGCGAGCGGGAAAGACCCCAAACGACCCCCCCACACCCCACCCCACCCCCACCCCCATGCCCTGTGCCCCCGCTGACCTGGGGCAGGACGCTGGGGTGGCGTATTGGGAGAGGCCACTGGCTGGAAATGAACTGACTGGGAAATCAACTGTGAAAATAATTGGTGCCGTGGGAATCGCCCGTTACGGTGTGGACCACTGCAGCGTCTCTTATGGAAACATCACGGGGGGGAGTTTTTCGGAAACTTTAGGGGAGCTCCTTATCCAGGCCAACATACGCGCCTGCACGTTTGATATACTCCCTGACCCATTTACACTGGAGTTATTCAGGTTAAGCACCCTGCTCAAGGGCAGAACAGCACGGCATCGCCAGGGATCTCAAGCCACAAAAATAAAAAGGAACAATATACACGACGCTATCCCACAGCACAGAAACCAGCCAATCAGTCTATTAATCAATCATCCAAACAACCAATCAGCTTTAATTGGTATAGCACCCTTTAGAACAGTCAATTGCCTCATGTGAACCATTTCCTGAGGGAATATTTAAAAAAAGTGAGGCTACATGGGAAAAACAGTGCTTCTCTGATGATCATATAAATCTCTGGGAATGTGCAAGCAAAAAAAAATCAGTTGTAAGAAGACAATGTTTCAAAACTTCAATCCACTACATTTTTAATCTGTGATGAGCAATCCTCCAGAGAAGCAGTTTGTGTGTCATGAAGAATCTTTTTCCCCCACGTACAAAGGGACTTCCACATTCACTTTTTTCCCTGCAAGCTAAGGATTCTGGGAAGGGTGAGAGAGTCTTCAGCTGGTGGTGTCTGAATGGCAGAGTTCTTTTCTTCTTTCCTCCCTTTACACGGCTCTCACACGGTCTCGCTTTCCTTGGTGAAACAGCTCCGGAGTTGCCCTTTCTGGCAACCTCTGCATTATTTAACCGCCCCATGAAATGTTAATATTGACGATAAAAAAGCACAAAAAAAAATTCAATGGAAAGAGCAAATCTGTGAACCAGCACACAGGAACGCAGAGAAAAGGAGTCTAATTGGCTGTGTGGCATTTCCTCAGAGCAGCCTCTGGCTCAGGTCAAATGAATAGACGTATCCTTGCCTAACCGCTGTGGTGAATAGGGCAGCAAGGATTTCCGCAGGAACATTCAACATGAGCTGGGTTATTTGAATAGGAGCACATTCTGTGCCACATAAGCTGTGACTTCAGTGCATCAAACATATTGTTTGTATCATGCCTCTCCCTTGTACCATATGGATGAATTTCAGAATTGTATCTGTATCTGTTTCAAAAGCCATTACAAGCCACGCAAGTAATGATGCACAGTATATATCTGATGTGCAGTGTGCTGTACATGCAAACATGGGGTCTTACAGTAGGTCCAAAGATATCCACTCTCTCGTGTACGTATGTGATCACTGTAAGAACTGCACACAGCACACACAAAACAGGCCTTTTAAAATGAGCCCCCAGTCAGTGGGGCATATATGAAATTTGCGCGTGTTTACCGGCATCACACGGGAGCATTCAGCGTGGCACAGCTGCTGCCGGTGATAAGGTGACCGGGGTAACGGCACAGCGCGGTGGGCAGCAGGCGCGGGCGGCGCCCGAATAACGGGATCCTGCCGGTCAGCGATTGCGGCTCAAAGCCCCCCGATAAACGGCGAGGGCTCGCCGGTCTTATCAGGGCCCACCTTCCGCTCCCCTGCCCCGACGCTCCGCTGAAACCCGCACGCTCAGAAATCTCTCCCGCTGTCCACCTTCGCCTGACTGAGGACTCAGCGGGGACGCGCGGGAGGGGGGCCGCCACGCCTCCCCCCGCGGCTTGCGGCTTATTTCCCGCATCTGTCGGCCGCCGCGCGGAGAAACAAGGAGGAATTTTCCACACGTCCCTCTTCCGACTCTTAAAAACGAATACGGCTCGAACATATGCACGCACACCTGGCTGAGACTCTACTCTGCATGCAGGGTGGACACATACATCATAAAGATCAGCAGTCTGACCCACCGAAGGAGAGAGAGACGGTGGTGAAACAGACCGTGCCGCACCGGGAGGAACTCAGCCTGACTGACGGGGCTCTCTGATCTTAAATTCATGTCAGCCAGAGATAAAAAAAAAAATGTGACAGATTTGTCCGGCTGCTCTCAGGGGTGTCTCTCTTCCCTTCGACGTCTCCCGACAGCCCGAAACGAAAGACGTCTTAAAATAAACACAGTTTGTATCACCGCCGCGATTAAGCTCCATTAGTCATCAAGAATGCTTTATTGAGACATCACTCCTTTGATCTAGGAATGTCGTCACCCCCCTTTCCCCCCCCCCCCCCTCTCTGGGACGAGACTCGGAGACGCACCTGACGGTCGTAGTTGATCTGGGCCTCCTGCTCGATGTCGGAGTCGAGCTCCGGGACGTCCGAGAGGTCGGAGTCCGACTCCTCGCTGTTGGAATCGGCGTATCCCTCTGGAAGAAGCACAGGACCGCTCCAGAACACCCTGACAGCACCATCTGCACCCGAAACTCACGCTGACTCGCCGCTGGTGAAACTGACAGAAACTCATTACACTCGTCCGCCACTGAAAAACCTGTCAGCGGCTATGCAAGGCCTTAGCCGCGCGCCGCTAAGCTGTGATGTCACTTCCTGTCCGCAACAAGCCGGCCCGTCTTCATCATTCAGTGACAGGACTGCGAGCCCCTGACACAAAACCTTAACGCAGTATCTAAGGGAATATACTGTGGCAGAATTTTAATGAATATATCAATGTGACGAGACTCTGAGGAAAAATCTGCACCTCACAGATTGAAAGGTAATACTGAGGCGCGAGATCCTTGTGCCTCTCAGTCTACAGGGGAATGAGTGAGTGATTGTTGTCAGGCCCAGTTGTTGTTTTGATCAAAGGAGACTCTTGAGATGTAAAATGAATACAGTTACTTTGGGAATTCAGGAGAAAGTTGTCTTTAATTTACAATCTCTTTGGCTGAGATTGTGCTGACAACTATAGATAATGGTATAAAATATTACTGAGCTACTAAGATGAATATTCTTTTTCTTACATGAAGACAAATGTTAAATGAGGTCTCTGTCTCTGCTTATAAACTGCAGCTGAAAGTTTTCTTTCCTGTCAGTAACTATGTTACACCGACTGTAGTACAAAATTGTCCTGCTGTGTACAAGCACAAAGTCTGGAATGGTAGCTGTGAAAAGGAACAAAAACCAATAAAACATTCGGAAGCTCCATCCAGCATCCTCTCCAGTGAGCTGGCAGACTGCCTCACAGTCCCAGTTTGCAGAATATTAGATGAAGCAGAAAGCAATGCACTCGAATACAAAATATCAAAAACAAGTTAAGAAAGAAGCAAGCAGAATCTGGGGTGATAAATTGTTTTCTGGAACTCAGAGCAGGACAATCTGAACTCAGAATGGAACCCAGACCTGCAGTATTGGGGGCATGTTACCTTGGAGAAGGGGTTCTAGAACACCGTTCATCACCCCCTCCGGGAGGAACCTCCACTGGAACACCGAGTGGTCAGCCCCTCCAGTGCTCAGCACCCACTGCAGGTCATGTGACCAGTGCACGTTGGTCACATGGGCAGAGTGGCCGATGTATTTCTTGAATTTTGCCCCTGTGTAAAAAAACGTGATTACGTTCCAGTGTTAGTACGGACTTTTATGTAGCAAACAGTAGGAGAGGAGGAGCAGAGAGCAACCCTAGCATTCTCAATGGAGAAGATCATCAAAGCTCACACACCCACTCAGCTCACTGTGTATTAAACCAACATGAGTTCAACATTAGGACTACGGGAGAGAGGAAGGTAAATGTCAATACAAAGGACAAGCAGACTGGACAGTTACAATTAGAAAGGACAACATATTTTCTTCTCTAAGAATGAACTTGTGCTTGATTTAACAGTTATAGTTACGTGGTGAATGACTGCAGACCTGAAAGGTAATATTTATTTCTCAGGTGTTGCTCAGTGTTGTATGTTTTTAACAGCAGGAGAGGGGAGAAACACACTGAGGAGCTCTGACCTTTCTTCAGGCAGGGGAATCGGAAGAGCAAGGAGGACAAGGAGATTGCAACAACACATTTCCTTCTGTAAGAGTGAACTTTTATTTGATTCAACAGTCATAGATACTTGAATGACTGTATACCTGAAAGGTAATATTTATCTTTCAGATGCTGCTCAAAGTGTTGTGTGTTTTTAACAGCAGGAGGGGAGAGAAACACATTGAGAAGCTCTGACCTTTCTTCAGGCAGGGGAATCGGAAGAGCTTGACGAGGCCGAAGTCATCCCCGGTCACCAGCACGGCGCTGTTGTAGTTGGCATCCACCGAGTTGATGTCGTTGATGTTGGTGTATTTGGGCCAGATCCCGCTCACCTCAGGGCCAATCACACATGTCCAGGTCGCCCAGTGGATCCCTTTGATCTCGTCTTTAGACGTCAGATGTTTCCCAGCTTTGGACAGAGAGAGAGACACAAGCACAAACTCTGATCAAGCACCAGAAAGACTGGATTCCTGCTCTTCCTGAAATGGTCCCATTGGTGTTTTTTCCTCATCTCAGATCTCTGTCAGAAGCACTGTCCACGTTGGACTGTGTGAGGTTACATTACATTACATTATTATCATTCAACAGGCAAACTTATCCAAAGAAACTTAAATGGGGTACAATTTATGCATGTCATCCATTTACATAGTTGGATATTTACTGAGGCGCTTCTGGTTAGCTACCTTGCCGAAGGGTACAGCAGCCCAGTGGGGAAAGCCATGCTTCCTTACCACTATGCAACACTGTCAGCCAGTATCAGGTATCAGAATCCTGCAGTCTGCCAGCTTCAGGAAAATGTTAGGTCAGGTAAACATACACGTTTTTTTTTTTTTTTTTTTTTTTACCTGAGCCTTAAGGCTATCTGACAGGGTTTCTGCAAGGTAATTACCAATATTTATTAAAAAAAACAGAGCTCTAAAGAAAGTACAGGTCCCTCAGCACTGACTGTTGTTCGGTTAGTAAAGATTTAAGTAGGCAAACATGCCTGCCAGAATGCACTAATGAGGGATTTAATTGGAACAGGACATAATGAAAGCAAACACCAAACAAAAATAAAAGGAGGCCTGGAGCCTCTTCCACCTTGTTGGTTTTTTAACTGCCATATGCTCTGTAAAAAAATACTGTAATCTTACTCTCATTAGTGCTGTTTTTAGAGACACGAGAATGTGTGTATTTGGCCTCAGTATCTTAAATTATAAGATGGGAGTGCATGTTTGTGGTCTGTGCATTTTTTTATTTGTTTTGCACAAGACGTGTTTACTGCAGGTCAGTGGATCATGTTGGTTAGATCTCACTATGGAGCCATTATGTGTACTCCACCTGCTTCATAATATTTAATGAGGGGGAGCCCAGCACCACGATGCATTGTATTCAACATTGAGAGTACATTATTATCTATCCGCATGACCCCTCAGTCCTTGATTCCTGAACCATTGCCTGTTAACATCAATTGCTCTACAACATCCTTAGCATTTTACACATTAAGGCTAATTATGTAGCTCCTTTTGCTGTCTTCCAACAGGGATGTATTCAGATAAACGACTTATAAAGGTGGCAGTGTAGCATAGTGGTAAGAAGCAGGGCTTATAACTGAAAGATAGCTGGTGCGATTCCCTGCTGAGGCACTGCTGCTGTACCCTTAAGCAAGGTACTTAACCCAGAGTTGCCTTAGTAGATATCCAGCTGTGTAAATGGGTAACATGTAAACACTGTAACCTATGTAAGTCACTCTGGATAAGAGCATCTGCTAAATGCTGATAATGTAATCTAATGTAATGTAATGATAGTGCAGGAGAAAAAGTGTAGATCTTCTGCTGTCTTCCAAAGAGGAGCGTATTTTTGCATTTTTTGTCCTAAAGGACAGAAACAGTTCAGTGAATTTCTCACAGCCTAGCACTGCTTGTTTTTACTTCCTGCTTTGTTGGGGTCTGACAGCTGCTTTGAGGATGTGCTGCTAATATGATGCCGGAACTAATACCCAGAGAAACATGTCGTTTTTCAAACGGCGACAGCCGCTTCCCTTTGTCTGGAGTGCTGATGAATTCCTGCACTCGGGAGACGACTCAAAGGCGTTGATCAGCACCATATTTCTGCTTTTCCCTGACAGCCTGGAGTCTGTTTATATCGACTTGACGGAATCAGAGGAAGGCGACGCGCCGAGGTAACAGATCCGAAAGGCACAGAGTCACACAGGCTGTCCCCCCCCCCCCACCTGTCTTTCCAGGGAAATAAAAAAAAACCAACCCGAAACCTGTCACGTCACCTGCTGGGCTATGCTGACTGCCTCGCTGATGGAAACAGACCTTCTTTCTCTCGGAAAAATCACCTCACGCGTCAGCGGCCAGGGTTTGAAGCTGACGGTGACGGCTATTGAGCTCGGCTGACAGGTACGGCGCAGGTGACGGGGGCGAGGGTGCGGACAGGCTGAGGCGTGCGGAGATTAGGACGACGCTAATAAGGGAACGGCTTTTGTCTGGGGAACGTGCTGACAGGACGGCATTTGTGCTAGAATACATCAGTACCTGGGAAAAAAACATCTCTGCATCAGAGGAGCTAAATTTAATTGTTTGTTGAGCTTTTTGCTAAAGGGCTTGTTTGTCTAACGACACACTGACAAACATTACGCTGTGTATCTGTGTGCATAATCAGTGTTGATTTGCGCTGATGCCGGTACGGATTTCAAGACCGCTACGACCCATTCTCACAACTTCAGCGATAGAACATGCTCCATGTACTATGTACACCTAAGTACGAACACAATTATTTAAGGTTAATATGTGTAAAAATGACAGCAGTGGAAGAGGATGCTATGCCCCAGTAGAAACCACACCGAGTCTGTGCTTTACTGCAGAGGGATTACTAATGACTTTGAAACCACTTTTGAACAGTAGTGGAGGTGGTCCCCGACTCCCCCCACCATAGTTCACCCCAAAAATCCCTCTGTTTGGCCCCACCCTCATCATCACAGTCCTGCAGGCACTCACATGGCATCTTGTAGAAGAGCCTCTCTCCGGCCCCGTCGTTGGTCTGCAGGTACTTGCTGTCCACAGACCAGTCCAGGTGCGTGATGAAGCTGGAGGACTTGTTGCACTCCCCCACCTTCTTGTAGCGCTGCGCCACGGCGTAGACGTCCACCAGGCCGTCGTTGGAGCCCACGGCCAGGTAGGAGCCGTCCGGGGAGAACTTCATCTCGTGGATCACCTCCTTCCGGTCTTTAATGTGGACCACCTCCGTCATGTCCCTGCAAGCAACGGCCGAAAGATGGTCAGACCACTCCATCCCGGACAACTCTTACCTGCTCCTAAGCTGCACTCCTTCCCAAATCCTTTCACCTGTCGACTCTTTCACCTTGTACATATCCTTCAATCCCCTAACTAGTTTGTCACCTCATATCTACTCCTGGATATTGTACCCACTCCTCTATTGTACCTACTCCATCACCTCTTACTCTGCCACCTCTTACCTACTCCACTAGAACACAAGTCTAAAACTGTGCCTCTGTCTCTCACCTGTCCTGTCTCAACCTGTCTCAACTCTGTACAGTCAAAATGGGTTGGACTGTTACATGTAGCACACACCTCTTCAACACAAAAATATAAATATCAAAATGGCACAAACATTATTTGAGCGATATGTGCAAGTTAGGATCTATTAATATCTCTGGTTCCTGTCCTAGTAACACATTGCCTTAGGCAGAGTTAGGAGTTTTGGAGTTGCCTGCAGCAGTGAGAGAGGTACAGCAAGGTGGGTGTTTACAACCAGGCTTGGCTACCACAGGTGAGTGCCTCTGGGTTAAAGGACCTCTATGGTTGACCTCCAGATTGCCTGAGGCATTTATATAAAACTCCCAACAAGCAGCAGATGCAGAGGATGGATTATGTGTTTTCCACATTTCCTCCACAGCCAACCCAGAGTACCTCTGGCATTTCTTGTATGTCTCCTGTAGCCTTTTCTTCCTGGTATTTTCCAGGTTGAAAGACTAGTAGTTACAGGCTGAACTGAGGGTGCCAGATGGTAACGGTTATTTTTTCACTAAGATGCAACTCCAGTTGCCTTGGGTGCGCTCACACATGTTGTTTGATGAATCAGCCTCCTTACTTAATGACTGTCTCCTCTGCACCTAAATGGCTTGTGGGATACGCCGTATCTGTTCAGCGGAAAGCGGAGGAGTTCCAGCAAATCTATTTGTTTTCTTAACGGTCCAGGGAGTCCGTTTCTTAACAAGAAATAGAGCTGCAAAGCATGCAGCCAACATCAAAGCGTCCCTCCTATTAAACAGACACACGCACTGCTGGTAATTGCAGAGAGAAATCTGACTCGTTTTACATTGTAACACACAATCGGCATCACAAAAAGCGGCCGTGTAAAATCACCACCGATGCCGCCCTGTCTAATGCACATCCACGTCTCTCACAGCACAGAGGCGTTCAGCTCTGACCCCTCTGCTCATCTCTCCCTGCTCTCAGTCACAGCTCAAACCTGCGAGATGAGGAGTGACGTCCCTGGGTCCAGAAAATGACCTGTGAAACTAAAGGGATGGGAGATAAATGAATTTTTAGGACGGCTCGAAAAAAAGGTTCCGACGGCCTTCTGCTGTCATTCGTTTATCCCCCCAGAAATCCATTAGGTGGGATTTAGGGTGTCTAGAGAGAAACCCCGATAGAGGATAGAGGTAGAGTAATATGTCAGCTACAGCTCCAAATATCAGTGACAGCCTCAGAGACACATGAAGTTAATAGCCCCACAGTCAGGTAAAGCCAGGACACCAATCCCTCCATTCGGTGGTGGGGACCGTAATTTTGAAGCTTTGTCTTCCCCTGGTATTGGTATGATGTGTAAAATAGGCGATAGCTGGAAATATTACAGCTCATGATTTTGGTGGGAGTGTAGCATGGCGGTAAGTGGAGCATAGTGGTAAGGAGCACAGCTTGTAACTAAAAGGTTGCTGGTTCAATTCCCTGCCAGGGCAATGTGGCTGTACCCTTGGGCAAGGTGCTTAACTCAAAGTTGCTTCAGCAAATATCTAGCCGTATAAATAGATAGCATGTAAAAACTGCAACCTTTGTAAGTCACTCTAGGTAACAGTGCGTGCGAAATGCCGTTATTGTAATGTAATGAGTGCTGAGGGCTTGCTTTCCTGCTGGTACACGTTTGTACTGTGGAGCGTGGAGCTTGGTGACAGGATCACAGACTCAGGGTCACACACACACACACACACACACGGCAGGACAGCTCCTGACACATCTGCAGGTGCATCCTGACCAGGTATGGAGGACTGGAGGACACTCTCATTGCTCTGTAAAGTGCACAACTTTACAGACTGATGTACTGTTTTTGTGTGCATGGAAAAGATCCAACAAGGAACGTGTGCAAAGAGAGCAGAGCCACAGGCATGCCGTATGGATGCTATTCCCGACCCTCTGTTTAAACAAAGATTTCATTAGGAAAGCTCAAACTCAAACCAATATGCCTTTGATTCAGAGCATAACAGAGACACTGCGCATTGGAGGCTGGATATGTCCTGAGCTCCTGTTCAACCACAGCACCAACCTAACCTGAGCGCTGGCACCATGAAGCACTCAACATTTTACCAAAAGCACTACTGCCATGAGGAGTTCAGTGTTTTACTAAAAGCCCTAGCACCATGCAAATGAATGCTGAAACACCATCAAAGGTAAACGCACCGCTGTCAACGCCAGTATTAGCATGGCAGGACTACACTGCATGCAAGACGTACTGCTTCTTTGGAAGTACATTACCTGCCTTCACATAATCAGCTTTGTGTATAGTGTAGCTCCAGACTGTCTTTAGCAGCAATACCAGTACTTCTAAATGCTCTCCACTAGTAAACACGCAATAGAGTTACTGGTGCGTATACAGGCATCTGCAATAAGGCATCACCTTATTCAGGAGCCCTGCACTGGAGAAGGTCCGTAGGAGCCCTGCACTGTGATCTACACAATGACTGGACTGGCCTTTATCTGTGGCTCCAGCTGCTCTGGACTTGAGGATGGAGCAACACCTTGGTGCAGAGGGACTGGGCAAATCCCCGACTGTGGCGGCGCACCAAACACACAGCACGAGGACCTTATCTTTCACCGCCACGAGCCTGAGTTCACTGCAACCTTCGGGCACCAGAGGCACCATCAAAAATACACCAGAAAGTGTGCTTCAATTGTGCTGAAGTTCTGTATGATAGAGTGCATTCAAAGCAAAGCACGACAGCTGGAGCAAATGGCTTTTATTTCGGCTCTCTCTGATGCTCCCTGAATGGCTGGGTCCTTCTTTTTCATTTTCCTGAGTCATTTTAACAAAAATAGACTGGGGAAAAAAAACACTGCTTTCCACGGAAACAGCCTGAGCTGTTGCCAAACGCAAATAAAATTTAGTTCCCGCTTCACTCTAACTCTCCCTAAAGCAACTTTTCATCTTGAAGAAACTTTTTTCCCCCCTACCCAGCCAGACATCTCAGAAAAAAAAAAAAAAACTCCCTTCAATTAATTCCCTGCCTGTTGTGAGCAACACTCTCTGAAACAGGCTCTAATTAACAGGGGCTGCTGGGAGATCGCACAGCTTGAGAGTGTCTGCCTGCATCTCACGCCCTCCTCCTCCGGATCAGTATCCCTGGCTCCGGCTCCACACTCCCGGCTCCAAAGCTTGGGCTGCTCTGCTGAGACTCAGAGCGAAAGATAAGGTGCTGTGAGAAACGCAATTTCATATCTTTAAAATGGACAGTTGCCTTTGCTTGCTCTTGAAAGTGCTCACACATTTTTTTCTAAGAGGGACAGGGAGTGGGACTCACAGCAAAGCTTTGCCCTTGTTTCCCCAGGCTGTGGATAGCATGAGGTACATCAAAGGTAGACGTGACAGTAATTACTCTACCACATGCACTTGTTGCCATGCTGAATGTGTGGCATCAGCCCTGATCCAACGGATTGGTGAGAAAGGGACGTGCATTACATTTATACATGTACACAATGTATAAGGAGAACAGAGGGGAATCTGTGTGGAGGAGGGGAACAGAAGAGAACCCACTGTGTAGAGGGTAGGGAAGATAAAGGAACACATTTGGCATAGAGGGAGGGGAACATAAAGGAACACATTCAGTGTAGAGGGAGAGCAACAGAAAGGAACACACTGCTTGTGTGGAGGGAGGGGAACAGAAAAGCACACATTGCCTGTGGAGGGAGGGGAACAGAAAAGCACACATTGGCATGGCACCTGCAGGTTGAGCTTCGGCTGCTTCACTCCTCGCTGCATTTCAGCTGAGAAATTCCCACCCATGAAAAACTCTTAAAACTCCTGATACAGTAGTTAAGATGTATGAGGATTTAGGGAGGCTTAAATGGTGCTATCAAACTCACTGCCAACCCCTTCTGGCTAAAGCCATAAGTCAAGCCTAAACCTTTTATGGCAGCGGGTTCATCTTGTAAAGAAATATACTGCAATCTCTGTATAATTCATAGCGTGATATTTCATAACTGAGAAGGGGGTGCACTCTCTGGCTTTTGTGTGGTGCCTTGAAGACTGTTTGCCTTTAAACATGACAGGTATCCACACACACATTGACAGGTGCAAACTGTATACAGTGTAGGGCGAACAGGGGGAGTGAGGCCTGGACATCCTCAGCATACAGAGCAAACTGTAACTACAAAACGCACTGACAGACAAGAGCTATCAATAATTGATGTGTCAACACACAAAGGGGTAATGAACATCACAAGCTATAGAATATCCTGTGTGAACAAATATCAGGTTGCCTGTAATCATTATTTAAACATTGACATATGGATCCTCTACAGCCATGTTAAAGTCAGCTGAAAGGCATTGTGCTTGCACCAGCATCTCTACAGCACTGTTTACGGTGGCCGGTTGGGAGAGGCATTGATCAGCCGAGCGCTTCAACATCTGTCCAAACAACTGAATGCTCCGGCCCCAGATCTGAGGGCGTGTGTGGTGGGGGTATTCATTCTAACTGCAGTGCTTCCTTACCTCTAGGCAGCCAGTTTGATACTGACACATAATTCATTCAGGTCAGTTTGGTGGTCACTTAAATTAATGAAAACTATTTTGCAAAAAAAAACGTTGTTAGTTCAAAGGGGTTCTGTAGCAATGGGCCATGCCATGCACAGTGTGTGAGAAACCTTGCCAGGAGGGCTGAAAACGAAGCTTTCAAAGCAGCTAGCCTACAGCCAAAGCCAATGAGTGAGCTGTTAGAGTTACTTCAGTAGAAGGAAACAGGATATCATGGGCAGAAACTATATCAGAACAAGGAAATATTCACCATGCACCAAGCAGCAAGCTGCACACTCAGAAGAAGTATGTCTATAACCTGTTGGATGGCTTTTTTGGTTTTTTTTTTTCCCCTTCAATCACCTTGCAAGCGTGTGAGGAGTTGCAGGTTGTCTGAGAGCGGTGAGACGAGTAACCCCTGACTGACCCACCCAGCCTCTCCCCAGCAGAACAAAGCCAGTCCCTGTCATTATCAGCGAATGACAGAACCCGTGTTGAACCCAGGCCATAGGGCAAAGCCTGCAGTCTCTGCAAACACCTTGCTGACCGGGCCACTCGAGACCCCCATGTTGGACATCTCGAAGCAGTCACAGACCTATACACTGAAAAAACACTTTTTTTTGACAGCATCCCATTTCCCTCCCTCTGGCTTAAAACAGCAGTTCAGAACTACCTTTACTGCAGTGACATCATCAGCTCGGCTAATAAAACCTTTGATGTAACATACACTATTCAAACATTCAATGAGCTCAATCATTAATATAAACTTAAGCATATCAGTTTTTAGTATATTGTATGCCGATTACAGCACTTCTTTAAATTTCTTACTCAAAGTTAAGGATTGAAGCGCCATGGCCGTCTGTATTATTTTTTAGCAGCTGGGAGAGTTCAGTCTCCAGCCAGGGCCCATCGCTCGCAAACACAAAGCAAACAATTATCCGCATAATTCAGCATCCGAGTGGCCAAACGGCAGAACCCAAATTCACAGGCAGTCATTTCCTGCCATTCCCAAACGCTCTGTGCAGCTGGGGCTTCACACAGACAGGGTGCGGGAGGAGAGCGCTCACTTCAAAGACAACGCATCGGGACAGCGCTCTTCAAAGGTATTAACCGCACATTAGTCTAATTTGCAGTTGCATAATGGCAACGGAAAAACGTGTGCTAATTTTAATGTGCAGAATACATTAAAGTGGGTCAGTCATACCTTTAATATGACTAATAGACTTATATTTCTATATTCAGCGTAATTCACATCATTTAATGGTTTCACCAATTAAATTGCTTTAAACATTGAGATAATTTTAGAAGTGGGAATTGCGTCAAAAAATTGCTAATATTATTCAGTTATTTTTGAGCATTGCCTTCTCTTCAACATATATATCAAAACAGATCTCCTTTTCTTTATCAACAAACACAAAATGTCCTCTTTTCACTTGAACATAAAAGTAAGATAGCAATGCTTATTCATTCACTTTATAAATAACTATAAATAATTATCAATGGTTGATATTCATCAGCAGATGTCCCCAGTTTAATGAAGGTTTAATGCAGAATTTGTCAGATATACGCAAGCTTATTCAACTTGCTTATTCAACTATGTTTCTGACAATATTACCCTCCTGCTCATTATTGCTGAAGCCAGCTCTGACTGGTAAAACATTACCACATGAATGCTTGAGTGGTTCAGCTGAAAAGCATTACCAAAAGACATTGACGATGACAATCAGCAGTGAGTCGGACTGAAGGAACCTGCCTCCGCATATTGTTCTGTCTGCAAGCACAGAAACGCAAGGTGGGCTGCTGACACATGGAGGATGTCAAGAGGACAAACCGCTAGCTCTGTCTGAACGACAGCATTTCAGCTCCTCATACCACTCTGTAAACATAGAAAATGAATCTTTACTATTCTAATCTAAAATCTGCTGATCTGAAAACCAATCAATAAAGACCTGTGTCACAGTTACAGCAATGGAACACCACCACAGTTGGTATTCCATGTTGGCTGCTGAGCACAACATTCCAAAAAAATAACAACAACAATAACAACAAATGAACAGAGAGTCGGTTGTTGTGCCAGCCAATCACAGCTTGGTGCTGCTCAGCAGGGCGCGGGCGGTGGGTCCTACCTGACGCGGAGCACGGTGAAGGAGCCGTCCTTCATGCCCAGGGCCAGCTGGGAGCCGTCGCTGCTGAAGGCCACACTGCGGACCGCCTCCTCCATGTTACAGCGGGCAATCAGGGCGTGGTCTGCCAGGCTCCACAGCCTGACCAATCACAGCGAAGCAACAGGAGGAAGAAACTCATTAACACCACAACACGGCATGGAAATGCACCCTCACACAATGGAAGTGAAAACTACAGCACTGCTAGCCTATAATATCCACATTTTGGGATTAAATAATTTTTAGAGCTTAACATTAAAAACATTTAAAATAGAGGGCAGTATATTGTTCAAATCTTGAGCTCAAGTTTTAGGGTTTAGATTTTAGATGAGCGTTTTGGTTCTAGTTTTGCAGGTAAGGTTTACGTACTAGCATCAGAAACCTGACGGATAATGTTCTCACGTTTCTGTAATTACAAAGCAGCGACATAACTGCAATACCGAGGAGCAGGTTACACTATGTATTAGCCAAAGCCTCAGTGGGTTGAACGGGGGTTAAGAGAGTTCTCCCGGGCAGTCGCCTCCGTGCACTGGCTGTGAGTCAGACTGTGACAGACACAGGCCGCTGCTTTTTCGTTCGCTGGCACACGTGTGAGGAGACATGTCAGCGGCTTCACACGCATCCAGGACCGCGCGGCGGTCTGTCTCTCAAAACGCCAAGCAGCCACCGTCTGGCGGTCAGAGATTTAACGACTGCACAGGAGGCACACGGCGGAGAGTGACATGTTGCGCCTACACAGGCCCCCATAATCAAGGGCCTACCGGGCTCCCTGAGACTGTACTGGGACTTAGTGAGACCTCAGTGAGACACTGTGCTGGAGCTGAGTGAGTCTCAGAGAGACATTGTACTGGGTCTGAGTGAGACCTCAGTGAGACACTGTACTGGGGCTAAGTAATAAAGTAATAAAACATTTTGTGAAATGTTCAAACCTCTCTATCTCCCTAATCTATTTAATATTGAAATAACATAGGCAAAACAACTCCTCTGCTATGTACATTTAAGAATTTTTAGCTGACAAATTTAATGAGGAAAAAGGCCATGTGCTTAAATTCAGCTACAAGATACTCAGGGGAGCAACTGACATTGGTCTTTATTTTATATTTAGTTTTTCACAACAGAAAGAAGCTTTGATGTGACACAAACAACTCAAAAACAAAGAACAGAGCTGACCCATTTGTGTTAATAAATATGTGAAAACTTGGGACTTGTCTGAGCTAAAAATGTACAGAAAGACACAGACACACTGCACTAAACGGCTAAAATTAGCCGGTGGTGAAGATGAGGAGGGTGTTCTGGGGTGTGGTCCGGGGCGGAGGGGGAAGGGGTCACTGACCGCACTGAGCGGTCGTCGCTGCCCGTCACGGCGAGTGGCTTCTTGGGGTGCACGTCCAGGGCCCAGAGCTCTCCCTCGCAGTGGCCCTGCATGATGAGCAGGGGCTTGTCCCGGTCCCGCACCATCACCTCGAAGATCTCGCTGTCCTGCGTGCCGGCCAGGATGCGGTCCGCCTTCCAGCACACGCTGCGGATCGACAGACCTGGGAGACAAACACGCGCACAGGGAGGGACGGAGGGACAGAGAGAGAGGCAGACAGACAGACAGAGGGATGGAAGGACAGACGGAGAGAAGGACAGAGGGATGGAGGGACAGAGAGGGAGGCACAGAGACAGACAGAGGGATGGAGGGACAGACAGAAGAACAGACAGGGAGACAGAGGGAAAGATGGAGAATGGGGCAGACAGAGGGGCAGACACAGGGACAGATGGATGGACAAAGGGATGGACAAAGGGATGGAGAGACAGAGAGACAGATAGAGGGACAGATGGACAGAGACAGGCAGAGGGATGGATTGAGGGACAGGCAGAGAGACAGAGAGGGAAAAGAGAAATGGGCAGAGGGATGGAGGGACAGAGACAGACAAAGAGACAGAGGAACGGATAGAAAGACAGAAAGGGACAGACAGAGGGACAGACAAAGGGATAGACAGATAGACAGAAGGATGGAGGGATGGAGGGACAGACAGACGGATGAACAGAGTGTCAGACATGAGCAGATGGAGGAAAACAGTCACCACAAAGCATGTGAGTACAAATTAGCCTGTCTAGATCACATACACAGGCTTCCCTGCTTTTATGATACAACACGTTTCCAAGAAACCCCATCGTAAACCCAATCAATGTGAATTTTTCCACAACTGAAATTGAAAAGACAGACAACTGTGGGATTAAGTCAAACATTCATTAGATAGTAATAGATTCTAAACATTTGTACATGTAAGTGTATTTACACCTGCTGTGCAATAAAAAATATTTTTACAGCAGGAACACAGCTTGACAATGGCACAGTCACCAAAAAGACACTGAGGAGAAATTGGATTTTGCATGAATCAAACATATTATTGAAACTTATTAATGTCTGGGTAAGAGAAATTTGAGAGAAACTACCTCGGATCACACTTCAAGTGATGGTATTCTCTTCAGCATTAAATCTTTTTTAAAGTCTGCAAAGTTTCAAACTCCACCCTTAAGAAGTTTCTCAACCTCAGATGACTGGATCTCCACGGCAACCCGCAGACACCTCCATTTCCCAGGCAATCACACCTCTCCGTCACCTCAGCGATCCCCGACTGCTGGAGACAGCGGCGGTGAAATGAGGCACCCGCGATCCACGTGGTTTGTCATTCCGTATCGCTCCGGCGGAGGGCCCAAGACAGCAACACCCCGACACCTTTCAATTTGCGGGGAGGAATTACCGCCATCGCGGCGGCTCTGTGCCGAGCGGGCGGGGAGAGGGGGGCGGCGGAGGTGGGCGAGTGGGCCGAACAGCGGCAGCTAAATCTGAGTGGAAACGCAGACAGGTAACGGCAGAGCGGAATGGATTTCCTTGAGGAGACACACCTCAGCAAACAAACCACCTGCAACAGTCCTTATGACTCCTTATGGTAGTTTTTTTGCTTGCGTTGTACTCTGCCTCACTTGCAAATCGCTTTGGATGAAAGCATCTGCCAAAGGAATAAATGTAAATGTAAATGTAAACAGCGCACCCCCCCACCTTCTGCTGGGTGTCTGGGGCGAGTGTCGGTATATACCCAGAGTGGGGTGGTGGGGAAGGGGGGTTTAAGGAGATGAAAAGCTGCACGTTCAATTCCGAAGCGGGGCATTGGTGCTGTACCCCTGAGCTGCTAAACCCAAACTGTGACAGCCGGCGTCTGGCTGTATAAATGGATACGATTTTAAAACATAAGTCAGTGAGAAAATAAGCAGCATAGGCTGCTGTCATCTCCCATCACGGTCACGTCAAGCGTGACCCAACATCCCCCTGGACGCAGGCTGGGCCCCGGCACCCCTACGGCCCTGGATCCGGGAGGGGGGCCGGCCGATTCGGAGGGGAGGAGAGGTGAACGGGGTGTCGGTTTCGGGAGGATCGCGCTGAGCCCACAGCTCTCTCCGGCCCTGTGCCCTGGCTGAGACTCGGAGTGACTTTATAATTACTGAGGATTAATTACCGCCACGCTAATCAGCCACTGCCACGGAGTGGCACCCGGGGCCAGGAGGACCGAGGACCCAGGCGCACAGCACCCGGAGCTGGGACGAGTGACGGGGGGCAGCGGGGCGCGAACCTAAGCAGCCGGAGGAGCCGGCCTCAACGGAAGGACCAGCCCGCTACGGCCGCTAATCTGGAGTCACGACTGCAGTTCACTGTGTGATTTGAAGGTCACCAGTTCACAGTGGCCTGGGGCAGAATTCCTGCACACCAGGGCTGACCATGCTTACACGGGGACAAAGGGCGGCAGGGTGGCGTAGTGGTAAGGGGCAGGGCTCATAACTGAAAGGCTGCCGGTTCTATTCCCTGCTAGGGCACTGCTGTTGTACCCTTGGGCATGGCACTTACCCCAAAATTGCCTCGGTAAAATATCCTGCTGTATAAATGGATCATATGTAAAACTGTAACCTATGTAAGTCGCTCTGTAATATAAAAGGGCTTAAGGTGATGGATACTCAGCTCCAGGGCCCAGCAGTGTGTTTTTTGGGACCGATCCCAGCCTGCGCACCCCTCCCCGGGATGGCTGGGCGTTTCGGTCAGGAGATCGCGCTAAAAAGCTTCTCCGTCTCCGTCTGATCAGAGGTGAGGGAGGTGGCTAACTGGACGGACGCGAACACCCGTAAACCCGGGTCAGAGACGCCCACTGCTCTGTGCTAAAAATGGCAATCCCTGCGAGCCGCCCTCTGAAAGGACAAGCCCGGCTGATTAATCCCGCACGCCTCCACCGAAAGGTTAAGCATTAATATTCAGGACCCCGGTGGGGCCGGCGGGGGGCGGCGGTGACGGTGTTTCTTACGCGGAGTCAGTCTCATTAGGAGGACCTGCGAGCAGGAAGAGGCTCAGACAGGGTGAGGCGACGGCGGTGGCCGTACCGCACCGCACCGCACAGGACCGATGCTGTTCTTCCCAGCCGTCGTCCTGGAGGAAATCGGTGATTAATCTTAATGGGGGCAGACGGAGGGCAAGGCCGGAGTGGGTAACTGCATTTGTCCTGCAGTGCTCATATAATCAGATTGTTTACCCACGGAGACTCTGTAAAACTCAAGCCACCCCTTGATGACCCTCTGTCACTGGCATGGTGATGATGGTGCAAGCTCTATCTGCCAGAGAGCTGCATTGCTGAAAGGCGGGGATCTTACCTTTACTTGCTAATTACCCACACCTTGTTTTTGATCATTCTGCACGATCAGCACAGCAATTTAAATAAGGATCACCCATAAGCAGCCAATGGCTATTCACCTCACTGTACCAAATGCAGTGACCCCAGTCTTTAAGTTTTTCCACAATTAATCATTTTGCTAAGAGCAAAAACATGCTTTTAAGCTAAGAAAGTTTTTCACCCCACAACGGCAAAGCTATCACATCAGACATAATTAAGTATGAAGGATGGATGATGAGTGGTCCATACTAAAATTGGAAAGCTTGTCAATCATGAAAAGGCAGGTTCAGGATCAGTACCAGTTTAAAGTTTTCTGTCTCCTCTATTTTAAGCTCACCGGCCACCTCTGAGCGCAGGGTTATTCCCAAGAAGATTTTCTCCAGAGGAGAAATAGGACAGAACCACCAATTATCTCAGAGGGAAAAAGATATACAAAAATATTTCAGAACGTTACCCTGCAGTGGCAATTCACCTTGTTCAAAAACACAGCTGTCCACAATTAAAACAGCAATTGATGCTTATATAACATTTATAACTAATGTTATAAATTTTACACATTGAATAATATTTATCAATCCTTTAAAGAATGTGTGTATCTGTGTGTGTCATTAAAGCTATATATTATTCTGCATAGTGAAATACTAAAACTAAATTTTCAGTTTCTAATATTTTTATGAGTTTACATAGATTAACGTGCATGCTTCCTTGTACTTTAATCTGTATAAACTCTATAATCTTATATAACATCTAAAATTGTATGGAGGGACCCTAAATGTATTTGTATCAAATAACCTGTTTTTTGACCATTGTTTGGATTTACAAGCCAAAAATATTTGAATTAGTTGTTTGTATCACTGTGGTGAAACAATGCTGACAATAATACTTTGAAATACATAATTAAAACATAACAAAATACATATTTATGATTTAATGCTAATTAACTTCTTCAGTTAAAAACACTCCAATGCCAGGCATCCTGCCTGCAGCTCTGAACCCCTCCAAAGCCCCCCCGGACCCCCACAGAAGCTCTAATCCAATTCAAGCTCTCTACCTTTAATCTGAGTTCTGCACCAGTTTAAATTACTTCTGCCTCTTATCTCCAGCACTCCAGAATAAATTAGAGGAAAACAAGCCCATCTTCCCCCTGGCGTTCCTACAGTGTGTGTGCGTGTGTTTATGTGTGTGTATGTGTGTGTGTGTGTGTGTGTATGTAGGGGGAGTACAGTGTATGTGTGTGTGGAGGTGGGGGGGTGGTTAGCTAGCCACTTATGTACCTTTTCCTTTTGTTTTCCCACTAAAGTTATAAAACACTTGCATTTGGATGCAAGCTACTGTTGACGGAGCTACAGGGCTGTTATCCAGCTGATTCCAAGCTCTACTGCTTATTAGCACAATGCCAGTAATATCACCATCCTCAGCTAAGCTAAGGATGCTAAGACTGCCGTGACACACACATCGGGTGTGGCAGTTACCATGGTTATCAATGATCACAACAACTGCACAGAGCACCATGACCGAGCCTGATGGAGACGTTGGCGACACGGGCAGAATAATAATCTGGATAGATCCAGAGGGGTCGGATGCCATTCCTACCGAGCTTTCAAGGAAGCCTCATACAATTCAAGTGCTTTCAGTGCTTTCCTCTTCTTTGGTTTCGCAGGGAGTTTTCGTTTCGCTGTAATCTGCTGAGAATTACTATGACAAAACATAGAAATTCTGTTCTTCCATATTTGCACAAGCGTTCTGTCTTCTTATATTTGACACCAAAGTCATGCATGCGCCCACCATACTTTTGAAGTCTAAGCTTTAATTACAGGAAGTGGGATTGTGAGAAACAGCTATTCCCTGTAAGAGGCCAGTCATGGAAATCGCATTTGTATTCCGGAAGGATGAACAGACACCATCAAAAGGCAACACGGCCTCACTTCTTCCTTAAAGCATTCCTGTCAGAATTTAATACAGTCCTAACCTTGTTACTAGCTTACCAATTGTGATTTTTTAAATCAAAACGGCATACTGAGTTTTATAGCAGCGTCATGTGGTGAGAAATCCATTCTGTTTCCAAGGAAGCGTCTGTGTCCATTAGTGTCACAGGAAGACAGTTTCCCACACAACATCCGTGTGGGTCGGGCAGGGTCACATCCATATTCTATTAGTTTGCACAGACTGAAAGCAATAGTTTTAGAGCATGCATCACAAACCACAGTACATATAAATTAGGACTGTTCTCTCAGGGTAGTGTACGCATGCTGTCTGCACACACAGCCTACTCTAAGCATAATGCAGGACATGCGCCCATAGTGTACGTGCCAATGTTTTATTCCTCGCCACGGCAACACCCACTCCATCTTCCTCCCTCCCGTCTGATGGCCATGCTCCGGGTACGGCCAGAAGTCCGATTACGATAAATGAATCATCCAGATTCTCCTTCTCTGTGTCCTTCCGCCAGCACCCCCTCAACAGATGTCAGCTAATGACGGCGTGAAATGCTAATTACACGCAGTAAACTTAACGAGGGCCATTTTTCTTGGGGGGGGGGGGCTGGGAGCGGAAACCAGCTCCCTTTATGAGTTAATCACTCATCAAGCTCCATCATATGCCACCTGCGGGGGCGTCCCATGGCACATCTGAGAAATGCCCCCGCCCCCCCCCCCACCCTGCCTCTACAGATGTGCCACCCCCCCCCCCCCCATCAGGCTCCAGCCCCTGTCAATCACACACTGGCGCCCAGCTAGGTCGCTCTCGCACAGACGCAATCTGCCATCGTTTGATCAGCCTGTGGCCCCTGGTGGTGCGGGTGGCCTGCAGGAGCCCATTCGTGGGGGTCTGACACGCTAACACCGGGCTGCTGCGTCTCTAATGTTTTATAGATTAAAAGGCCATCCTCTCCAGGCCTTCACAGCAGCACTTACCTGTGCACCTGTTGCTATCCTCATAGATTAATAGAACACATGATTCAAGGATGGTCATTGAGGGGTTTAGGGGTCTCTTGGCTTTGTCTACATTCGTATTTTTAGAGGATGGAGGTTCTCCGAAAATGGAAGGGAAGTGAGGAGAATTCTGCTTGTGCTCCCAATGGAAAAACACTTCATTAATGCACATCATTAAATGATGTAGTAACAGACAAGAGTGCTATGGAAGCCCTGAACTCAGCACAAACAGGAGACTCACTCTGGCATCTAGTGATGCCTCATTTACTTTCATTTCTGGCTAATGCTGCAGACTGAGTATTGCCCTCAGAAGGCACTGTGTTTATAGTTCCATCTCACATCCTCCCCAGCATAACGTACAAGTCATCAAATAACCTTTAAAGACAGTAACAAATAAATAAGGAAAGAAAACCAACAGAATTTAAATATTCCCAAAGTGATAATGTTAAATTCTCTTAAAACCGGTATCACAATGATTCCATCATAGCAGTTGGCAGACCAAGTTTTTTTTTTCTTTTGTGGAGATTTGCTTATCTCGAGAGAAGGAGGCCACCCAAAGCTGGCACAGTGTTTTGGTAAGGAGGGATCACTGGCATGTCAGTTCTGTTTCAGTCATTTTTGATGTAGTAGAGTGCCATTTGCAAACAGATTACCACTGGGTGCTGCACAGTAAGAATTTAAAATAAAATCAAAGAAAGAAAAAAATCACACAATAAAGGACAAATTGGAAAATTACTCTGTGACCCCCTTCACAGGCAACAGGAAAATGATGGGACTATTTGTAATCATGAGATAGAAAAAGAAAGCCAGAAAATGTCACCACCTGTCCTGTGTTTCCCTTGATCTGGTGGAGGCTGTGGATAAATAGGGTGAAGGGGTACTGTTGCACTGCGCTATGTCAGCTTTAGGAACCAAGCAGAGGCCTAGGAGTGTCAAGGTTACTTTCTCTAAAGCATCCTGGCTCCAAAAATGGGCTAGAATGGTGCAGCTAAGGTAAAAAGGTTGTACCATGCTAATGAGACTAACACCTGTCCCTACCTTTGTAGCCTTGATCCGCCTCCCTGAGGTCGATTTTGGTGATGGGCTTGAAGTCCACGTCCCAGAGGCGAATGCAGCCGTCCCGCCCGCCAGTGGCGAAGCCCTCCTCGCAGGAGTACATGCTGAAGATCCCCGCCTGAGGAGACACGCCCGTTACTGAATGCCGAGATACGCTCCACCCTGCTGCTCCACAGGACCATAGCTAGAGAGAGGAGCTCAGAAAACTAGGCCTACTGTTCACAGAAAATCAGGCTTACTGCTCACAGAAAACCAGGCCTACTGTTCACAGAAAACCAGGCTTACTGCTCACAGAAAACCAGGCTTACTGCTAGCAGAACATCAGGCTTACTGTTAGCAGAACATCAGGCCTACTGTTCACAGAAAACCAGGCTAACCCTCAAATCAGTTATTATTTCTATTGACAATAAGCAAATATCCCTGTAACTTGACTGCTTTGAAGATGGAACTCTTGAGGGGGGAAAAATAAACTTTTTGAAAGACACTGACAAGATGTGACAATAAATGACCCAAAGGTACTGAGTTGAAAAACAGATATATTTCAATAAGTGTAACAGAAAACAAACACATGGACTTAATTTTTTCAGACCCATTTCCCATTGCTTTTCATGACTCCCAGTGAATTTACAGGATTAAAAACATTTACAGGGGATTTCAAGAAGTACAGTGAGAAAGAGAACGAGAGAGTTTGAGTGAGCGATTGATCCAGTTGTATACCGTTATAGTAATGAGATATCATATTGAAAAATGTTATTGCAGAGAAGCAAACTTCATTGAGTTGAGGGCTTATTCCACACAAGGGTTTCAAAAACACTTAAATTATGCACTGTCACATACACACAGCCCATATTAATATGCATGTAGAATAACTGCTGGGAAGGTAGTCCATTGTTTAAAAATGAATCAAAACAATAATGCGCTCCTGCACCTTTGGAAGTCTTGTCCTGGGTATTCAGTATGAATAACTTATTTCAGAATTTTTTCAAAACTGAATGAGGTACTTGGGTTCCCATCAGAAAATAGGTCACAAAAGATTTCCATTCCAGTGAAGTAGCGGTCTTGAGCAAACACAAAAAAAGGAAGCGTAAAAAATCATCCAGCACTTCTCAGGTGAAAGTGTCTTTTATCCACCCACTTCAGCTTTTGGACAGAAACTTCTGAAGCAACGCTTGCCGTCCCCACCGTGAGTGGAGCGTAACACTGTGCTAGCAGATGCGGCTACCTCATTTCATGTTAAATTATTCCACCGGCTGAGTTTCTGCAAATGTGAATCCTTGGCATGGCTTTGAATGCATAATGTGTACAGAACGGAAACACAAGACATTCAATTCTTTAAAGGAGGACGGTTTCCTTAAAGGAGCAGCTGCACGGCCATGAGGCCCGTTAGGTGGGAAATTGAGTGCTCAGTGCCTGTAAACACTGCTAAACAGGCTCTTCTCTTTAATGTGACAGAGGACTGAAACAGTGCAGGTCTCAGGTAATCAGTCTAATGGGCTTCCCTAAGGACTGAGGCCCCTTCCGTACATTAGCCTCGGTGGACGATGAGGCTTCACCTGTGATTGGATGAGAGCACTGCCACACCCCCTTTTCCACTGTGGACCAAGAACAAAAGCCAAGGATAAGCACACACCCAGGAAGTTCTGGCATTTTTTTTTTATTTATTAAAAAAAAAAACAGAACTTTGGTCCCTGTTGTCCATCTAGCTGTTGCTCAAGTAGAACATGGAAGCTTGCTGCAATGGCAACATGGCTGATCTGGAGTTTAGATTCATGTCTGTCTGTCTGCTTATTTACTGTTGGTGACATGCATTACTTTTTCTCACACCTTTACTGGTAAGCTAATTGCGCTAGTTAACCTGTCAGCTGGGGAAAAGGAAGACTACTTTGAGTAGTATTATTTAGTCCATTATACCCTTACCCCAGCTTCCCCTGATGGCTGAGGGGTCGGACTGAGGCTAAGTGTGAGGTTTAAAGAGTTACCCTCACTCATGGCAGTGGAAGAAGCAGTCCTGTTTTTAGCTTTATTTCCTTCAGGTTCTTTTCCTGACAGATAAGCAGTCATTGTAACAACAGAGGCTTTCTTATCAGTCAGCCAGGACTGCAGTCGCAGAGCTGCACATCTCTCTGGGTATGTGTGTGCTCGACGGGTTCTCCCCCTGCCGCTGCAAACTCCTGTGAGTCAGACCTCCACTGAGCATCACCTAGTGGCCCGCCTCAGCCTCCCCAGGGAGCAGGAGAACAAACACACTGCATCCACCACGCCTGTCTCAGAGAGGAAACACTGCTCTCAAATAAAAAAAAAAACGCGGGAATTTCAGCTCAAGGTGCAGCACGATGAAAAAATAAAAGCGGGCCCTAACTTCGCAAAACAGCAAAAGGTCAATGCGTCCTAAAAACCTTTGAGAACCAGAGCCTCTGTCTGCCTCCTGCTCCCCAGCTGATCCGGTAGCGCTAAATATCCAATCACGCTCCACTGAGAAGATCCAATCACAGCCGATATCGAATCACTGTAAATATCCAATCACACCCACGTGTGGATCCGATCACACCGAACACCCAGCCGCGCGCCGGTGAGCCTGAGACACCAAGCCCCCGCGCAGGCCGCTTATGCATGCTGGCACTGGCCCATGGCCCAACCCCGCGATCGGGTGTCTATCACGCGCCCGATCAGCCTGGCTCTCAGACGGAGGGCCGTGCCAATTAGCGCGGGCAGAGGGGGGGCGACGGGGACCAAGGACACCTCTCCCTGGGAACCGGAGTGACCCGGGGCTAAACAGGCGGCTTCAGTTACACGGTGGCGCATTTAGGATGGGAAAGGGGGGGGCGGGGAGTGGAGGGAGACCAGGGGTATGGCATTTCACTTACCCCGTGAGCCGCCTGCACGGTGCGTGCCAGGTTCAGGCCCTTCCACACGTAGATATCCCCGTTCAGCGCCCCGGAGTACGTCACATCGTCCTTCGACGAGGCCACACACAGGATGGTCTGCAGGTCCCCTGTCTTCCCGAAAATCCCCCTCTTGGGGGTCAGCGCGTTCCCGCACAGGGCCCAGAACTGGCAGGACAGAGGGAGGGAGGGGGGAGGGAGGAGAGGTGGGGGGGCTGTCACACAGCATTTGAAAAGGAGCTCATTTTCATTATTGGTATTCATTTGTGCAGCCGTGTTCCTGTCCTGGGTTTAAATTACACCGCTGTTTTCATTTCCATCCTGCATGAGACAGTCACTTAGCTGAGAAGAAGGGTTTATTCATCAACAACAGCCAGTACAGGAAATAATTCAGGGATGACACCGTTTATCTAATTCAGAAACAGAAACTACAGCAGAATCAGCAGAGGATGTCATGACAAATCCAGCAGTAATATCGGCACAATAATATACACCAATCCATCACCTGCGCATGACAACTGATGAATTGCCCTGACATCACACAACAAACTATTGGCATTTAGCAGACGCTGTTATCTAGAGCGATGCACATAGGTTACAGTTTTTACATGTTATCCATTTATACAGCTGGATGTTTACTGAGGCAATTGTGGTTTGCCCAAGGGTACAACAGCAGTGGCCCAGCAGGGAATCAAACCAGCAACCTTTTAGATTAGGAGCCCTGCTCCTTACCACTGTGCTACACCACCACACCTCCCAACCATTTTCAGGGATCACAACGTTCTTTACAGCGCAGGGAGTCAGTAAGTGTCTGGGATCTTTAACGACCACAGAGACTCTGTTTAACATCATCAAGGTGTTTCATCCAACAGGAAAGCTAAGAGCTATCATGCACTGGGGACATATTGCAGCAGCAGTTAAACCGTATGTTCTCTGTCAAAGGACAGCAGTGTCTGCTACCTGCAGTGTCCCTGCCAGTCATGCTGCTGTCTCTCCAACAAACGCTGCAATTACGTTTCCAGCGCCAGACCGACACGGGGTGACTCCACAGCGTTTAAGAGTCACCTCACATGTCTCAGATGCTATCTGCTCCCTGCTTGTTTTTGTGTTCTGGATGGAGGTCGCCGAGGCCAGTTTCTTTGCGCTCTCCAGCTCAGAGCTCATGCTGGAATTTCCCCCTGACGCGGTCCTATTTTTCATTTATTTATTTATTTATTTCAGATAAAACAACACTCTGCTCAATCAGCAGGTTGCTCTTAACAGGTCTGAGCACCGATCGATAAGTTGCGCGTTGTTAGCATAGCGCCTGATTAGCGTTAGTGACGGCGTAAGCAGAATAAAATGCGGGGGGGGGGTGGAGGGGGCACTCCCGGTGCAGCGGCTGAGCAGCCTTTAAGACAGCCCTCCTAGCGCTTAGTGACAGACCAAATTGCTGCGTTTTTGACTCAATCGAAGCTGACGTCCCCCAACTGCAGTTGTAAAATAACCATCTGAAGCAATTTGTCTCGTTCTGGGTTCATTTTACGTTACACGAGTCAGTGGGCTTATTTACCGGGCCCCGCGGCACCTCACTGCGGTGGTGCTGCCGGTTAAGGGAACGGAAGAACGCAAACACTGTTTAGCCGCTCTTTTAAAGAAAGGCTGCACATGTAAAACTGATAGACACAGAGGTAATAAAAGCAAAAATCCTGTCTACTCTTTTCACCTTTTAGCCCTTTCACGACCAAGAAGAAGTACACTAATGGTATTCTAGGAAATGAGTACTATAAGGAATTACTAATAATCATAATAATGTTTGATGTTTTCCAAATAAAAAAAGAATCGCCTGCGTTGTATTGAAAGATTCTTGACTAAGGTACCTAAAGGACTGGTTTGAAAAGATTTCACGGAAAGCGCTGACCACATTATCATATTACAGAGCAAATGGCCACTGGTGCATCCATTCTCAAAGAGTGTGTGTGTGTGTGTGTGTGTGTGTGTGTGTGTGTGTGTAATTCACCTTTACACAGTGCAAACCCCTTATCAAACAACAGTTCAGACACAAAATCTCCAAACATTCATGTTTTGCATGGTCTTGACCTTCGAGCATGTGGCCAAAATTTGGAAATATCCTTCAGAGCGCAGATCTGCAGGGCCACTGGGGGTACGGTGGTGTGGGGTCTCCAGCCGGGACGCCTTGACGAGACGCCAGTGGGTTCGGGGGGGGCACGGTCAGGCTCCGCCCTGTAAGCCAGCCTCCTCCTGTGGGGTGCGGCGCGGGCCTCACCCTCATTAACACCCCGCGCTCTCTCTCTCTCTGGCGGTGCGCGGGGCGGCCGAGGAACCAGGCAACCTGGCGAATTCGATCCGCGCCCCTTAATGAGGCCCCCGCCGCACCCCGGAGGAGCAGAGCCACGGGGTGGGCCCACCTGGGATGGACTCCCTCCAATTCATAATTCATCCCGCTTTGCTTAAACGGGGCAATTTACTGCTAATTACATTCAATTAGCCCCTTCCAGCTCGCGCCTTTTCGCAATCTCTCCATCGGGCCAGCTGGGAAGAGCAATCTACGCCCTCTTCCTGCGTGTTCGCCTTTGCAAAAGTATCTTTTCAATTTTTCTTCTTTTATTTATTTATTTTTTTTACAAAAGCTCATTGAGGCACAACAAAAGGTGTGAATAAATATTTATAATATTTATAGTGTCCAATTTTCTGATTGTTACTGCCCATTTCCCACAGTGCGAAAATCAATCTGCTGGATTTGAATAATGAAATTACTTTAAAAGCGTCTCTCTCTAATTGATCTCCTTCTTATTGAGCAATGTAGCATTTCAAATTCTTTGTATGTTTCAATCACATTCATGCTCCTTTATAGGCAAGCAAAATGGATTGTAGGACTGTACTCTTTCAGGGTATGCAGTAGTTTTCCAAGCTCCACATTGTGTATTAACTGCTGTATTAACACTGCCCTGCCTTCCCCCATTATTTCAAAGCACACAAAAACAAGTCCCCATTCCACTTCTGCCTAAATGTGCTATATTTTCACAGGGGCCAGTAGCCCTGGCAGTAATGTTTATTAAAGTCAAGCGAAATGTTCCCAAACACATTACGGCTCAGATCGTTAAAAATAACCTCAGTGCTGGTGACTTTGGGGGGCGGGGAGGGGGAATGTAAAGGCGGGCCGGGTGGTGGCGGTGGGGGTGGATTGGGGGACGGGGGGCGGAGCTCACCTTGATGTGCTTGACCCCGCAGCTCACTAGCCTGTGCTGCTGGAATGGGTCCCAGGTGATGTCAAAGATCTGAAACACGGCCAAGCAAATTAAGAGTCACAGAAGGCGTGGGAGGGGCAACAAGTCTAAAAACGGGAAAAAGACAATAAAAAAAAGGAAAAAAAAACAAACCCAAATCAAACAAAACACGAGGAGCAGCAAGCCTCCCGGGCTTCTCCCCTTCAATCAAAACTGTGCGATTTGATCACTGACCCCCTCAAAGCCCTCGCGCAGATCTGCCTGGAGCTGCCAGGCAGGGAGAAGCCAGCTAATGGCACCCCTCAAACGCTTTTTCCCCCCAAACGGAAGCTGCCCCAGCAGTCTGCCACCAGCTTCATTCAGGGACTCCTTTAATGTAGAGACCCACTGCTAAACCTGTAAGCTGACACCTGCTGCAGAGGAACGCCTTAAAAAGCAAGGGGAGGTCAGGGGCTCTGGCACCGTGAGATGAGGAGCATGTGATTAGAGAGTCGTACAAGGTCAATCCAAGGGCACCCGATGCTCACACCCTGGTCATGTGACCCGGGTGTCAGACTGGGCGGCAGGGGTGTCTGTGAGTTTGGGCCCGAACAGCCAGGCCTGCCCTGTCGTGTGTCATTTCGCTGTGGGTATTTCCTTTTTCTTTCTTCCTGCCCCAGTCCCACCAGCACATTCAGGGACTGTTTTGGCATCCAGACCCCTGTGGGGCCAGCCGCTGCAGGGCTTAAAAAGCAAGAGAGAGGACGGAGGAGAGGGGGGGAGAGAGGAGAGGGCATGTGATTAGAGAGTCGAAAGGTCAATCCAAGGGCACCCGATGTATGGTCATGGGGGTGAGAAAGAGCAAGGGTGTCTGTAAAGAAACCCCCAACACCGAGAGAGAGGAGTCCAGTCGCTGTGGCCAGCACCTTGCCTTTCTTCCAGTCCCACACGCACACGGGTGTTTTTGGCATCCAGACCCACGGAGGCCAGCCGCTACAGGAGCAGAGAGAGAGAGAGGGAGATAAGGAGAGAGAAAGTGTATGTTGGGGAGGGAGGGGGTCAAGGGGTGAGAGAGCAAGAGAAAGAAAGAGGGGGGAGAGAGGGAAGAAGGGGAGAGGAGAGAGGGGAGACAGTGTGGAGAGAGAGTGTAGTTGGGGATGAGAGGGGTGAGAAAAAGAAAGAGAAAAAGAGGAGTGAAGGACAGAGGCAGTGTGTGTGAGAGAGAGAGGGAAGAAGAGAGAGAGTAAAAGAAAGAGAAAAAGGAGAGAGGACAGAAGAAGACAGGAAGCAAGCGAGAGAGAAAGAGAGAGAGGGAAGAAGACAGGACGGAGGGGGGGGAGGAGAAAGAGCAAGGGAGGGAGAAGGAGAGAGGGGAGAGAGAGGGGGAAGGAGAAGAGGGAGTTGGGGGTGAGCATTCATGCAGTTAAGATGACAATCTCCTCAATGACACTGCTGTCAAGGAGCCAGCGCAGTGCATCTTCATTGAGCACATTTCAGGGAGCCGGCGCTGGAAATGGCTTCTGAATGGCTCAGACTCCCATCCATCTCAGCTGAAGTGAGCGAACGTAAATGCCGTAATTATCCTCCGGGCAATTACCATTAGGAGAGTTAATTGTTACTCATACATTACAGAAAACTGCCATAACTACATGGCATTTAAGAAACATTTTTTTCTGGTTCTTTTTGTTGAATTACCCTTTAAATGAATACATTTGAAATGACAGCAAAAAACCTAATTTGGAACACTAATATCACACTACATGACTTCCAACCACTAATTCTCACTAAAAAAAAAAAAATCCCAGATGCAGTTATGGCCCTCTTTAAGGTGTGTGTGTAATTCATTTAGAAATTCATTTAGCAGAACAGCAGGGACTTCCACTCAGCCCAGGCATAAAGCCTTAACGATGTACCCCCACATGAAGCTATGAACACATCCCTGACCATAAAGAAGGAGGACAGCGATGAGGCTGGGGGAGATAAGTGACCTCATCTATGGCACTGTGACAAGAACAGACTCTTACGTTTGCCCTCAACCAGACAGCATGCTGGGAAGAGGGACATGGGCAATCCTTCATGGTAAAGTTGATGGATGCCGGAGCAAGAAGAGGCCGACAGAGAGCCGAGTTGTGGGTTTCGATGGGCTCAGGGACACAGGAGATGCGCTCCCACAGGTAAGACCCGAAACACAAGACCAATCAATCTACACACCATCTCATCACCCCCTGATAAAGAAGACCCACTCCCACAGGTAAGGCCAAAACCACAAGACCGATCAGTCCAGACACCACCTCATCAACCTCTCACAAAAGAGAAGTAGTCCCCCGGACCGAACATCTGAATTACCTCCAACTCACAAGAGACAACTGTGACAATGAGGTGAGCTTTCAGCAGCTTCGGGCTACAGCGAATTGTGATTCAGCACGTGTTTGCTTGTGTGTGTGAGTGTGTGTGTGTGTGCGTGTATGTGTGTGCGTGTGTGTGTGTGTGCACATGTAGCTGTGTGTGTTGGGGAAAAAAAACATCCCTTGACATTTTCAAGGTCACTTTGGAGTAAAATGCCACATATATGAAAACACCACAGCTTGTAAGTCCCTGGTAGAGCCCTCAGATTTGTGCAGCTTATGTAAAGTGCATCATGCTGTTATCCACTCTAATGCTCTAAGGCCTTCAGGAACCCCAATTTCTGCAGGCATGTCAGGGTCTCGCCGCCGGACGCTCTTGCCTTTTCCTGTTTCTATTTCTGAATGTGGGGTGATGAGGATTTGTATTTAACCACCCTGGCTGGTCCTACATAGGCCAGAGACCTGTGGGTATCATTCTTCACCTATGATGTTGCTAGAGAAAGCTGACCACAGCTGGGTGCAGAGAGTACCAGAGACAAACACCTCCAACTTTCCCAGTTAATAAGAGCACGCTGCAGGGCTCCTGAGCAGGTCAGTGGTTAAGGCGATCATGTCTAGCACAAACTGACCTCAACTGCTCAGGTTTGATCCCAGCTGTGTGACACTGACCGGGAGCCCAAGGCAGCAGAACAAACTGGCTTTGCTCCACCAGGGATAGGGGTCAGTAGGTTGGCCAGGGTTCCCTTGACTCACCGCTCTCAGGAACTCTGCTATTCGCCAGGTGCCTGCAATTGCTCTTATGACATCAGCAGAGTAGTGCCTATCCTCCAATGAGCGCCCACTCTGCTGTAGCGTGCCGGGTGACATGCAGTGTGAAAATTAGCCACTGGCTACATTCGAGCTGGCCGCAGTCATCTCACTTCGACGCTGCTGCCCAGGTGCAGCGGTTGTCATGGTGAGACGAGCCGAGTACATTCCCAGCAATCCCACAAAAAAGGGGGACTGCGTGAGGGAGAGAAAGCACAGAAAAATAATTTTTATAAAAGAGGAGTCTGCTGCCACAGGGCATGGCACCATTCCCCTGGATTTATCTCTAGTCCCAGCTCCCACTTTCAATGAAGACAAACACTCAGCTCCTCAAGCCGAAAGAGGAGCTGAAATTGAGGTGGACTGATTGCCTGTCTCCGATTGGCTGGGGGGGGGGGGCTGAATCTCAGTGCAGGTGAAGGACCTTATGAAACTAACCTCCAAATTCAATTTGATTTCAAAACAAAAAAAAACCCCTCTCCCACATAAATGCCCCTTTCCCGTCAGATCTCCGCCGGCTTCGAATGACATTACCCAGAGCTGTTTATCTGCCTCGTGCTCTGCGGCTTCCCAGAAACCACGGGGCTAAATCCACTTTGGACCGAACAAATAAAACACATATTAAAATAACGTTCCAAAAAAGCCCCAACGATTTTTCGCTATCGACCGCTCTTGTTTTCTCGAATCTCCCGTCCCTCCCCCTGGTTTCCCCCGGAGCTGGGGGGGTGATTTCATTATGCGGCCCCCCTCCCTGCCTAATAGCACTGAGCTACGCAGGTGCATTAGGGCCGGCTGTCCTCATCCTATCAATTACTTAGCGTGCGGTGAGACACATTCTTCACAGGAGGCAATCTCGGAGGTGACATTGCATTTGTTAGCCCCCCAAGCCACACCGAGATGCGGTTCTCTGCCTCTCCTCGCTGACTAACCCCCCCCCCCCCACCCCCTGCTGGGGGCCAACCACACAGCCCCCTCCGCTGTGCACTTTACAGCTAGCTATATGGGCAGAGCGTTAGATCCATACATCAGCCTGCGGCCCATTACGTCAAACTGTTTTTCCCAGCCCACCTCGTGGCAAGCACAACTAAAGATGATAAATAAGAGGCCGTATACTGCTGTCTGAAATAAAGGTCACCGCTGGCTTAACACAAGCTGCTAGACTGCTGCAAGCACACCAGTGCGTTCTTCAACGGCCTGCTCTGTTTGGTACGCAGTGAAATTAAGGCTAAAACTGAATGTGGACTGTTGAACTGCCTGCCAATCACAAAGAACACACTGGAAGTATATACATTACATTATTTTCATTTAGCTGATGCTCTTAACCAGAGCGACTTACATAGGTTACAGTTTTATTTACATATTGTCCATTCATACAGCTGGATATTTACTGAGGTGATTGTGGGTTAAGTACCTTGCCCAAGGGTAAAATGGGGGTGCCAAAATGGGGAATCGAAACAGCAACCTTTCTGTTAAGAGCCCTGCTCCTTACCACTGTGTAACACTGCCACCCACGTACGATCAATGGGCCAATGTTTCTCACTCTTCCTTTTGGATTTGCCTTTTTAAATCAACTGGTTAGTCAGAGGCCAGGGGCTCCTAAGCCTGAAATCTGTGAGGAAGAAGATCTTACCCTTAAAACCAATCACTGCTCATCACTCCTTTTCCTTTGACAGATTACCAACCCTGCATTTAATCTAATGAAGAAGCCATGCCAGGTAGCACCTAATTCCCTTTCGCTGAACTGCATCTCGCTGTAGTTCCTGTTGCACACGTCATGAAATTTTGCAGCATTTGTAAATATTCTGTGTTTATTTTATGATTTGGACAGACTTCCTGTTCTCCCTCTGTGTCTGTGATAACAGCATGTTAATGTAAAATGAGCTGCCTCTGTGTTATGAATGGGGTGCATCCTCTAGTGTTTGCTGTGCTTCTCCTACAAATTGCTTACAGTACGCACTTATTGTGATGATTAATTTTACTAAAACAAACTCTAATTATCATTTCTATGCTCCTCATTTCTGTCCCCCTCTTCAGCCTGCACCGGTGGCAGCAGTGGGGAGACAGGTCAGGTCAGGTGAGTGTGCCTTACCTGTCCATCTGAGTCGAAGGCCAGACAGGCCACGCCGTGTGTGTGCACGTCCTTCAGGATGGAGATGGTCTGCACGCTGTACGTGTCCCACACACAGATGTAGGGGTCTTTCCCCACCTGGCCCGTCGCAACCTGGGCTTTGTCTGGGTGCAGAGCTAGGCTGCAAAAGGACAGAGATACGCAGGACATTACATTTTAGGCGTATGCGTGTGTGTGTGTGTGTGTGTGTGCATGTGTGCAAGTATGTGCATGAATATTTTAGTTTGTGTATATGTATGTGTATTGTGTTCTGTATATATGTGTGTGCCTGTGTTTGTGTATGTGTGTGCAAGTGCATGCATGCATGTGTGTGTGTGTGTGCATCAGCTTGTGAACATTGCATGTATGTGTGAGTGTTTGTGTGTGCTGTATGTCTGTATGTATGTATGTTTTCCCCAGTGAAATGACTGAATATTACATCACATGTCATTTAATGTGCACTATTACCAATTGATATCAATCATAGGGACCATATACAGTCATCTGGATTCATAAAATAGCTACAGCATCCTGTATAATACGGGGATACATGATACATTGTTTGTATTAGAAATAAACCAAGTAATTCATTTATAATAATTAACTGTCAGTTTAGCAGTACTTTCTGGAACTGATAACTGTTCAATTTACTCAGCTCTTGTAAACAAGGAGTAGAAAAACGTCCTGAAAACTGAACAGAAACAACTGATAGGGCTTAGCACGCTTTATGCGTATTAGGACTAATTAAGAATCTGCTCAGCTTCCAGGGAAATGCGCATTGATCCTGACTGAGCACCTCTGACAGAAAGACAGAATTGTCAACTAAAATTTTAATAACAATTTTTCATTTATTTATCACTGTGCTCCAGGCATAATTTCAGACTATTATTTGGAGAGGCATACAGCAGGTTCAACCTAGTTTGACTCCACAAACAAAAACAAAGGCAAATCAAGCCAATGCATGTAACTGCTGGCTGAGAGCAGATACAGGGAAAAAACATTGTGGGGCCACACAAGTTGGAATAGTTTTAATATATCCTTCAAACTGGGCCTGATCCAAACTGAAATAAGAAAAAGGGAGATGATTTTCACATATCCTTTCTGGTTACATATGTGTTACTCAGCAAATCATAAATATCAATAACACAAATCAATAGCTAACAATACCAAAAAATAGATTTTTTCCCTAAAATGAAAAAAAGTATTAAAATTATTAAGATAACATTAAGTTTTTATTATGGTTGGTGGTGTGAGGGTTGTCCTCAGACAAACACATTTCAATTCAGTAATATCTGAGCAACTCAGTCAGTCACTAGCAACACAGAGCATAAATCCTACACTTACTGTGTGACTGCATCATCACTTAAGAGTCCAAACCTCTGGTTACATGCAGAAAAGGCAGTCATGTAACGCCAGTGTTATGAGATTGAGCTGTAATGCATTCTGTTACATGCTGTTACAAACTTTCCCAACAGCCCTAGACAGGTTCATATAGACACCCGGAGTGTATGCACTTGAGGAACACACAGCTGCCCATTTAATGAGAGTTAGTGAAGTTTTGTGTCGTCGAATTATACGGTTACAGAGGGGCAACCAATTCTTTTCAATCATCAATGCCAATCAATAACAGAGGTCGGCACATTAGACAATAAACACACAGTGATATTATAAAAATACACAATACGCTGCCAAACAAACAGTTAAAGCTCTCAGTTGTATTTGACTTTAAAAGTTTTAAGATCCGATGATCCAACCACTGAATAATTTGTCAGTGTCGGGTCTAAAGTGTTTGACTGGCTACTGTTTGCAGTGCAGTTTGTGTTGGTTAACTGAGCACAAACTACATGTTTTCAGATGGCCATCTCAAACTCCAGACCCCAATGCAATCAAATATCTGTGATTTGAACTCAAGAAAGCAGTTCATAAATGACAACCAAATCTTAAAGACTCAACTCTCCCCTCCTGTCAAAACTTTGTTTTTCACTTGGTTGTCAGAGTGAGACAAGAGTATGCACTGTAACGTACACAGAAATCAACTGCATATCACTGTGCTTTTTGCTTTATGGCCTAAATAATGCCAGTCTACTGCATCTGATAATATTTACTGTTTTCTCAGGAGACAGATACCAGCCAGAACACTCTGTTTGAATGTGGCGAAATCCCAAAACTCCTTAATGAATAGGACACTCAGCATTCTAACAATAGACTAGGATCATGGCATCATTACCACAGGTTGTTGGGCTGGTGTCAGAGACACTGGGTGGCTGTTCGCAGCAATAAAACCCCTGTCAAGGATGATTAGGCAACGAGGAGACCAAAGTGTGTCTGATGGGCCTCAACCCAGTGGCCCTGGCAAGGGGCCCAGGGAGAGGTCACTTTGTAATGAGAGGACCCAGCTGTGTACAGGCGCCAGACCTGGCGAGCGCGCTTTAGGACGCTTAGCATTGGGACAGCTTTCTAAACGGTAAACGGAGGAGAGGAGAAAGATCACAAACTGACAAGTTCACCTCGATACCAAACAAACGATGCCGCTCAGGGAAGAAAAGGACTCAGCCCTTTACTGCCCAACAGAGGGTATTCAGAAACCCTGCTTTGTTCAGGGGCTGTTGACTCCTGCAGGCCTCCAACCACTACTGGTAGAATGGAGTAGCAGCCTGATACTGTAGCTCCAGAGGGAGAAAAAACACTGCTAAAGTAACACCCCTTCTACACCTATCCCTCTGAGACGTCCGTTTCATGTGTCACATGCATTGCTAAGCTGGAATGACACATCCTCAGCTGAGGATTGAAGGCTGGGGAAAGACCCATAGTGATCCAGAGATCTGGCATTTAATTGTAATGATTACAAAACCTTGAAGAATGCCAGTTCATCCAATAAACTGGACTGTGGCTACCTTTAAATTTTTTATCCACTCAAAAGACTTAAAAGATGAGGTGGAAAAGCAACACGGGAACCCATTCAGAAAATCAGCCAATAACCTCACGCATCCTGTTATGCCATCCGTTAAAAATCTTGCTCACTTTGGGACGATAACAGCATCTAGAGACAGTCAGCAGCGATGGGGGCTGTCTCTCAGCTGAGATCTCTCCCTCTCTCACCTGCTGCCTCAGGTACTGGTGCAGCTTTCAGCTGATAGTGGCAGTATGGAGAAAAACCCCCAGGGACATCTCTCTCAACCGCGTCTCACTACCGAGGTATCGCATGACATCAGCTAGGGCCGCACGGGAAACACCGCTGCCCTGACTGCCAGCGCTGGATAGTAACCGCCACAGCCGGGAGCCGTGTGGAGATCACCGGCCACGAGGGACGCAGGGAGGAACCACATGACTCACAGCTCAGGTACATTTCACAGGTATACGAACCGCCTGGAGAACCTACTCACTGCGGGCGTGTGCTGTACGCGAGCGGCTGTTAAAACGATGAGGTCACCCTGTGAGGAGGGCAGGCAGTCAAATAGGGGAGCCGACAACAGAAATAGGGTGAACAGAACTAATTATTTTATTAAAGTGCCAAAAAAAAACAAAAAAACAAAAATAAAGTAATAACCAACAGTGGTTAACAGCAAAGAAAACATGAAACATGAGGCAATCAGTCCCCAAATGTTCCTACCTGTGGACCACAACCAGGTCTTACCTCAACCCTAGCCCCTTTGTTGTCCTTTCTGATGCAGATGGAGGCCTTAAATAAGCTTACCCCCCTTTGACCCTACCATTGTTCAGGTTACCATCAATTAAGTAAGGAGAAACAATATAAAGCTCAATTCTCTCCCTAACACACATAACATGAAAATAAAGAAACAATAAATTCAACATACACATTTACCCCGCTACCAATACAGTGAAATTATACAAACATTGAAACCGATCCCCCCCCGTTCTACACCAAGTGGACTACACTTCCCACAATGCATAAATCCACCATGTTCAGTGCGGTGCGCTCTTTTGCATGCCACCAGACGCGCAAGTGAGTACAACCGGGATTTCTTTAATACTGTAATTTTGATAAATGACATACTGTATAAAGTCCAAACCTAGCTCACTGTTAATACAAAACAACGTGTGCACTCGTTAAAATGTATATATACAGTTCGCTAATGTAACCTGGAAAAATGTAAAGTATTATTTTAACTTTTATTTGTTTAATGCCAACCCCCGGAGCTCATTCTATCGTTTAGTCTGGTGGAAAAATAACAATGCCCCCGGCAAGATTAACCAACTAACAATGAACCCAAAGTCAAACATGGTTTAATGAATTTACCATATTTCAGTTCCATTTTACATGGCGCGCGTTTTCCCTCGCTTCCTCGTAGCGAGACGGACGCCGCACTTTGGGACGGAGAATTATAAAACACAATTAGTTCTCCGTCACACACCCCCATTCACAGAAAGACAGCGGCTACACGTTACACCTCCAGCGCCATCTCCTTATAACCTTCTGCCATTTCAGTGATAAATCCTGGCATAAATATCTCTTCCACCCCCCCGACGAGATAACGGCCCGCTGTTAAACGGCAGGCAGGGTATTTGCGCAATCAATTAAGCCCAGGTCCAGGATCCCTGAACCCGGAGGTGCGCTTCCTCAACTGCGAGAAACCGAACCGCGGTTCTAATGAAACCACCGCCGGCCCAGTCCGTAATAACAGCCAATCCATTATCACGCCTTGGGTCAACGAAGGCTAAATTAAAGCAGGGGGATGGGGGGAGGGGGAGAAGGGGGGAGGGGGACTGCACACAGGAAAAAAAGGCTTACTAATAAAGCAATAAATCACTGGATCCCCTTCCTGGCTCCAGCAGCTTAGCAAAGGTGTTCTGAGTTTCACTGCTGACAAGCAAAGACTGCAACTCACTCAGCGGTGGATTCTGGCTGGGGGGGGGGGGCACTGTTAAATATGACTGTTTGTTCCTGTCAGAGGTTTGGCTGGGGAGGGGCGTGTGGGCTATAGAGCATACACCGTTTGAGGGAACAATGCTTCTGACAGGGTCAGGCATATCTCACTGCCATCTCAGAGTTTACTATCATCCTGAGACAGCTGCTTCACAGGGTCTGGGGGCTACAGCCATTAACGATCATTACCCACAACCCCCTGAGATCACAAGAGGAGGGCTTCATTATATTTATTTATTGACTCGTTTTTTTTTTTACGCGTATGCCCATTATGAAAACCTGTTTTTTTTGCCAGTTGTCCATTGGGCTCATCTCACTGCTTTGAAGTGACATGAATGCAATCCTCTGACACATTCGCATGCAGCCAGTGGCTATTTCTAACAGCACAACTCACTCAGCTGTGAACGAAAACAGACTGGGCACTCATTGGAGACTGGCCGTTACTCCACTGACATCATCTGACGGGAAGCAGGGAGTCAGGCTGAGCAGTCTGAGGCAATGAGAGTCAATTTGAGGCAGTAGGAAGCAGTAGATTCCAAATTCCAAAGTACACCATATATAAGGTATGCAAAACATTTTGTGGCCCAAATTAAGGTAATTCATTACCAAATGACTAGCGCACTTAAACTAATTCAAGAAGGCTTTATGCTTTCTCAGGCCTACAGCTACAACAACCCTGATATGTTAATCAGTAGGTGAGTAGTTAGAATGTTATCTGTTATTATTTCCATCAATTTCACACTTTTCCACAAAGTACTCATTCACTCATGGCTTGAGGACCACTGGTGTCAGGCTTACTGTCAACTGGGAAAATGCACGCTCTCCTGCCTGTTTCTGCGTTTCATAACAACATGACAAACTCTGCTCCAGTTTGGAGTGATGCGCTCAATTACCGTGAACAAAACAGCGTTTGCGAAAAAGCGGGGTTTTGTATTTCAGCCTCAGAAAAACTCTGAGCGTAACTCAGAACTTTCCCTAAAAGCATAACATGAAAGCTTCTGATCGAGAGAGAGAGAGAGAGAACATCACAAACAACTGAAGAGGAAAATAATGAGCAGACATCACTCTATATCCTTCCTCCATCTGTGCCAGCCAGTGTCTCCCATTCCTCCCACAGGGTTCCAATAAGGATAATGAAAAAATCAATAAAGCACAACCCGTACGTGGGTAAAACAAATGAGCAAAGGCAGCTTTTCCTTTGTCAGGCTTCAGGTAGCGACGCCGCAAGAGCTGGACTCATCCGTGAGGAGGGTGCAATTTAAGAAGTGTTTGGGTGGAAGGCGGGGGATCGCTGAATGAATCCGCAAAGGAGACGGGAATCTCTCGATTGCACACTGCTGTCTAGATCATTGTCCCGGACGGTGCTTATGGCTTTGCATGCTCTTAATTATGCAATCCTCATTTTCATATCCCTAATTACAGCTGCAGATTTGGGACACGGTTTGCAGATGTTCATTGTTTGATAAAGGACCGCTGAGAGCTTCTTAAGGAGACTCTGTCCTTGTTACTATGGCAATTCGAGCTTGTCTCTTTTGTTGGCCACGCTCTGCTCTTCAGCTAAGACTTGATTGGTTATGGGGTAAATGTGCTTAGGAGCAATCATATATTCATGGACACCCTGTCCACTGCAGGGTGCCACCCATCCTTGACTGAATTCAGTGTGTGGAGTCATGACCGTCTCGGCAGCCATGGGAGAGAGATCAATCTTATGTCATAACTCATCTCATGCCAGCAGCCAGTATGCTGTTCAGTTTGTTTCAATGGGTTTAAACTGCCCTTGATCCTGTAAATAATGGTATTCCATAATACTGAAAGAAATACTTTTAAAGAACTTATGTTAGTCACAGGTATTTCATTCATATCATTCAATCTCACTGCCACAATGTTTTGCCCTTTAAAATGCATGGAATGTAAGCAAGAATGATTTTTTTATTCATATTTAACATGTCTTCTTTGTTTAACTGAAAGTACTATTAGAGACAGCACAGTGGCCAGACTTAATATGGCCTGAATTCTCCTTCAGCTCCAGCAGCAGTGGAGTCTCTGTCTCTGGTTAAGATCCCCACACCATTTCTGAAGAAAATCTCCAAACTGTGACAATCGGCTGCCTACAGAATCATCCTGTTCACTGTCTCTGGTAAGATGTGGAGGAGAAGTGCTTTTTTACACCCATTTCTCCCTCTCAGATAAAGAGATTACTGGGGATTCCATTTTTACCTTACAGCTGTAAAAACCAGGTGAGAAACTATGCTGGAAGTGTGCCGCCTCCAAGGTCAAGGTCAAGGTCAACACATTCCCCAGGGTGTGTGTATGCATTTGTGTGTCTTAGCGAGAGAGGCTAAAGTGAGAGAGGCAGAAGGGATGGGGGTGAGAGAGAAAGCTGGAGAGAGAGAATGAGAGAGAAAGAGGGGTGAGAGAGAGCAATAAATTACTGCGTGAGTGCACACAGTCAGTTCCTGAATTCTCATTGGCCAGTGGAGGCGTGAGGTGGGGGTATAGTATAGTACAGCTGGCCAATCGAGGCTGAGAGTTGGCCGTCCTGAATCAGATTGAAAGGGAACTGACAGCAATATGTGTGTGTGAGTGTATTTGTGAATATGTGAGAACTGAGAGGGTACGCAAATCAGTGTGAACCAGTGCGTGCATGCGTGAGGGTGCATGTGTATCTGTATGTATTTGTATGTGTGAGTGTATCTGTGTGCATACATGGGTGGGTGTGCACGTGAGTATCTGTGTGTATGCATGTGCGTGTATGTGTGAGTGTATCCGTGTACATGTGAGTGTGCATGTGTGTATCGCTGTGTACGTGTGAGAAATGTGTGTGCGTGCATCTGTGTTTATGAGTGAGTCAGTGTGTGTGTATCTGTGAGTCAATGTATGCATGCATGAGTGAGTGTGAGCATGTGTATCTATGAATATGCACGTGTGAGTGAGTGCGTGTGTATGTGTGTGTGTGCGTGAGTGCACGCATGAGTGAGAATGTGTGCGTGTATCTGTGAGCATGCATGTGTGAGTGTGAGCATGTGTATCTATGAATATGCACGTGTGAGTGAGTGTGCGTGTGTATGTGTGTGTGTGCGCGTGAGTGCACGCATGAGTGAGAATGTGTGTGCGTATATCAGTGAGTGTGCATGTGTATCTGTGTGTATGTGGGGGTCAGTGTGTGTATCTGTGAGTATGCGTGTGTGCATGCATGAGTGAGAATGTGCGTGTGGGATTCCTCCTGCAGATACGGGCAGCCTGGGCAGAACCCCATGGTGAGGCAGCGTGCCTGTCACAGAGCAGAAAGCCTTGCAGCCCCCAGCAGCAGAGTCACACAGAGGCCCGTGGGAGAGACGGCGGGAATCACGGGACACGGGAGGAGACGACAGACACGTCACCGCCAACGAGGGAGAGGCAGAGAGCCGAACCGAGGGGGGAAGGGATTTCCTCTCCTGCCTTCACATAGGAAGGAGGGGCCGTGGTGGCCACATCACGATGCTACAGACCGGCAGCTGCTCTGTTTTAGCTCTGCAACAGGAAAGGCCTCAAGGAGCCATCTCTGCTTAAAAGAGTCTCTCTGTCACAAAAACAACTCTGTTAAAACAACACCTCTGCCAAAACAACATGTCTCCTAAAGCACCATCTCTGTTAAAAGAAACATCTCTGTTCATCTTTGTTCAAAGAATACCTCTGCTAAAACAGCATGTATGCTAAAACACCAGCTCTGTTAAAAGAAACATCTCTTCATCTCTGTTAAAAGAACACCTCTGCTGAAAGAGCATCTCTGTTCCACAAAAAACATCTCTGTTCATCTCTCATAAAAGAACACCTCTCTTAAAAGGACATCTCTGTTAAAAAAAAAAAAACATTATTCATCTCTGTTAAAATAACACCTCTGTAAAAACAGTATCTCAGCTCTGCTGAAACACCATCACTGCTAAAAGAAACACCTCTGTTCATCTCTGAACATCTCTTTCCATGGAACAGCCCCCGAGTGGGCAACGGACAGGACAAGACAAACTACATCCGCAGGCTGTGAGCAAACGGGGGCCAAGCGAGGTCCATGAGAACAGCAGCCAGTTGGACCTGCAGTCTGTAATACACAGAGGATCAACCTGCAGTTTACACAGGGTGAGGCTGTATGACCTACAATATGGGTGTTGCTATCATATGATGCCATCAGGGACTCAGAGTTGGAACTCAGAGTGTTTCAAGATGGTGGGTAAAGTATTTCAGGTCATTTGAGTCACTGATTGACAGGACATGGAAGCTCCGCCTCTTTTTGGGGGTTTTTAAAGCCTCACTCTCCCATCACTAGTGTTTCCTCTGTGATTCACTGCTTGGTCAATAGAGGCGAAGCCTCCCTGTTCTGCTTGCTGTTGTGAAGAATGGTGCTTGTCCCCAGTGATATATACAGCAGTCTAAACAGACAATGTCAGTCATCTGGAAGTCAGCTAACAGATGGGAGACATTCACTACAATTATTCTCTTTCCAGCGCCGCCCATCTGACAGAGAATAGAAAGTCCTGGAAGGTCAATGCTAATTCTTCTGACAACCATGTCTTCACTAAACCTGCCTGTGATTGAACTTGGCAAGATTTCAAGCACATTCATGGCATAAATATGTCCTGACCCCAAGCACCACTTTTTAAAGCCTGGACCCCTATATTCAATTACAGAATCAGGATCTCCCTCCATCTAACTGTGGACACTGCAACTGCATATTGCCACACATTTTATTTTGCACTCATTCACTTTTATATGTAAGCGTTTAACATGAAAATGTGTGTATCGCTTCTGTTATATTAGCCTATGTCACTGTTCTAGAGGCACAGGTATTTCACTGACACCATTGTTAAGGGCATCTGTGTATCCCAGGTTGAAAACCCTTGTTTAGACCCGTTGATCCACTGAGAGCACGAGTGGAATGGATGCCCGCCTTTTCCACCCTAACAACACCCTGGCGATGTGCCTGCACCTCCCTCCCCCACTCACACACACAGAACTCAATCAATCCCAGAATGCACATCTGCACAGAGCTCAGAGTTCCAGGCAGCAGGCATGACTGCTGATAGGCTGAGACCCTCTGACACTTGGGGGGGGGGCGGCACACAGGTTTACGGTGCACTGGGAACACTCCCGCCTATCAAGCGGGATTGGAGATCAGAGAAGGGGCGACGCTAAATTGGATCACGGCGACAGGTACTTAGAGTATGAAATCGTTAGCTTAACCAACTGACCTTGGATCAGGGAAGATATCTGGAACACAGTGCCAGCGTGGGGAGGGGAGGGGATGCTAAAGACAGTTGCTATTTCATCCTGTCACACATGGATAACGCAAGATTTAAAATAAACGGGGCTTGATGAGGCATAAGAATGGCATTAATAAGCAGCTTAGATAGACAATAGCCTGACAGACATGAGCAGATGCAGGAGAACAGAGTGTTTCTGAAAAGCACACTGGTCTGGCGGCTGAAACAGTGGAGCAGAGCCAACCTCAGCGTCCAGGCATTCATATTTACTCCACATGCAGTACAGACAGCAGCATGCTGTCATATGGACACATTTCCCCTTGTGTTCAGCTGAGTGGAGGCTGGGGTGGGGGGAAGGGAGAGAGAATGGGGGAAGGGAGAGAGAATGGGGTTTGGGGTGCTGATGAGAGTATCCCTGTACGAAGACTGATCTCCACACGTGGCCAGCTGCATTCAGTTTATTTCCCATTTGTGGCCTGTGAACACACACACACACCTCAGGAATATACTGTGTCTCAGTCCATGAGCCAGGATTCAGTGTCCAGCCCTGGTGTAGGTGTGGGAACTTCCACAGTTATTTACTCTTTATCTCCTTCCCATACATCTGTACGAGCTAAAGGACCACACACTCAATACCATGTGAAGTACATCAATAAACACTACAGAAACAACCTCATACATCTGCTATTTGTATATGTCCTTTGTATGTTTGTATGTATATGTATACGCATATGTCCATTTGGGGCGAGGGGTGTGGGACTTGGGGGGTAGAGTATGGGGCGTGCTGAGCTTTGGCAGAGTCCACCATCCCTGAGAGCTACACCCCTCTCAGCAGAGAGGAGAGAACTGGGGGAGACCTGGAACTGACAGCATGAACTAAAGGGTCCCCTCGTGTGTGCAGGGTCCCGGAATCAACAGACAATGTGTTTGAGTCTGAGTTGTCAAAGGAGCGGATAAGGTTTTGTGATGTATGTTAGATTTGCCACCGTAACAGTGACAGGGGCACAGACCTCACCTGGAGGCTGCGCCGTTCCAGAACCTACCAGCAGCGAATGGCTGGGAGCCAGAGCCAGCCTCAGCTGTTCCGCCTCCTTCATTACCACCTGTGTTTGCGCTCACAACCACACAGACACACAAACGTATGGATTACAGAGATTTTCCCCTACAAAAGCCGAAATACAAACAGACTGCTCAAATTTGTACCATAATCCCTGCGCGCACTGGCTGCTGTTGTAGGCTTTGCAAATTTGCCAAGACGTGTTTCACAGACGAGATTTCAGAGCACATCCAATATCCCTAAGAATCTAGTAGGACGCACTACACACCCTGTAGCTGCTCAATGTGGGGCGATCACGTGACCAGGAATTGTGTACCGGCACTAGCAGCCAGCAGCTCACACATGAACCAGGAGGGCAGGTGTTCTTCCTTTCTCTTTGTGACATACGAACTTTGGCCTGTGATGTCATCCTCAATCATGGCCAACCTCATCACTCTTATGAACATTTCCATTGCGTCCCGATGATGAGGAGAGCCTGTATCTCTACCACCATCACATACTGAAGAGAAGAACTGGACATCCTTGTGGACTACATAACTTCTCTAAGTCTTCTTATCAAATGGGTTGTTGTGGTGAGACAAGTCTAGTGTACAATTGGACATTCCAAATTGTGTGTGTGTGTGTCTGTGTGTATATTTTATATATATATTTATATATTTATATTTATATATATATATATATATATATATGCATATACAGTACTTAACACTATACACTTACTCATACATATATACGGTATATACTTAACCCCACCTGCATCCCAACTACTCCTGAAGAAGACAATGGGACAGTAGACCAGGTATTACCCCTGGTGGCTCTGAATTTGGCTTCCACCAGTGGATATGGGGCGGCCTCATTTGGACCTCTGTGCATCACTCTGCTGGAGGCGGAGCACTGAGCAGGCCTTCCACCTGTTTCTCCTGCACCCAGCATCACAGTCATTTCCATTAATGTGAGTTTTCCCCTCCGGCGAACTCAGCGGGAAAGCTGCTGACCAGCGGGAGGGAATCGCCTTCACCGCTCTCAGCGGGACGCCGAACGCGCCAGCCGCAAAGCAGGAGGCGGCCTCCAGCGTGATAAGAGACGAGAAGCTTTCCCGGCTCTCCAAAGCCGAGAGACGCGCGCCGTCTCTCCTCATCTGCATATTACCCACGTGCCTCGGCGCCGCTCATGCATGGCGGTCGCGTGTTCCGCCCGCGGGTGAGATAGCGTCCCCCAAGGCGACAGGGGAGAGAGAGGAGCTGGAAACGAGCGGAAGACACATTCTGCTGACAAAAGGAACGCCGGCGCAATCTCCCCCGCTAAATCCTCCCATTGTTTCAGAGCGCGGCTGCTCAGCGTCTCTCCCACTCGAGATGCGTGATTCCAGCTAACGGTCGCAGCGGCTGGCCGTCTAAGACTTTTATCTCTTGAGACGGTGAATCTGCTTCTGCACAGCTGCACGAGACTGCACGCTCAGCGGCCTCATGCAGGCCCAGAATCGGAATGAATCATTATTAGTAGCTCTAGAATCTAGGATGGTCCCTCAGTGGTGGAATGAACTCCCCACGGGGGTCAGGACAGCGGAATCACTGGCCGTCTTCTGACGCAGACTTAAGACCCACCTCTTCAGGCTGCACCTTGGTTCCACCTCAACCCCTGCCCCCTAACACCTGCTACTTAGCACTTGCCGTTTATTTTATGTGTAGTATCGCAATGTGTTTTGGATTCTGTGATCTAGTGACTGTGATGTATGGTAGTATACTTGGCTTCCCTTGTCTAGTCAGGTTGCACAAGTTAGCTTAGGGTAGGGCTTGAATGGTGTTATTCTCACACTCACTGTTCTGGGAGTGTTGTTAGCCTGGTCTGACACTGTTGTTCATTCAACTTGAATGAATACACTTATGTTCTATTGCTCTGGATAAGAGCGCCTGCAAATGGAATGTAATGTAATGTAATGTAATGTAAAGAATCAATGAAGACGTTCTAGAGGATTTGCTAGAGTAAGATCCACGGATATTAGGGGACACTTCCCTGTTTGTAAGTTTTACTTGGCTGCGGACTGTGTTCCTCCAATCACAGCTCCAGAATCATATATAAAAGTGCATTGATGGGCATAATTCTGACAGCTCAGAACAAAGGTGACTTCGGAGTTGCTTATGATCTTAAAAACAGAAATTGCCTTTCACGGGGCTCATTGATAAACTGCACATGACCCTGCTGGAGAGAGTCCTGCCAAAGCTCAGCCAATGCTCTTTTCAGGTGCTAATGAGATCAGTCTACAGTACCTGTTTAAAAATCCATAAATTATTCACCGAGAGTCTGCACAAGAGGTGTCAGTGTTGACAAGGCAGGGAAGCCGGGGACTCCACTTTGCAGTATTTAAATTCACAGCAATGACAGGAACTCAGTGTACTGGGGCGACCTGACAGGGGCCAGTCAGAGAGAAATTACCTGAATCTCAGGAGCCTCCTGGCCATATTCATGATCCAGGCTGATGGGAATGTGTAATGGGGAATTAATACTACGCCAGAATGATATATTTAACTGAGCATCAACTACATAAATGGCAATGACGAAGATTGTAACAATGGCAACAGTGAGAAATTGCATCTAAGACTTGTGATTGGTTGGACTGAGGTTCTGTGGTGAGATTGGAGGCAGGAAGGATAGCAGATTAATTGAGCAATGTGCTTAGAGCGATTAGTTTCCCAAAGCTACCCCCTTTGGCTGAGCTGACTAGGGATCTCAAGAGAGTGAACTCACTCACCACCATCTGCCGAGCATGCTGCTGGGTGTTTGGCAGTGAAAGCGACAACTTAATGCAGACGAACTTCGGCACTGCTAGGGAAATTTCACCGCTGCCAGGAAAACCTCACTACTGCCTGGAAAACCTCACTACTGCCAGGAAAACCTTAATGCTGCCAGGAAAACCTCACTACTGCCAGGAAAACCTTAATACTGCCAGGAAAACCTTACTGCTGCCAGGGAAACTTCACTACTGCCAGGAAAACCTCACTACTGCCAGGAAAACCTCACTACTGCCAGGGAAACCTTACTACTGCCAGGGAAACCTTAATACTGCCAGGAAAACCTTACTACTGCCAGGGAAACCCCATTACTGCCAGGGAAGGAAACCTCATTACTGTCAGGGAAACTTCACTGTTGCCAAGGCAAACTGCCAGGGAAATATCACTGCTGCCAGGGAAATATCAGGGAAACCTCACTGCTGCCAAAAGGCCACACCTCTGGATCATGTACTCTGAATTCACTGTATTTATCTTGTGCCTTTCAAGGATCTCAAATCACTCCATAGTGAAGGGGAGATACTCTCCTCACCACCACTGTGCAGCCCCCATATGACTGATGAATTGTGGCCTTTTTGTGCCAGAAGGCTCACGCACATCAGCTGAGGGGTTCTAGAGGTAGGAAATTTTTAGCCAAATAAACTGGGGGATGATTAGATGGCCAGACTGAAAGAACCTGATCAGGCATTTAGCTAGGACAGCTAAGAACCTCCCTGCTCTGCACAGTAAGACATAGATTTAGCATCTTATCCTGCAGACAGATCCTACGCAGGCTCTTAATACTACTGCTTCCCCAAGAACACAGACCATATCATCCTACAGCTGCTTCTCTGCTCCGGCTCTGCATGCCATTTCTACAGCACAGCTGGCTCTACTGTCCTGGGATTACAGTATCTTAATGCATAGACCATCTTTATCTTTATCTGCAATATGGTTAAACATGAATTGTATTTCATTCTTTTGCAAAAGTTGTATTCAGTGTCAGAATCATCCACTCTGCTGTTTGGAAAAAAAAAAAAACAGACAATTTCTCACAGCAGGCTGTCAATGTCACAGGAGTACAGTGCCTGTTAACTGGCCAGGGATCCTGTGATTCACAGCCAGTGATGGCTCAATACCGGGTGGGGAGGGGGGCGGATTTCGAATCCACACTGATGTAACCGGTGTCTAAGCGAGAGCATTATCGAAAGTGTGACAAAACTCCGCTCCGCCCGGCTGCCTGTCATACTGCACGCCCTTCACAGGATCATCGCTGAAACCTGACTCAGGCTTGTGATGTGAACCTAGTGCAAAAATACTGGGTAATGGCAGCAGTGGCGGCAGTGTAGCATAGTGGTTAAGGAGTGGGAATTGTAACCGAAAGGTTGCTGGTTTGATTCCCCACTTCGGCATTGCTGTTGTACCTTTGTGCAAGGTGCTTAACTAACAATTTCCTCAGTAAAATATTCAGCTGTATAAATGGGTAACATGTAAAAAACAGTAACCTATGCAAGTCATTCTGCATAAGGGTGCCTGCTGAATGCCATTAATGTAATGTAACAGGATCCTTCCATCCAGGAAAGCAACCTGTGCTGATGTAAAATTTTACCGAGGCTCAGAGTGTCTTTTCATTTAGACGCTTCAACAGCAGTCAAACCATGAACCGCGGATCCCGCTTCACGCCCATCGCCGTCTCACATCCATCCCCGCCGCATCCTCGCCAACCTGCCCTTCCGACGGTTTCCTTGACAACCGGGTGAAAGCATACCTTTGCTTGGAGGGCGATGGCATTCAGAGGCAGCGCGGAGCCCCGGGATCAAGGTCAAAGCCCGGAGCGGGGCGGCGCGGTGATGCAGAACCATTCAGTGTGGTGCATTCAGCGCACGGGCTTTATTGTGAGACGCCCCGCTGTGTGTGTGCAGTGTTAGAGGCATCGCAGGTCCTTCTGTACAGCACGCCGATCGGGCGGGGAGATAATGGCAACGGCGGCGGCCGTCTCAGAGCCTGAATGGAAAACAGGCCGGCCACAATACCCAGCGGGTGTGCAGTGCATGATGGGAAGGCGCTCCCATCTGTAAACAGGCCGAACAAAGACAGTAGCGATGCGCAGATGCGCAACGCTCGTCAATGGGACAGTCGATGCCTTCCTCCGCTGGGCGCATGGATGAATGCCTGCGTTTACATCGATTTTTTTTCCACTTGTTTCCTTTCAAATCGCTCACCCTCTCTGTAAACAACTGCCACATTGGCAATCATCCATAATTCTGCGGGAAGGGATTCCACCAATACAGGTCTCAGAAGGAACGGCGCAGCCGTTAGAGTCTTTAGAATATCACTGGGCTGCCATTATTGGTCTGCACTCTGCAGGTAAGCATCTGCCCACGCTAATCACCCGAGGATCACAGGGTCCGGGCCGACACTTCCGTTTGTTTTCCCTGCCTCACGGCCTGTGAGTGATAACCTCGGGTCATTAAAAATCCAGACCTTCGCTTAGCAACACGGTTGCCAGGGGATGGGGAAGGACACAGAGCCCTGGCACGAGACCCAAGGAGAGGGAGGCTCTGTGTGTGATCTGACCCCAGCAGGGTCACACGTCCTCACTGCACTCTGGAGCGATGCAGGCTCCCGCATGCAGTCTGCTGGAAACCCTTAACAAAAACGCCCTTAACAAAAAAGCATCGGGAGGCCGAGCCAGTATAGAGTCAAAGAAGCCAGCTGAGCCTTTTCCGAGGGGCCGTGATCGGCTTTGTTATGGCTCCGAAGAGACTATGGGCCATCAATATTTCAGGAGGCCTGATAAAAAAATTTTTTCAGGGCCTCAGTTCAGCAGTCAGCATGTTGACACACAATGCGAGTGCACAAACAAACAGTCACTGGACCATTTCACATTTGGCAAAACAGAGGGGAAAAAATCGATTTGAAATAAACACAACAGGATATGCTCCAAGAGCTTTGATATCACTTTCAATATAACTACTCTGGTCTTGTTTTGATCATTTACAATATGACTTGTCAGGTCTTGCCAAGGCATTTTGGGTAAATTGCCTCTATATTTCTGGAGCAAATATGTTTTATGCACATTGTATGTGTCAGTTTCTCATTTCTCCTTTCTCAGATCAGCACAAATCATGTTTGACTGCTTCAACTGAGAGCTACTGCACAAAATTCAGTTAACTAAAAAAAAAGACAAAACCCAAAGAAATCATTGAAATTCATGAAGACAGACTGAAAATGAAGGGGAAAAAACCTCTCCTGTGACCCAGAATCTGCAGAGGGATGAGAAGCCCTGATTTGCATCGAGTTTCTGTGGGACGGGAAAATGGGAGGGACTGAACAGTGTCATTCACTGAGGCCCGGATGACAGTTGACACACACGGAGGTGAGAAGCATTCGTGACATAGGAAAAAAAGACATTTTCTCTCATCCTCTTGTGGCACTGCCATCTCACTCCCCCCCCCCGATTCCATTATTCATGCCCCTTTCATGTTTCTCCGTGTCTGCTTGGAGTGCTCCCCAAACAGAAACCTGCCGAGGGAGAGTGACTGACGCTCTCAGGATACACGCACAATGGCCCTGCAGTGCATTGTGGGAGGAGAGAAGAAGACTTCTGAGGAGAGGTGGGGGGAAAAAAAAACATAAAACAAATGTGGAATTTCTCCACCTTAGATCCACAGACGTAGTTTGGAATGAGTTTTTGGGGATGGGAGAGACGTGAGTGGCTGTAGCTGAGATATTTGAATTCACTGCGAGGTGTGCCGGTCTGTCTGTGACTGCTGCTTCTGCTAAGGTCTGAACCACAGGCAGCTCAATCTTCTTGTGGTGGAGTGCTTCACAATATTTTTTTTTGCTTAAATATTTGACTGTTGGGGAAGAGGGGGAGGCACTGAGAGATCAGATGAGGTCTGTAAGGATCTGTAAGGAGCGTAGAAAGGGTTAATGTAACGTCGCTGACGTAGTGCCGCATATGTTTCCATATCAGTTCACATCAGTGCGTTTCACTACGGCTGCTGTAAGCACCATGGGATTTCTTAAACATTTAGTCCTTGGAACACAGTTAACTCAACCTTTGTACGGTGAAAACCAAACGACACATTTTTTTTATTTTTTAGATCTTTTTAGATTTCTGTTGCTCATTTAAATTGAATGGATACAGTTATGTTCTATTGTGCTGGAAGTCGCTTTGGATAAGAGCGTCTGCTAAATGCATGTAATGTAATATAATGTAATGTAATGTAGATCAACTCGCACAATACATCAATCTCTAAAAAAAAACAAGTCATGCTACTTCAAATGCATGTTTTAAATATACTGAGGGTAAAAGTCTTTAAATACCAGCTTCTGTATAGAGGAGTGACATATGGAAGAGAAGCTGAAGGAATGTGGTTGTTTCTGTAGCGCTCCAATGTTTCCATCTCATCAGGTTGCAGCAGAAGGCAGGTAAAAGGCTGTTGGTCTTGCATATTCATATCTCCCTGTCGTTTTATAACCCCCACGTTAAATATAAAGAGCATCATTACATAATCCAGATCCCTGTGTTTCCCCAGCCTTAACTCTGGTGCAGGCACGCAATCCGCATGTTGGCTTCTTTTGTTCCAGCTGTTTCATATTTACAGCACACTCTGCTTATAAGAAATTCTGATTTCTTAAGAATAAACCTCGTACAGTAATAAAGAATACTGGGACAGAATCATTCCTTTAAAGTAACACAGTTTAAATACTTGGTTTGTAAGGATTAAAAAGTCATTCTGGCCTCACTTGCATGTAATATGATAGTCAATGCAGTTGAATGGGGCAATATTTTGAGAAAAGAGGTTGCGCTGCTAAGTGTTTGGATGTGCTTAGCTGCCAGGTAACATGGCAAAAAAGGAGGTTGCTTTCTACAGATGAACACTGCGTCCTTTAGTCTCCTGAGGTTCTGAGGCTAACCTAAGTAATGAAGCTGACAGAATGGCTATATCTACACAGCTATGTTTTTAAAGGACCACCAGGAGCATCTCGAAGAACGAAAGAAAAGGAAAATGCACTGGAAAGACACTGTGGTAGCCTCCACAGAACCACTTGCCGTGGAGGAACTGAAAAATTAATGTGTCTCATCAGTCCACAATGACAGGGGGCCCACGGTGGCGGAACAAATGTTCTCTGCTCTGCTGGGGAAAGGGGCGGGTATGTCTGCAGGGGTTTCCTCGTGTCACTGCTCTCAGGCACCCTGCAACTTGATTGGATGACATTAGTGAAGCCACGCCCTTTCTGTGGATTGGTGCTTGCTTCACTGTAGTGAGATGCGCATATTATAATGTGAAAGCTAGCTGCTGTTGGAGTACAGGTGTGCTGGAGGATTGCATTCACTACCCACAGGGTTGTTGCAGTGAGACAAGGCAAATTAGGATTTTACTTTTAATATGGTACCACAGCACATTAGACTATACAGTTCTAGTAATTTGCACAGTGACATTCAAATGATTTATGTGAATCGAATAGTTTTTTTATTAAATAATGGATTGCACGAAAACATTTCATTCAAAAACTTTTTATGCCATGTTTGAAGCATTTAATCAAGGCAATTTGTCTTGGGAAAAACATGTTTCGCTTAAGCGACCAAAAATTCCCAGAAATTAGTTCAGTTACTAACACCGTTTCCCCCACTAAGGACTAACAACATACCCCTGTCAAACCCGGGTCAGTATTCAAATAACAGCTTTATTAAACCTGGCTAATTAAGACCTCAGCTGGAGAGAACACCCGCGTATACAGCCAGACCTGTGGGACCCAGCTTCAGAGACATGTCAGATCTAGATCACAGCTTCTCATGGAATCCCACCCGTGACTCAGACTAGGCCAGCAGGTCCCCTGCCAGCGAGCCTCACAGTAAAAGCACTCACAGAAATTTGCCTCCATCAACGCACCTTCAAACAGACACACAGAATCACCGCCAACGATGTCTTCAGTACTGTGAAAGACAGGCTTCGGCGGCCTACACTCTGGTCCAACCAGGGTACGGCATGGGGCAGCAGTAGAGCTTAGTGGTCAGGGAGCAGGACTTGTAACTGAAAGGTTGCAGACTTGATTCCCCACAGGTGAGTAACCCGTACTTAACCCAGAGTTGCCTCAGTAAATATCCAGCTGTATAAATGGATAACATTGTAAAAACCTGTGATTGATGTAAGTCGCTCTGGATAAGAGCGTCTGCTAAATGCCATGCTAAATGCCAATAATTTAAAGTAACAAGGAAGTATAACTCAACCTCTTCTGTTGTAATGGATGGGGATGTACAGGAGTCAAACCGTAGCCCCCACAATCCACACTCCACAAGAGGTATAATTAGCTGACTAAGCTAAACACACCCCAGTCCCCCAGACTGAGAACTAAGTGTCCATTTTTTCCACCTCTAGAGGTTAATGTCAATTTCTGGAGCAGACATTTACATCACTGAACTCCACATTTACTGTACGGTAGAAGGAACAGAGAGACTTGGGAGTGGGAGTGACATCACAGTGTCGGATCTTTCTTAGGCAATGGCGCCCACTCTAAAGGAAATGAAGAAATCACTCCAAATGAGATAGCAAATTCAACCGACAGTAGCAAAGATAAACTAATGCTGATCATTGCCATACCAGCTGGTATGCTCAGAGATACAGAAGGATCACGGCAAATTATCTAAACACAACTTTTCACTTTGAAACAAACTTAGGAATTATTAGGTCTTTGCAACTTTGTGATGGTTTCACAGTCAGAACAATTCCACTGGGGCAGCTGAATTATGGGAGAGGGGAATATTTTATTATTGTGTTGTATTTTATTCTTTTTTTTTGCTTCAGATTAATTGTTTTTTTAATTTTCAGTTATTTAAAAATGATTATTATTTTAATAATTATTTTCATTTTTGTTTCTGTGTATTTACATTGCCCTTTTTTCTTTGTTGGCATTTTTTTTTCGCTTATCTCTCCACGCCAGCACAGCGAATCATCAGCCGCTGCCCACACATCGTTAGCTTTCCCCATTTGCTTTTTCCTTTATCTCCAAATCCATATCAGCTCATTATGCAGCACTTTCACAGTTCAATAGACAGGCTAAAAATATTGACGCGCGTTCACGCCCCAGTGCCGCTGTGCGATACGTGACATTTCCGATGATCCCGCTCAAATAAAAAAGTTAAATATGGGCAGTGCCCTGGTTACAGCGCCCAATTTCGCCAGTACCCCACCACCCCCTCCCACCACCTCTGACACAGGCATGTGCCTCCCTGTAATGTCATTAGTAACGGATATGATGGTCACAGTACTGACTGCAATAACTTTGCCTGGGGGAAGAGGCGTGGAGTGTGTTCAGAGGGACCTGCAGAGGACAGAAAACACTCGGCCGTCTGCGCTCTGCGGGTGCCCCTCCCTCTGCCTGTGTGCTGTAGAGGTCACCCCCACCCACCGCCCCGAATGCAGGAGGGAAACCGGGGTCACCTTCAACCCCTAACTCTCAGAAATAAGCATGTTAATCTCTATTTACCACAGGCACTGAGGTTTGCGTGTCTTAAAATCTTCACAAAGGCAGCCCGCTCATTTAATGTAAAAGTAGCCAATTTTTTTATGAAAGTAGCCATTAAGCTCCAAAGTGTTAGTGTTTTGCTGTTTTTTGTTTCTTTGTTGTTCTTTTTTTTTGAAGTGTTAATCACCTCAATCAACACCATCCAGCTACCCAACGTGTTAATCATCTGTCTGTGTTCAGCCTCACTGCCAAATCCGGGTAGCCCTGAGCATCAGAAACCGAGGCAGGAAGCAGCGAAATAGGGCTACAGCTGGACAAACACTGCTAATCTCACTCTTCTTCCTACATCCTTCATTTCCCATCATTGATGTGTTTTTTTATTTTTGTTAATTGCCCTGTAATAAATCATAAACATGGACAATTTGCTAAACGTTGACTAGGATAATCTGCATACTTGTAACGCAGTATGAGAACAATACTGACATCCAAATACACGTAGCACAGCCAACACGCTGCCCTTAAAAAGAACCAGACGCAGTAGGTATGCACACACGTGCAGCACTGTGTAGCACCAGCACCAGACTGGCAGCCAGCCAGAGTCTGACTCTTTTTATTCAGCTGAATAAAAATCTACAGTCTCTAAGTCAAAACACCTCTCTGTTGTCACCATGCAAAAGACCCCGGCTCGGGGGCGCTGTCGGGGGGGGCGACAGCCGCTCATTTCCCAGCCTCAGGTGGAAGGCTGGATGACTTCTGCTGTCAAAACAGCCGCCCGCGCCCAGCGTGTGGCATGGAGAGCATTAAGGTAATTGGCGTATGGGTGAGGGAACGAGGCCTGCTTCGGCCGGGCTGCTCCGGCAGTTCCCAGCGCAAACAAACTGCATTAAAAGACAGATTCAAACAGGGAGACCTACTGGAAATAAAACACCCTCTGCGTCAAATTACACAAACCTGCTTCTTTCTTCTTCTCTAATAAACCCCAGGTTTGACAGCGTAAAAGAAAAAAAAAAAAGAAAGCACGTTCCGAGAGAGTGCACAGATCTCCCTCCAGGTTGATTAATCCCCTTGAAACCACATGCCAAACGCAATCAGTTCAAACCCTCATTCAGATATCTACTTTTTTTTTTCAATCCGTCAATACCGTTTGAGGTCACAGCTCACCACGGTCAAGGGCTGTTCTGCAGATAAAATGTAACATACTGTATGCTCTCACAGACTGCGCTTGCCCTGATAGGCATCGTTGGACGCAGTTCTGATCTGCTATTCTCCTGGAGGCATCATAATCCACAAAAACCCAGCACCGACGGACTCTCTGCTCTCTAATGTCACACATCAATAATTAGTGTGAATTACTATCTACACTATTGGCAGCCAGACTCCTAAGGGCTACCACCATCTGCTCAGCAAAAAAAAAAAAAAAAAAACAGGATAGCTAAAATCCATACAACTCCTGTCTATTTTTAGTAAGCCCTCAAATCAGAGCAGGATAATAATAGCCCGCAGGGACTCAGGAGAGTGACACCAGTTTCACGGCAAAAAAGCAATAACCCAATTCAAAAAAAAAAAAAAATGTTGCAGAGCTCGTTTGGAAGGATAGAGAGGAGAGAAAAAAAAGACGCCCAAAACAAAAATAAAAAACAAGGGCTTCATTTCTCCTAGCTGTAGTAGCTGACATATTCATCTTGCTGACAAGCAGGCGAGGTCTGGTTTCCCAGTAGGTTGCTGCATTCGGCTGGAATGGAGTGATTGGCCAACCTCCCCAGCCCAGCAGAGTGGAAAGGAGTACTAACGCTGTAGCACTGTCCCATCGTAACAGCTACACTTACTGGCTTCATCATTCTGGCTATACACTGATGGACATGGAAGCCTGTACACATCTTGCTCTTGTGCCTGTTGTTTGCCCACTATTTGCACTTTTGTACGTCGCTTTGGATAAAAGCGTCTGCCAAATGAATAAATGTAAATGTAAGCCATGGACCTACATGGACTAGGGCCTGATGAAGACCTCCATGGTCAAAATGTTTGACTCCAACATTTCAGCTTTTTAATTTAAATTTAATTAAAGAATTTTCACTTAGGAGCATTGCAACGGTGAGCAGGTGTATTCCCTTCTACTGTTCGGTACTTGCAATACCCAGCCCCTGTGGAGATCCGCAGTATGGACGTGCTTCTCTTAACCAGTATTAAAAGTCATCGCGTTTCTTCATGCTGGAATTAATGTTCAAAAGCCAGTTTCCCTTAAGTCCTGTTGCACTGGCAACGTAGCGACGATTGGGGGATCTGGTGTGCAACCCCCCCCTTTCCTCCCAACCCCCCACCGGGCAGGATAAATCCTCTGAAATCTCCTGATTCAATGGTTCATCACATCCACTGTGGAGTGGAGAGTCTGCCAGCATGGCCCCATGTCATGATACTGTCTATTTTTAACCAGATCCTGGAAGCCAGAGCCAGAACAGCACATCTTAGGCAAGGAGATTTCATATTCCATATTCGAGGTCTCAGGTCTGTGGCACAGTTTTACTACAACCATCAAATAAATAGGTATTTACTGAAATGTCTGTGGTTCAGAAATACATGTGAAATTGACACCCGTTAACCCGTGTCTCCTGACCTGTGCCAGCCCTGTTTTAACATTAAACAGGAAGATTTTGTTTCGCATAAATGGTTCAGGAGGGAATCTCCCTGCACAAAGAACGAGGATAATGAAGGGAAGACGACAAACAAACACATACATGCATGCAGGCACATGCACGCACATGTACGCACACACACACACACGCACGCACGCACACACACACATTTTCAGAGCCTTAAAGCAAGATGAGCAAGATGGGGGATGGGAGTAAACTGCTTTTTGATTACTTGACATACCAGCACAACAGTCCTCTACACATATGATTTACAGAATGATCAACACCATACATGGTTTGACAAAGCGACTGCCTCTGACGTGGTACAGTACTTAATCAGTGGATGATCACAGTCCCAGGGCTCATTCGAGGGAGAGAAAAAAATCCTGAAAAACCTGAAAGCAGGTCTGAAATCTCCTTACTGCAGCTAGGAGGAAGGCATGGACGTCGGCATGGAGAACGCAGCTAAGAAGCTGGATTCCCATCAGATCTGGGGAAGTGGAGGGAGGGGCAGGGGGGATAGAGCGGAGGGGGGGGGGGGGGTCAGATGCAGCAGCAGTGTCAAGTTATTGAATCGCTTGTTTGTTATCAGTTGTTTGTGCGGCGGTTGGAGCAAAGGCAATAAATTTCTATGTAGCGCAGCGCCTGCCCTGGAGGATAGCAAATGTCAGGTCTAAAGGACAGCTGTCTGGAGGCGGCGTCGACACGGCAACGCAGCGGTGCGGCGGGGCGAGCGGTAAGGCTGCTTTATCCCCGCGCCGAGCCAGTGCTCAATCTCACACGGACACGGCGCGTTTCTGTCTGCAAACGCATGCAGCTAGACTAATTAACATGTGGCACTGACCCTGGAGAGAGATTATCTGAAAACATGGTTTGTGATGTCATCTGGTGCATCCGGGTCTGACTCCTCTATCCCTTCAAGTGCAACTCAACCATGAAACCCATATATTTCCAAGGCGTTTTTCGCCTTGCGATAGAGCAGGCATCCACATGAAATGGTTAATACTTGATTCCAGACTCCCTAAGAGTATTTTTATGATCCATACATAAGCCTTTAAATCCTCTTGAAGTGGCGATCCAAGCAGTTATTCAGGAGTCTATACATTCCTATGTTGTCATCAATAAGACACCTGTCAGTCCTCTCATCTGTGATGGTTCTCCTGTGGTGCATTATGGGACTTGTAGTGTGCGAAATGGCTGTTGGTTGCAGGGGAGGTATTAGAGAATTGGGCTTACACCTCCTGCGCAAGTGAAGGGGAAATAGGGTGACAAAGCAGGAATAAAGGTGAAAAATATATTTATAAATAATTCTCTTGAGATACATTTATGGGATATCCGTTTACATTAGAGGCTGGTGTTCCTTCTTCCCCTACAGTGGCATGGACACACAGACTGATCTCAGAACAGCCCTGCTGATCTGAAGCTCTGGTGCCCGCTCCCCGGTCAATCCTCCTGCTTCAAAGGCAGGTCCCCAGGCCTGTGTGGCTGTAACGGATTCCCTCAGCATTAGCGGGCCCACTCGCTCTCTGTAGGAATCACTGGCACTGAGTCCCAGCCCCTCTGAAGCCGGTGGAAAATTCCTACGGTTCCTCACAGAGCTGCGCTCTTTGGCCTCCAGCCCTCTCTTCATCTCAAGGCCATTTTTCAGGTGCGTAAACACCATCTAGGCACACTGCAGCCGCCCCCCCCTCCCAGTCGATGCTTGGCGGAGCTTGGCTTGATTAGTTCCCAAGAGCCCTGCTGGCAGTGGTGTTTTCCTACCAGTAGGGGGCAGTCTTCTCTCTCTCAATCAAGCAGACGACCAAAGCCCCAGCGCAGTAACAGGGACACTCCTCAGAAAGACACTTCGTCCTTCCCTGGCACTTCTTATAAAGAGTAGGGGGTTCCCTGGCGTTCCTGGCCATATTCCTAATCAAGGTCTCTCAGCCTGGCCCCATCTAATCCTCCCCCCTGTTTAACTGATTAAGTAAATCTCTCCCTCTCCATCTCGGCGGATACGTGGTGAGCGCTCCGGTGCAAAATGGCCGCCGTGTAACGTGGGCGCTACACGTCGCTGGCGGATGAAATGAATCACTCTCACTGAGCACTCTGAGATCCATGAAAGGTACTACATCAATGCCATCCATTAACAGTTATTTCTATTTGATGCTCCTGCTTGTTCACTACCAAAGTCACCATTATTTTTCAAACAAGGATTTCCTTACATCCTCAGTCGTTACAGAGAGTAACTTTGTTAACACTGAAGGAATCCTCTAGCTCTGATGTCTCTTTGGGGGGAACAATGGCACACAGAGTTAGATCACTTCAATCAGCTTCACAGTACCTCACAGAGCACTGGGATTTAACTCCATTCGGGGGAGTGATTTCTTATGCTTTGCGGTTCACTTTGCAGAGCTTAACTGTACTGTAGGCTTAACTGTACATGGAGAGGTGTTCCAGCTGGTGAAAACTCATCAGCATGGTCCTCTACATCACAGACTCCTGGGACCTGAAGACCTTTGAGAGCATAACACAAATTGACAGGCCGCAATATATTATTATGATAAGTTCTAAGGAAATCAAATCTCAGAATCTGTAGCACACTATGGCAGATATCATGGGATATACTATTAATAGTAGTAGTAATAGTAGTTGTAGTAGTCTATTAATAGTAGTTGTAGGAGTCGCAGTACTTGTTGGCTTCGCAGATATTCTTGTTCAGGTAGACTCATATGCCTTGTATTTCTGTGTAATACCCTTCATACAGCTGGATATTACATTTCTATCATTGTAAGCATTATCTACCTATATGTACCTATATTTACATACAAAGAATACATAAAGCAAACTTCATAGTACATAAGTATGATGAAAGCATGTTTGTCCTTGAGGTCCATTAAAGAGTTCATTGAAATGCTTAATTACAGAAGATTGCTTTACAAATGAGCACAATTATCTCCCTGAAGGTTTTATATGAGGTTATGAATAATAGATCAGGGCGATCTGCAGCCGGCGTATGGGGTTCAAAGGCAGAGGGGGGCGGGAGACATGCGGGGGGGAACCGCGAGTCCGTCTCCGAGGGAGAGCAGCTCGGACGCACCAATGGTTCACTGTGGCAGAGATTTCAGAAAAATTCAATCTCTGCAAGTGTCATTCACATTTTCCTGAGGAAAGGTGGATCCACTCAATGTATCTCTGAAGAGTGGATGGCCAGGTCATGTTATATACGAGGCCTTGAACTGATACTCCTCACAGGACATCATGGTGTAACTGCAAACATATCATTAAGGGCAACAGACATGCAGACCGTGCAAGTATCAGAATTTTAACAGTATCAGGTTTTAACAGAATTTTAGGACTCATTTCAAAGCCTCTAATATCTCCTGAACACTGATGACTATTACATCTGTTCTATAGAACACAAAGACAATGGCAATCCAGTGGGGGAATCTTGTGCAAATACAATATACCCAGTGCAGAAATGATATTTTATATAAGCATCCTTACCTTTGATTTCTTTCACATCATATGAGAACAAGAGCCCAAGATCACAAGACTACCAATCATAAAAAAAGGTTGAAATAACAGAACAGAGGAGTGGTGGAAATCAAATCTCAGAACACATCTGTAACATGCTGTGCCAGATGTCATGGGATATAGTATTTTTATTATTGTTATTATTATTATTAGTAGTAGTAGTAGTAGTAGTAGTAGTAGTAGTAGTATAAGTATTATTATTATTAATAATATTAATAATAGTAGTAGTAGTAGTATTAGTAGTAGTAACAAAAGTAGTCATAGTACATTTTGGCTTTGTGGACATTCTTATTCAGGGTGACTCATATGTCTGGTATTTCTGTGCAATACCCATTTATACAGCTGGATATTACATTTCTATTATTCTATTATTGCAACATTTCACTGCTGAAGCAATTCAGGATAAGCACGTTAGTCAAGTGTCTCTCAACCCAACATCACCAAATAAAACCTGCACATCTGGGCAACTACGCAGAAAGCAAAGCAACAGTGGGGTAGAAGACACCTTGATCTGCAGTGAAATACCGCTATACAGTCTTAAAACACCCATCTTCGTGGAAGGCGTGTCCTGGGCACAACAGCAGTGACACAACAGGAAATAAAACCTGCAACCTACTGGTTACAAGACCCTGGCGACGGAGAGGCTCAGCCGGCGAATGAAGCGGTGTGGTTTCAAGCATCAGTTGTAGCAATAGGCAGAGCTGGGTGTAAAATACGATGCGCTGAGTAAGAAACAGAGCATGCTGTGAAAGCGAGTTAACAGAAAATCCCTTGCTATAAAACGCCCCTCTCACTGCACCGATAACGCAACATGCCTCATTTCTGCCCGTCTCAGGTCTTATCTCAGGTTGCCGCCACCTCTCTCCCCACACGGATAATCTGTAGCCTCTCTCGCAACTTGATTTGTCCTGAAAGGCATATAAAGCTTGTTAAACGGCATCGCGGGGCTTGGTCCCTCATTGTGCCTAAATGAATGGCCCTCAGTTTCATTTTCAATCATGATAATTACACACCGCAGCAAAGAGAATAAATGCTACCTTCTCCTCGTGTTTTGATCTGTGTCCTTAGGGGGAGAGAGACGCGCATAGGATCGTAAAACCTACAATTCGGGACCTTGCCAATTATCGCAAACCATCACTTTAAACGGGAAAGAAAAAAAAACAGAAAAAACAACAACTGCAAACAGCAGCTGTTCCTGTCGTTAAGTAAAAAAAGGCAGATGGTATTACCTAAAGAGGAGGAAGGGAAAAAAAATTGCTCCGGGAAAATGCAAAATGAAATATATTCCAGGGAGGACAGAGGGCACACATTAACGCGGCATCCAGTGCTGCAGGTCCGCAGCTCCTACCCGTGTGACAGCAGCGTCCGGCCTTCAAAGCTAAACAAACTCTCCAGCCTCGGCAAATTATTCACGTCTGAGTTTCGCACCTCAGAGTGTGTAAACACACATAAACAATTACATTACCCACCATGACAGAGCACAGGGGAAATATATCACCATTACTGAAAATGTGAATGATGACATATTCAACAGCTCATTAATCATAATTCACCACTGTGCCTACTGCATTAGCTGTGCTGCGTGTTAGATGAAACCCAGAACAATAAACTGCAAACACTGCATGTACGGTATACAATAGTGTACAATTACTTCGACCACAGAGCATAAACATTACATTATAAACACATAAACATTACCCGAACTATAAGGTGTGATTATCAAACGCTGTACCTGCAAGGGGAAGCAGTGCTGGGAAGTCTCTGTCTTACCCCTTTAGGTCTGAAGCTAAGTGTTTCTGAATGGATCCACTGTAGCATGCACAGGGGACACGCTGTCAGAGCTGCAGCTGGCCTCCGCTTGCTTTACCCTCTAACGATGAGGAGGAGAAATGTGTGGGAAACTCTTTGCACTGAACCTGTTGTTCATGATGTCTCTGCTGCTGCTAGCACAGTAAAGAGGGAAAGTAGCTTCAGCGGCCAAAGATTTGCACAGACTTATTGAACCACTGTTTTTCAGTCCAAATGACCTTTGAGTAGTATTCTGTCCCTTTTCACACTAGCTTCACACACTGATGCTTCACTTGATTATCTGCTACGCCTCCCAAGCCATGAATCAAGGTAGGCAAAATGAGGCTGGGAGTGAGGTTAGCTTAGTGCGTAGTGAGGCTAACTCAGTGCGTAGTGAGGCCATGAGGGAGGGTAACTCTGGGTGTAGTGAAGCCATGAGGGAGGGTAACTCAGGGTGCAGTGAGGCTAACTCAGGGTGTAGTGAGGCCAGGAGAGAGGCTATCTTAGGGTGTAGTGAGACTAGGGTTTGGGTTAACTCAGAATGTAGTGAGGCTAACTCAGGGTGTAGTGAGGCATGGAGGGAGAGTAACTCAGAGCGTAGTAAGGTGAGGGGGAAGAGTAACTCAGAGCATAGTGAGGCCAGGGGCGAGGCCATCTCAGGGCATAATGAAGCTAAATCAGGGCGTAGTGTGGCCGGGAGGGAAGCTAACTTAGCCTCGTTTGTAGCCTCAGTCATGCCACTAACATTGTGGACAATATAATGCTACATTGCTGTCATGTTTTTAACAGACTTGCAAAGCTAGGTTGCTGTTTTTAGCAGTCTGTAGTGAGTTAGTTAGCTATGCATAAGATCTATGTAAAGTAAAGAAGCAAATACAAACAGGCAGCCAACCTCTTGTTTGGCGGTGTAAAAAATAAGCAGGAAGCTAAACTTCATTAAAGACATGCTGTCATGAGAGCACACGTTTCTATTCCACTTCTGCTTGGGCAGGATCCAGTGTGCCACCAGGGGCCAGAGTTCTGGTTTCAGAAAGACAATGAAAAAACATTCAAGCTTCCTGGATTTGTGTGGTATGGCCCTAAGTGAATAAGCAGCTAGCGAAGCTGACAAGCTCTCACTCATCGCCTCCAGACAGCTCTCATTGTCTTCATCGCAGCAACACCTCAGCTCCAGGGTCGTCCTTTGATGCAGGTAAGCAGGGCCTCAGGTATAACATGACAGGGGAAAGCATTCAGATGAGGCTCTTCTCCTGACTTCCTCTGCAGCTACAAAGCGATTTCTGTGACACAGAACGCCTGACGGACACTCCTATTTGCTGTGAGTGGAATGCATTCTCACTGAGCATAAAAACGTCTCTGCTGTCTGTCGCTTGTTCTGCAGAGAATCCTCTCGTGAAATGAAATGTACTTGAAACGAACAAGGCACGCAACAGCAGACAGAATCAACGGCTGATCTTCGGAGCATACCTTGAGCTGATTCTTTCGGTAAACATTCAGTTAATGATGCAAGCCAGATTGCCTGTGCGCAATGTTTGTACTGAATTGTAATTACATCAGCTAAATCACTGCATCTTCATTCAAATCAGACCTACATCAGGTCGGCCCCAGCTACATCAACCCGATTTATTCACAACACAACATTACAATACGAAATCTAGCAGAAAATGGATCGATAAGCCATTTAGATGGTTTGTTTTTTCTTGAGAATAATGACCACCTATGGATTAAGTGTGGTCGGCCTAAAAATCAAAGCAGAATTAAAGAGATTAATGAGAAAACAAGAAGTAGAATTAGGCTGAAGCCTAGCTCGAAGGAATGCATAATATTCAGACTGTTGTTCCCTGTAATGTTGGTTGTAATATCAAAAAACACTCTTAAAACTTTATATATATATATATATATATATATATATATATATATATGCAAATGAATCAACATTAAAGTCAAATGTCTTTCCTGTGCTAAGATACAACAAAAATAATTTAAAAACACATTTTAGGAGCTGTGCTGATGAATAGTTCAGACAAATTACAATCCAATTAAAACAATCGAATCATTTAACGCTCTCTGATTCCCCCCCTCCCCTCCCCTCCCTTACTTTTTCCCATAATGAGACTCAGTGACAGACTCCTCATTTTAAAAGGTCACAGACTCATTGAGAGGCTCCTGGTCCGTCACACCAAGGCCTCTTAGAACACAGCCCAGCGCTAATGGATCCACAAGAGAGCAATTAATGTCGGGCTCAGATATCCTGGCATTAAAGGTGATTAATAGGCAAGGGCAAACAAATCAGTCAAACCTCACCTCACTGATACCGCCTTCAGTATGCCTTCACCCTGCTGTGTAGCTGTAGGTCCTGCACATGCACGCGCATTCACTGTCTCTATTTGCACTTTAACTACTCTATCTGCACAGTGGTGCACGGCTCCCAAAATAAGAGGTCTTATTATAAGCGAGCAAATGGAGCAAATGTTTCCAGGACTGTCTGCTATCTCACAGTCAGGTCAAGGTGTTCAGGTGAGTTTCAGGTCAATTCTTTTTTTTTTCCTTCACTGCCAACTTCTACTTTGGCTGTGCACCTGAGGAACTTTCAATGTGAGACTGTTTTTATAAAATCAGTTTAACTACTGTGTCTCCCAGCGGGATGGGACGCAAAAGGATAGATCACTCCTGTAGGAGGCTGAGTGAGACAACACTCACCTAGCAATGTGCTTTCTTGACCACGCCTGTAGGGGGCAGTGTTAAGCAGAACTTATCTCACAGTGTGTTCTGTAGAACAAGCCTGTAGGGGGCAGTGTGAAGCAGAGCTCATCCAACATCATGACATTCTCTCCAGTACTATGACAGCAACGGTTCCTGAGTGGTTAGGCCCTCTGATCCCCACACATGAGGAAACAGGTGCCTCATTAGTGCTCTTTGATTACACGTTACTGTGCTGGAGCCTGGGTGCATCTCAGAGATAATACAGACACCAGTTATTTAAAGAGCCTCTGAGGAGCAGATCAGGGAGAAAACGAGGAAAGGTACCTGTTTTCCCCAGAGCTGAACCTCTTTCCGCCATCGATTTTCACCGCCCCAGAATTCCAGTTAGAGAGACCCACAGCATGTCATCGCCTGAGCCCAGCCAAAAGGACCAGCCTTGATTTAATGCAGGTGACTCATTCTGCCTTTTATTTATTGATCAGCTCCTTGGATTTATTTCTTATTCAGAGTGTGGAATGTGCATTAAGATGACTCAAAAAGCAGCGGGGTTCGGAGTGTTTGGTCAGCAATTCTGAGTCGCAAAATGAACATTCTCTGGAGTGAGGCCGCATACAGTATGTGTCACCAGCCATAAACAATGATTGTGCCAATTTTCTTCTTATGGTGTACAGTGCCAAGCGTAAATCTCACATTCCAGATTCCAGCTCACTTCCACTCACTGGGCAAGACAATGTAAAATAAACCAGAGTCTTTGTATTGGCAAAATGACACTGGAAAATGGCCAAAGAAAGCTGTTGGCCCCTCTTTTCTTCTGAGGCAAAAAAATGCCCATCAAATCAAGTGGAAACAGTGTGGTATTGTGGTAAGCAGGACCACAATCTTGGCCAATGTAGCCTATTGGTAAGGAAAAAGGCAGCAGTGTGGTGTAGCTGTAAGGAGCAGGGCAGCAGTGTGGTGTAGCAGTAAGGAGCAGCAGTGTGGTGTAGCGGTAAGGAGCAGGACAGCAGTGCGGTGTAGCGGTAAGGAGCATGGCAACAGTGTGGTGTAGTAGTAAGCAGGGCTCATACCCCAAATGCTACCAGTTCAATTTCTAGGTTGGTCACTGCTGTTACACCCTTGAGCAAAGTGCTTAACCCAGGCTGCTTCAATAAATATCAAGCTCCATCCATCCTCATGAGTGGATGATCTGTATGTAACCATGTAGGCTGCTCTGGATACGAGGGTCTGCTAGACAAATTGGATTACTGAATTACTTCCTTCCTTTCATGGAGCAGGGGCGATTTCCTCCATCTGACTCAGCTCTGGACTGCTCCAGCCGTGGCCACGCCCTGTCCTTCCACATCCCTCCTCTAGGGGTTTGTGGGTCGATCATGTTTCCGTTTCCCCAGGGAGCTACACCGTAGAGACTGTCCGTTACATTACATTACATTATTGTCATTTAGCAGATGCTCTTATCCAGAGGAACTTACGTAGGTTACAGTTTTTACATGTTATGCATTTATACAGCTGGATATTTACTGAGGCAATGGTGGGTTTAGTACCTTGCCCAAGGGTACAGCAGCAGTGCCCCAGCAGGGAATCAAACCAGCAACCTTTTGGTTATGCTATACTGCCATCCCTGCCATGTCATGTTGATGTTTCCCAACTGTGTGTCCAGTACAGCTCCACTTCCTTTTTATCCTCATCTCAGTGGGCTCTTGTCTGGCCTTTCCCCACCAGTCTGCTATGCGAATGCAATGTAATGCAGTCAGAGAGGCTGACAGGAAACAGGCAGAGGTAGAGCTTACTGAGTAAAGGCTTGGAGGGCTCAGAGTGGGGGCTGGAGCGGTGTAACCCCATCCCACCTGCTACAGAGCAGGTCTCACACACTCACACACACACACACACAGACACACAGACACACACAGACACGCACACACACACACACACACACACAGACACACACACAGACACGCACACACACACGCACACACACACATGCACACACACACGCCCACACACAGACATGCACACACACACACACACACACACACAGCGCTCTGGCATGGACAGATGCCCTCACCACGGGGGCGTGCCCCACGGCGCTCTCACAAACGGGCCAATCAGAGCGAAGACACTGCGGAACGCACATCAGAGGAGGAGGGAACGGCCGGGGGCCGCCTACAAATCACAACTGCATGCTGTCTAGTCGTGTCCACATTCATATCCATATGCATATTCATCACCATCTACTCATGTTCCAAACACCCCGTGTTCCGAAGATTTCCCCTTTCAGCCCAAACTGCATTGGAAGGAGAGAGAAATAAACCCCTGCAGCCGTCTGAAGTGAAGAAATTTCTCCTTAGAGTGCAGTAAGACCTGCCTGTTGAATTAGCAGGAAGAATATTTAACGATTACACAGACAGGAGCAATACGTCCTGTTATTTCTAAATGCCCCCACACGCCCTTTTTAAGTGTTGCTTTAAATAATGCAGTCTGCCCATCTCTTGGAGAACTGGGGAGTTCGACAGAGATGCTTTGCCTTGCTTAAGAGAAAAGCAAGAATGGCAAAATCTCAACATAAAATTTTTCTCATTTGTTAATTGTGCAGCTGCAAGCTGAACAGAATCAATACGCACTCTGAATTTATTCTCCTTTTTTCCCTCTCTGTGCCAACAGTGAAGAGGAAGCCCAGCCGTGGAGGAAGATGCCTGTCATTCGGCTCATGGTTCCAAACACAAGCCCTTCAGGGGGTCAACCCAAAACGAGCTGTTAAGGGGGGCATAGGTCCCCCAATACGAGCTGTTGAGGGGTTCCTCGGTCCTCCAATATGAGACTTTCAGGGGTTTACAGATCCTCTGATTCAAGCTGTTTGTGGGGTCATGGGTCCTGTGATACAAGCTGTTTGTGGGGTCATAAACTCTCTGATACAAGCTGTTTGTAAGGTCACGGGTCCTGTGATACAGGTTGTTTCTGGGATCACAGATTCACTGATACAACCTGTTTGTGGGGTCACAAATTCTCTGACACAAGCTGATCAGGGAGGTGACAGGGAGACATTGCGATGGTGACAATGCAGGCATGTGTGTGCGCCCATCTCGTGCCCTTGGATCAACCCGCACCGGAGGGGGGAGCGGAACCCGGCGGGGGCGTCAGTGTGGAGTGATGCCAGTTGGTGCGAGCATGTCACCTCTGCTCACACACAGCCTGGCGTCAGGGGGGCGTGGGAGGTGACACTCCAAGCGCTATCCCAGAAGCCTGCAGGTGGCCGTAAGAGGCACTTCCAGGGAGTCAGCTGGCCCAGATGCGCCTGTCCTCAGCTGATCTCAATGAGGTAAAATATCTGCTTTGGAAACACCAGCCATCGTAGCCGCTGCTGGAAACCTAAAAAACAGCATTAGTCATCTCTGCGCTTCAAAGGCCGTGAAAAAAAAAAGCACCGATCCCACAATTTAGATCATGATTTTATCTCCAGGGAAAAGAAATTAATGTTGACATGGAAAACAATGCAGGGAGCTGTGCCATCATTGCTGCCCTGGTGAACTGATTTTACCTTCTCAGCTGGTTAAACAAGGAAGGTTATCATACTGGCACACCATGATACTAATGTGTAGGCTTATTTTACATAAATACACTATAGTGATACCATTTCAGTTAGCATGACAAAAAAATATATTACATCATTCATTTATCCCATAACAGGTGCTTTCATTCACATCATTTCAACATATTTGAAAATGTTGAAACTGCTACATGATTTCTGTGCATAGATTAAAATGCAAGTAAATACAAACATCAGAAGTTACTTTAGCAGATAAATGCAGTGCTTGTGTGTGTATGTGTGTATGTGTGTCTGTCTGTGCCTTCATTCTTGCAATTGAAAACCGGATGAATACTGCACCTGTAACTAATTCACAAACATGTGCATCATACTGTAAATCTTTGTGCCCATAAACATTCCACTGCATAACATCCCCACCCGCGCCCGTCACCACAGCCATGATGGACAGCTGAAAAATTAAAGATGGAAACAGCCACGCATGTAAGGGGATCCACTGCTCTGGGTGTACACAGCCTCTCATAATTTCAGGGGTGACCAGTTTCATTACTTCATGAGATATTTATATTCCAGCGAGTCTCCATCAAGCCAGGGCTGTGCCCATGAGACGCATGGTGTTATCACAGCAGTGATGGGGGATTTCACCCGCTCACTCCAGGACAAACCTTTAAACTGAGGTCACAAACCCCTGTCGTCATAAACAGCAGCGGGCCTCCGTTGTGTGCCTCAATTCACAGGCCACGTGAGGTTGTTTTTCACTTGACTTTTCTTGACGTCACCGCCTGCTGCACCGCGGCGGTTGAATTGTTGCGTCGGCTATCGCCACATGCTATCACTGTATGCAGAGAACAGTGTAACCGTGAACATAGTGGCAGACAAAAGTTCTTCATCGGGTTTCAAGCCTCAGAAATATCAGTGACAGCTCAGTCCCTGAGGCCCAAGGAGAGGGCCGCACCATCAGGCTTCCTCAGGGATATAAGGGCCCGGCCAAGTCTGCGCCTCCTGCTCCAATCCGCTGCTCCGCAGACAGACAGCCGGGGGCCAAGTGTCCCTCTCTGCAGGAGGACCAGGCACGGGCTCGTGAGCATCTTTACCAGAGGAGGTAATTATTCCAAGCCCAAATTGGAAAAGGAAATGACCTGGAGATAGTACGGACCGCAGAGCAGGGGACGGGTCTGAACTCCGCTGCGTGGTTTGACTTGGGTGTCAGTCTCCAGCTGCGTGATGAACATGCTGTCAATTAAACCGGGCCCAGAGCTCCGGGGCCGGGAGTCTCTCTCCTCCGGCTCATCAGCTCCACACAGTGCCGCGTACGTGACCGGCATTCTCACGCCCTCTCTCCCATCGCACAGACAGCAGGGCTCCATCTACACGGACAAACCATCGGCCCTTTACTGCTCATTACATCTGCCCTGTGGATGCTCTCATCCCCAGCCTTTTGCACACCATTCAAAATGACCCACAATTTTTTTTTGTTGTCACACTGTCCATTTGCACTGCTGGATATTTACGGAGGCTATTTGGGGGTTAAGGGTACGGCGGGCAGCGGTGCCTGGGATTTGAACCGGTGACCTTCCGGTTACGAGTCCCCACTACATCCCCACGGCGACAACGCGAGAGGTCTGGCTATGAGAGAAAAACACCGCCGGCGTGTCTGCAAAACAGCGAACCGTCTTATCTCCGAGAACGCCGCGCCGCATTGAGATTCAGAACCGGCAGCGCGCTTCTCTGCCATTAATCACGCTCATTCTGAGTGCAGAAACGCCGCTTTCTCCCGGCCGCCCGGCACCGCTCCCTTCCTGAGGCTACAGCAGCAGCCGGCGCTCCCTGAATTGCTTTTACCGCCGTCCAATTACGCGCCGCGATAAAAATTCTGAGGTGCGTATCCAACTGAGGAATGACATTCACGGGGAAAAGTGTGCATGTCTGAAACACGTTTGAGGGAGACCGTCTGCTCTCTCATGCAGTGTCGCCTGTGGGCGGCTTCTCTAAAATAACACAATTATAAAGGGAGACAGGGAATTCTGGGGAATGCCAGCTCTGCGAACATTATCCCAAATCTGCTTGGGTACACTTCAGCTACATGCGATAGAGGTGAACCCTCATAACAACCAGAATCACAGATCAAACCTTCCCCCCTCCACCCATTTCACTTTGACATTCCCCTTTTATGATAATTTCCATAGGAACAGGCTCCGTGAACCTTTGATCAGTTCACTCGAACGATTCTGCAAAAAGATCAACAGGCATTACAGCGGAGGATCATTAGAGTACACAGTGAGACCGGCTCTGACAGGCCCCGGCCATAAAGCCAGCCCAATCAATCCTCCTGCAGGCGAGGCCGCGCCGTTAGACTAACCGCCATAATTACACAGCGGCCACCGCAAAATGCGTTATCGACACCACGCGTCTTCAAGCAGAGCGCGGAGCAAAAGCGCAAAAAAAAACCTCAATGTATGATGAACCATCCATACAATACAAGGAGGAAAATCTCTGTCGATACAGTGATTGCCTCTGGGTGACTAACAGGGAGGGTGGCTCCCTTTGGTCACTCGGTTATTCTTTTCTGTTCTGCAGGCTGCTGAGTCCCGGGTACGGGGTTACTTTTTCGTGCCTCATCTTCAGCGGCAAATGATACAACCCCCCTTCACCCCACCCCCCTGTTAATCACACCTCATAATTGCTCTTAAATTTTCAATTCCGTCTCACCAACAACGGAGACACGGCCGGTTTATTAATGTGCTCTCAGTTCCTGCGAGATGGCCCTTTTCACAAATTATACATGGTAATAATCTGTCAACATGACAGCCCCGATAAAAATGTCCACGGGAGAAAGCGGCCCAGGCCGAAAAGAAAATAGATGAGCGCAAATGTGGATTTTATAGCTGAGCCAAAGGAATGAGGGATTAAACAATCATATCTACTCAATAGGCGTTCGGCCCTAAAGATATGCCGGGTCAAATCAGGTGCGGCTATTGATATTTTAAAAAACACCATCATCTCTGTAAACAGATTTGTCGCAGGCAGCAAATGGGAGAGGAGGCTTGTCCTGATCAAATACTTCAAAGATACTGCGCATTTAACCGAAACCTCACTGCATACGTCTCTCCCAATCAGTGCAAACACGGCAACACATTGCCTAGAAACGCAAGAGCTATTGTGTCGCTGATGACAAGTGACAGGGAGACTCAGTCAGTCTGCCAAAGTACCTGTTGTAAATGTTGCAGCCACTCACCCGGAGTGCATCCCAGAAATAATGAACCATGTGTGCTGCAGGTTCCACTTACAGCGGTAATGCACACAGTGGTCTCAGGCCAGAAACCAGTGACTGGCAGATGGGTCAACTTCATTCGTTTACAGTAAGAGGTTTGGACGAGTGGATATCTCTGCAGCCTCAGAGATTACCTGTGTAATGCAGTCCAGGTGGGACTGTGTCATACCCTCAAGAAATCAGGAAAGCTCCGCTGACAGCCTGCAGAGCAGTCAGTGGGAAGACCTGCCAAAACCTTCAGTGAAAGTATCAGTATGAATTAAGGTGAGCCATGGAATGCAGTAAGATAAGTTTATCTAGGCTGTTGTTCCTGTTTGCTGTGCAAAGAGTATGTTTGTGTAAACCCAAACATCCAGTTGCTATGCAGCATCATTACCAGAGTATGCATAACAACTTTGTTCATTACCATGGAGGTAAAAAAAAATACAATAAGGAACATGGAACAAAGGAGCTGAAGCCCTTGCAACATTTTCCTGCACAAACACTAAGGTGGTGTTTGTGTTTGGACTGTTACCCAGGCCACTGTCAGCAGCTTGCTTTGTCTCCACTGAACCGTGGTTAAAAAAAAAAACGGCACAGTGCCACAGAGCTCCCTGAGAAATGCCCTGCCAAGTAAACACACAGGCCAGACACAGCGAGTTGCTCTCACAGTAACCCAGGACTACGTCGACACAAGATTCATTGACCGGGAAAAAAAGGTGTTTGCACTTTGATGATTGGATTGGAAAGTTAGTGATCTCTCTCTCTCTCAGAAAGGTGTTTAAGCTGACAGTAAGTGATTTAACTAACTGGGCAGTTTGAAAACAACTGACAACAAATGTGTGAATGATACAGTCCAGCTTGTGGGTTCACCTGTGCTGGTTCAGGTGCGCAGCGGTGCAAACAGAGAACGCCTTGCAACTCTACCAGATTCAGACAACTGAACCTGGCAATATGCCAGTATCATGAACTGCAAACCAAAAGTAAGAAATTTAAAGTTTTGCTGGGCGATGTTTAGGAGATGTCATCGAGGCGGCGCTTCAACTTTGCGCACGAACAGCACTAGTGAGCGGGCGCGAGTGAAGACAGGCTTGGTTTTCGGCTGTAAACGGAGCGGCACATCCACGCGGACCGGAATCGCAATGACAGCGCAATGATGAAGATGTGCTCCACAAGACGACAGAAGCGGTTTGTAGCCCAGATTCTTCTGTCAGCCCGTGACTGCCAGACACAAAGGAAACCACTCCTTTTCAGCACTTGTCAGCAGGATATATTAAAGTCTTTCCCTCCTCAAGTACGCACTGATCCAGTTCTCAGTTTCGGTGACAGGAGACTGACACTTCTGTTCTACACTTAGTATAACTTCTTTTAACTGTAAAAAATTCTAAATAATACATTGTCCCTATCTGTAAACCACTCAATCAAATCTCAGTTTCAAACGATTCAAGCCAAAGATACAAAGGCAGGCAGTGATTTCTATTGAGAACAACAGGGTTCCGGTATCATTTCAGTACCAATATATGCACACCATAGGTGGCTGTTTTCAGCAATGAATGGATGAAAGCATAGAGACTTATTTCTTCTCTTGGGACTCAATTTATGCCCTGTAATAGCCTAATTCATAGGTTTACATGTATATTAGTACATAAAACATAATACACTATTATACATACATAATAGTGGCTGGAAACTCTTGTGCATAACAATGTTTTATTCAAAAGAAACAAATGTAGAACCTTTAATGATCCGGTATATTAATTCGCTCTTATTTTAGGCGCTTTATCTGTACCACCTGCAACTCACGATAGTTTTGTACCTGAGAGACATACACGGTCCATCATCCCTCGGCTTCAGAGTAAACGCGAGAGCGGTTTACTGTGTAAATCGCTGCAACCAGTGCGGGGCACCTCCCACACCCCAAATGAGAGCTATTCGATCATTTTTACCCCAACGCCCCGTCTCGACCACCGGTCTCCGGTGGGAATTGGAGGTACAGCGAGTCGGCTGCGCTCCACGACCTTTTACGCAGAGACGCGAAAAGTTATTTTTTTTCCGACGACAAATGGGATGAAGACCTCGAAAAAAAATGATTGCCACTTGACCATTAGCGAGGAAATCCCCGGGCGAGATCGGGGAGAGGCGAGTCACATTGCGACAAACTTACCTGATAATGTCATCGTTGTGTCCCAGATAAAACTTCTGGGTGTGCTCCCTCGTGTTGTAAACCACTCCGACTCCAGCCACGAAGTACACGACCTCCTTGCCTGCGGTGTAGTACAGGTTGTTGCGGCACTGATGCCCTCTGTAACCGTAAATCCATTCCAATCTCAGCTGGCATCGGGGAGCAGTTCGGTCCGCCATGATATTTGAAAATGTGTGTGTTTTAGAAGTATTTCAACCACAACTTCAAGGATATTCTATCCTAAAACAAACCATCAAAAGTACATTTGAGTTATACTGACATTAATGTTGACGGATAAAAGCTCCGAAGTATAGTGTTTTTTTACAAGAATTGGCTAAAATTCTCTAATGTTGAATATTCATTTTATTAGCCTACTATCACTACAGCTATATATAGGCTATATTTTAAAAAATCTCTTCAGATATATCATATATGCCAGACGCCGTCTGGTAAAATGAAAACTACACTGGTAAACTCCATTGAGTATCTATCTACTTCTGCCTTTTTTCCGCTAACTAGATACATTCAGAGCTTCGGTCATCTAACTTTTTTCGTTCATAAATATCTGAGATATATTTACGCTATAGAAAATGCACCCTCCTATACAAATCCGTGTTTTAAAAAGCATCGTTGTAACCGTTTAACTCCATTAAAAACCGATTCGTTTTAAACTAAAAATGCATTAAAATAAAACAAACAGAAAATGAGCACAACTGGTAGTGAACTAGACTACTGCAAAAATATAATCCGCATGCTAATCCTTCACTCTGTCATCAACCATAATTGCTACCGTTTCCGTTTACTTCCCAGATAGGAACTAGCTGCAAAATATTTTAGATCTAGTAAACGCGCACGAAATAGGCCGAACGCAATGTCAGACTACCATTCATAAATCTGAACGCAGTAAATCCCCCCAGTGAAACAGCCACGATCAATTGAGGATTTCCAAGGCGAAACAAAACGACACTGCGCAGCCTGCCTGGACAACTACAACTGCCTGGCCGCGGTTTGCGTCCCTCCCAACGAAGACGCCCCAAAATGCAAATTTTCTGCTAACTTCGGTGCAATGCCAAATAATTAAACAGCTTCCAACCACAGTGTCCCCTCAGCACGTCGCCCCACTCCTTAATCCGCATCTCAAATCGATGGCAAACACCAGGGTGACTTCGGACTGTGAATCATCATAGTGCGCAGAATAACCGCCGGTCCCGGGGTGAAAAGAAAACAACAAAAAAAATATCAGGAAAAAAAAACCCTCCACAGAATCCTTATTCTGTGAGCAACGTCTGAGAAGAAACTTGACGCAGGGAGGCAGCACTCAATGACATCTCTGGCTGGTGTCTTTACGTAATATTTTCGAGAATTGGAGCTCTCGTTTCTAGGCGATAGCAGTTCTCGGTAACCACGACGCCTTGAAGGCCGCCCCTTGCCGCCGACGCTGCAAATAGAGTGGCCGGATGCAAAGCCTCATGGAGATTGGGGTTTACACGTTTTTCTAGAATACACAATACGACCGCAGGAAGCACACACAGTGACTACAACTACCAGAAATCAAAGCTCGAGCCTTGTCCAAGGTCCTTAATTCGGGAAGCGAAAGATGCAAAGAGACGGGCGTTTGCTGGTTAGAATAATAATATGGACGTTAAAAACGAACAGGAAGGATGGTAATGTATACACTCCAAATGATCCACCACGTATTCGTCTGCCGCCGAGTTATAATATTTTCAGACAACGGAGATTGGTTTTAACATGAGTTTTAACTGAACTGGGCGTGCGTGCACTGTGCTACTTTACTGCCGTTCAATTAAGTATATTATTTTACTCGCATTTATGTCTTCGTGTACATTAAACAACAACAGTTTAAGGGGTATGAAAACGTTTTGATGAGAATGATAAAAATGGATTTGGTGGAGCTTGGATAAACGTTTGAAGAAAAAAAGTCTGATTTTCCCCCCGGTACCTCTACCCTTGCAGCAAGGGCAGTGGACGAGAAGCAAAACCAGAGGTTAAGGTTTTGTCTTGAGGCGGAGTTACCTTAAATTTCCAGTTTATGCCTTAGTTGTCTTCATCAGGCTTTACAATTGATTTTGCTTTATGGAATAAACAAAGTTGTGATCATTCTTTAAGGTTATCCCAGTTTGTTCGTTTTTCCTAGAAAATGTAAAAATTGTCAACGTTATCCATTTAACACGCAGCTTTGTCAGAGCAGTTGCTGTGTTCTATATTTAGAAAATGGTCAGCTAATTAGCCCAACAAATGCAAAAACCCTGATTCCTAGATTCAATCACCAGCTGACCTCGACTTTGACTCACATTGAAATGCAGATGATAATTAAAAAAAAAAAACTTTGCAAAGTTTACCAAGTTCTCTTTACTAAAAACCGGATTACTCTCTTTCTCTCTTTAATTTCCATTAATGAAAAAGAAATGTTTGTGCTGAAAAAAGTAATGCATTTATTTATTGTTATTGTTAAATAAATACAATACGCAATAAATAATTACGACTCAACGTACATATGTTGACAATTAAAGAGCACATCAAAAGCCACACCTGTTAATTTTGTTCCCTCTACTCAGAATGCATTACTGTCTTGATGACAGCAAAAGTGATTAAAATGACCAACCGCTGTGCTTAAGTTCCTCTTAAAGAGGTGTGAAGGATCCTGCCCACATTTTGTCTGTCTCCACAGTATCATGGATGAGGTGGAATCACATCATACTTGTGTATGGGATGAGTGACACTTACACAAAGTGACTTGCTTGAAAAATAAAAAAAAGGATTTCATGGGCCTTGCCAAACCCTCTGCCCCCTTACAGTGACTGTGTTTTGGACAGGCCAGTTTGCCATTCAGTTCTGCATGATTTTCAGTGCTTATTTTCACAGGGCACACTGGCTTGCCCGTTTCCATCACACAGTTTTTAGGTGGACTGGCCTATATGCATTCCAGTGGTATTCCAGAACATTAAAGCAATAGTGACCATCCAAGCAACCACCTCTCTTTTACCCTAAAAAAATGCAATTTGTGGAATTCTAAATGACCAAAAATGTCTACTGTGTTTTGTCTTAGAAATCACAGCCATACTGCGTTAGCAACTGTGTATCACAGACTATTAAAAATTCATATGTTGAAAAACATACACTATTGCAATAAGGGGCTTCCTCTTTTCATTAATTGGAATTTTACACATTTACTGCATGTAATGAAGAGAACATTAGCATAGCCTTTCTCTTCCTTTTACAGCTATTGTATGTATCATTAGAGAGCATGCATTCGAGATTTTGCATTTGAAACAGATGGACAGTACACAGCCATGGACTTCATCCTAACATTCTGGCTTTCAGTTCACACATCAATTAACACATCTATGTGAGGAACAAGAACACAGTTATGCCATAGATTAATGTTCTACTAAACATGCCAGTTAATGACAGGGATGAGGTTGTTTGGGGTCTGAAAGTACAGGTGAAATCATTCTTCTGGCTTTTATGATTTAAAGCATAGAAAACAAAAAATGCGAAATTGTTAGTTTTTAGTAATGTTTTCATGTTATGACCTCTATGACATGCTGATGCATTGACATTACAGTTCCACCGCTTTCCTTCGGCCATAGAACTCTTCATACAGACATTACAATTCACAGACCAGCCCTTTTCCCTGTACAGGTAATGTTACATGAAATTTCTGAGAAACATTTTTTCCATTTGAATGATGGTAATAGAAGCCTACACAACACAGTGTTCTGAATATTTGAAGACTGTTGAGTGTTTTTACCTGTTGAGTGTTTATTTTTGGTTTATGTAAAATGAGCTGTTGACACCCCATCATGGCAACTTCATGCATCCAAGTGTGTCGTGTTCTTCAGGCCTGCTGGAAGGACCCCAGTTTGCCAGTTTCTGAGAGTTGGCCCCACAATATGCCTGTAGGAAATTTTCAACCTGTGGTTTTGCTGCATTACAAGATAAACTCAAATAGAAAACAAGGTTTTAAGCACTGTCACTCTAGCTATGTTTCTGTTTTAATCTGCAGAAATCCTTTTTTAATGTTTTTCAGGAGTTTTGTTGAATCCGTATTAAACAGCAGAGTCCCAGTGGGTCTGCAATAGAGTATGTTCACCTGGGCATGATTTAGTTTTTGTAACTAAAGGGTATTGATCCTTTTTCATTAGGAATCGGTATGAAAAGTCAATTCAGAGGTGCTGGAAATAAAACCAAGCTGTGTGCTTATCTGTGTGGAGGGGCAGGTGAAAGACCTTGCTGGCAGTTTCATTTCGAGCACTCCCTGGTTTTCACAGGAAGTCTAACTGAGAGAGTCCCTGGGGCCTCTGTGCCAGCGCCCTGCTTTTCCTCGCCATAGCAACTGTACGCTGCCATGGCGCCGAGGAGCGGCACTTTTTACTCCCAGGGGTGCGGTTCCTCAGGCACGACTCTCTCTCTCCGCTGCCCTTGCACTGATTGGCCCTCTCGCTCTTAATGACGACGCATCATCTCTGCGTACGCGATCGGAGAGGGGGGCGGGGCCAGACCGACCCGCACCGAGCCGAAAGACAAAACGCCGCCTGCGGTCCGACCGCGCCGGCAGCTGCAGTTAATTACATCACAATGAGGCGGACTGGTGGGTAAGCAGAGCCGCGGTAAATCCGCCATCTGGAAAATGACAACAGGATTTATAGTTCGATTACAAGTCAAACCCGACTACCTGCTTGATATTTACACAGAAGTGCCTGGGGGGAGGATGAACTTGAGTGCATTAACCGAAAACCTTCCACAGTGCTGAAAGGTGTCTGCTTTCTCTTAATAAGCTCGTATTGGAATTGAAATCAATTCCTTAAACAATCCATGTTTCATCATGACAGTGGGCTATTACATCACTGGGTGTGATGGTTACTTAAAAAATATACTGCTGTGATTCTCCAATCACTTAAAGAGAGCTGGGGGACTAAGCCTCATTTGCATTTTGAGGGGGAAGGCACAGATATTCCAGGGATAGCACAGGTGGGCAAAGGTGCACCACACAGATAACACACCCCCACTAAACACAGGCTGCTGAGAGTGTTTTAACACTGTGCTCAGGAGAGCATGCATGCCACAACATCATCGAGCCTGCAGAATCACTACGGCACACACGCCGTAGGGCACATGGCTAAACCGTAAAGGTTCAGTACATCATCAAGCCCGCAAGAGTCTGACTTGTGCATTTTGTAAGAGCACACATATACACACAATTGCATCTGCAGGAATGCTGTAGCTTCAGACAAACACACAGCCTACATTCTAACACGGTGCATGCACAGGGTTTAAAATCCACACTAGACCACTGCAGTGCATACTAAACAAAAGTCTTTCCAGTTATGTGCAGCACTTGTGACAGCACAGCCACACCCTGTCTGTGGTGGGGGTTGGCATGCTGATGGAACAGCAGGTGGGGGTGTGGAGTCCAATAAAAGACCTGCACAGCAGGTAAAAACAGGTTATTGTTAGAATAAACCACACTCAGAGGTCAGTAAGACCCACCTGTCCCTGGTGCGTTGGCCTCCAAACGTGTGATCATTAAAAAAAAGGTGAGACATGCATTCCCTCTGACTGCACCTCCCTCAGCTTCTCCGGATGCCACCTGCGGATCTTAGCTATCTTCACCTTAGCTGCCTCTTTCACAGGTAAAATCAGCTGTGAACGGACTGTGTGAGTGCAAAGCCCCATGGGAAGACACCAGGCTGTCACATCCCCACGGCCTCTGTACTCTGTGCACTCTGTTGCCAGAGCTTTAGTCCTCTGTCTACACACTGCATTTAGTAGATAACAGTTTATTCACTGCACTTCCAGTTCAGGATAATGACAAGGTAAACGTGGGCAGTAAACTCTTCCTAAAGAAATCCAAGGTACAAAGAAGCTACTGATGGTTATTATGTGTTTCTAAACCATGGCCTAATGGTATGCAGTCATCAACTGAGTGGTCTGTAGAATATGGGTAGATAGTAGTTCTGGGTATACTGGGCCCTTCACAGCAGATCTAAGAACAGGCTGCCCATGCCCAATCTTAATCCAAACCATTTAGAGTGAAATTTTGATCCTGATCCAGGATCAGATACTAAGGACAGAAAGTACCTACACAAAGAGAGTCAGTTAAGTTTGGTTAGTGCAAGACATATTTATTTAGCATGCACAGTCCAGTTAGCAGGTGTGGACCAAACTTAGAACTACCAACCAAAACCCTACAAGCAAGAACAAAGAGGGCTCATGATGCCTCTTTCAACCAACACTGAGTTTCTTTACATACCTCATTTTTTTAACACTAAATTTTAATGCCAAATTTCATTTCTAGCAACAGGGCAGAAATCAAGGCAGGGCCTCCATGCACAATAACATCATCACCCCGCACCAACCCCCCAACCCCCCACTGAGAGGAGCTGGGCTCCGTGGAGAGAAAAAAAGGCTTAAATGAACAGTGATTTATTCATTTTAGCCCCATTAGCACGCTGCTCCCTGGAGACTCATTTCGCCTGTTTTTGATGTCCGGAGCACAGAGTAATTGGCCTCCTGTGTGTGGTGGTGAGGCTGGAGCCGGATTAAAGCACCCCCAACCGCCCCTCCCACACCCGGACCACCACTCAGCCCGAGCTGGGGGGCTGCATCTGCGGAGGGAGATGCAGTACGCAGACCGCCGGGTCTTATTCCCTCAATATGGCTGCCTGACGGAGCTTAAGCTCTAAAACATGGTATCTTATACCGTCATCCAGTGACATGCAGGGATGTGTGAAGAATCAGGACGAGCTATACTGTACCACTCTGATGGCATCACACATGGAGAACTGAAGAAATTATGGATTCATTATTCATTAAAATTCCTTCCTTTCTCAGACCACCAGCTCTTACACATTCAATATGGCTGCCTGATGGAGTTTAGGCTTTGAAACATGGTATCTCATACCATCAGCTATTGATACACATGGATGTGTGAAGAATGGGGACTAGCTATACTGTACTGCTCTGATGTGGTGGCACAATGCACAGACCACACAGAAATTGTGGATTCATTATTCATTAAAGTTTCTTCCTGTCTCAGACCACCAGCTCTTACAAATTCAATTTGGCTGCCCGACGGAGTTTAGTCTCTAAAACACTCTCTCTTATGCCATCAGCCAGTGATATAGAGGGCTACACTGCTGTGTGAATAATTGGGATTAGCTGTACTGAAATGTGTGTGTTCTTCCTGAAACCAATATAATGTATACACCACATGTCTGTCAGGGTCTCATTATACACTGTATGTATATTGCTGCAGCAAATAAAAAAATTTTACAGTCAAAACAAATTTACATTGTATCACCTGAGGGGCTTTCATAAAGCCGTTGCAGAGTCTCCGATCCACAACTACAGTCCGGCTGCTGTTACTGGCTAATAAAGCCACCCTGAGAGACACAAGAACAGTAACTGCATCGCTGTAACTTTATTCCATCCTGGGAGCGGTCCGTGGTAACGCTCCCCTTCTGGTTCATCCATCACAGACAAACGCACCCACGCTTGGGAGTCTGAGGGGAAGCCACACACTGGCTGCGCCGCTCCAGGACCTCAGAGGCGCACTTGCTCCCCCTTTTGATGAAAACGCCACACTACACCTGTCGGCTTCCGCAGGGTAACATACAGGGCTAAAATTTCACACACTAATTATGTTTTTCTGCTCTCTAACTAACGACACTTTAAAACATATATTATTATATATTATTGGGATGAATGATTCATACCTTACTTTAGATTCATAACACTGTGGGTGGTAACCTATGATCAATCAATCAATATATACCGTATAGGCCTTTGCACTTAAATTGATTTTAACAAAAAGGAGGACTGTGCATGTTTCAACACAACAAAATACCTTAATGGACATTCATTACACAAATCACTATAGCTACAGTTGCTACAATGCATAGATGAGTCATTCCTCAGGCGTAAAACCATCACCCCTTGAATAAATCTAATACACGCATCTCTGCTTCATAAATAGATATGTTTAGCCATGGCTGTTGCAGCACCAAATGAGCATGTATGGTATTTTTGGACCCATTTATGCTTAACAATATCAGACATGTATGAATGTCAGCAAACCAACTGCAATCCCATCCCCTGCTTGCTGCATGGAGCATTATCCAAGGAATATGGCCGATTCTGCTACAGTGGGTGGAAGAAAAACACAAAATGCACATTCATATTGTGATGACATATATATATATTTCCCCGTGCTTGTTAACCACACAAAGAGCACCCAGACATCCCATCTCAAAGTCTACTCTTAAAAGCCTGTGACAAAACGATCCTTTGAGAGGAAGTGATAAACAAATAAACGAATATGATGAGCCCTCTTGTTCATCTAAAGGGCGTGGATTTGCACATCAAACAGGGGGGTGGGGGTGGGGTAGCGTGGGAGGGGAGGTGATGAAAAAGCCCTCCGCACTCTGATTTGGTGGCGCGACGCACAGAGCACGCAGAAATTACGGATTCATTATTCATTAAAGTTCTTTCCTGCCTCTCTTCATACACCAGCTGCAGCCTTGATATTCCGCTTTCAGCTTCCTGGAAGTGAACTGCGACCTGACAGCAGGGCATCCCTAATCCCCTCGATATTCCATCACACGGAGCCGCTGCTTAATAGAGACATTCAGATTCCTCCCCGCTGCAGGTTTACTTCCCACGTGATTAGAGCTACTCACTGCATCCCAGTCTCATTTCAGCCACGACCTCTGAAATTCTCGTTAACACGTATGATTATCCCTTGTGTTTGTGTACTATAGCTCCAACAATGCTGCTGATCAACTGATTTTTATTTATTATTTTTTCGTGAATGGCTGTATGAGGAAAAGGGCTTACAATCTGTTTAATATGACATGCAAAACTCTCCCTTAGTATTCTGCCTATCTTTGTTCTAGATCTAGTTCCATAAGGTCCAGTCTTGGTCTATAAATCTGGTACAAAGGTTTTCAGGTGATTTAAAATGTTTTAACTATAGTTCATTTAAAATATTCTAGATTGTCCTCATAGCTGGTAAAGACAAAAAAACTCCCCATTCCTCCTTGGCTGTAGTGTTCCTATATATCCAATAGATGGAGCTCTTCTGCAACACACAACTACCCAGGAGCCGAAACCACGGCTTTATCTTACCAGCTAAAAGATTTTCTTTAACCGTTATTACGGCCATACCGCATAAACATCGCTGCACGGAGAGTGACTCTTGCAGAGCATGAATTTTAATGTCCTTCTTTGTAACGACAAACTAATCCACAGTTTAGAGATGCCTGACGGAATCCTAAAACTTGGTTCATCTATTTGCAAATACTACACACGCATAAATTTTTACAATGACTTTCCACACAGAATATCTTCCACTCAGATGTCTAAAACTAATGGAAAGTAAAAGAAATTGACATAGCACGCGAGAAGTGAGAATCGTATCCATGAAATAAGATACACGGTACTTTAAAATACTGGCCTGATGTGGTGGTGGTCAGTGGAGAGTGGCATACAGCGGATAAAACCAAGGTGCACGGGAGACACACATTTTAATTTTCAAAATTTTATAAATTTTGAATAATGATCATATCTCAACATGTTAATGCAGAGGATTATGTCAGCTTGGTTGTTCGTATATTAAAGATAGTCACATTTGTAAAATAACAAAAATTATTTTTTATTACCAAGATATGCTTTTAATTCTCTTTTATATTACCAATTTTACCAATTACCAATAAAATTACCAATATAAATCAATAAAAATTACCAATACCAACTTTTTGAAACAATTAGATCTATAAATACTTAATATTTACGTAAACTGTAACACTATTGTATTTATCATGTTTGTTTTCTGACAAGTTAATGTATCTGGTGTGCGCTTTCAGAATGTAACTTTAAGCATAACCATTCCTTCAAATGAAACTGTGGTCCAGTATTTGAAAATCAATGTTTTGTATTACTTAGGTAATCGCTCGTGCCGAAAAACACATTTATAACAATGCAAAAAAAAAAAAAAGTTTACACGCCAGCACGTACCTGCAAACAAACCTACCTGCTCTAAAGTCAGACACCGAGATGAGGAACCATCGCACCCCTCAGGGCGGTAGCATTTAATGCCGAGGCCGTCTGGTATCGCCATTTCATCCATCTGCACGTGCGAGACGTACGGTTCCAACAGTTTCGAGTATGGTAAACTGCAGTTCAACTTCGACTGCAATTAAACTACTTAACCCTTTCCGACACAAAAACGGCATGAAATGAATGCATTTCACCTAAGGGCAAGTTTTGTATTTCATTGCACAAAGAACCAGTCGAAGTAAAATGAGCTAATACCTTCTATCAGCTTTTTAAAGCAAAATTCAGATCCGAACTGGTAGTTATTCCAAGAAACAAAGGGAACCTCGCAAACAAACCATCTAACCATAAACTGGCGACAACGTAACGCTCACATGCATGTTTCATCTTGAAGGTCAAGTTCACCTGTCATTTATTAATGTCCTTTTTCATCTGAAACATTTCAGAAATGACTACAATACACTCGTTTAAAATTGTTCATTTTACAAATAAGCAGGGTCTGTCTCACCCTCGCCATAGCTAGATAACACTTGTTAACTAACTAGCTTGCTACTGCTAGTTTGGTTGAGCTGAAGACGTCACGATTCAACCTCAAACGCTACCAACGCAAAACAACCACTACCTTTCTTCTAGTAAAATAGATTCGGTATGGTGCGATAAAAAAATTTAAACAAAATGTGTAGGTGGCTTTTGGTTCACTTGACGACAAGACAGAGAGTAAAATGACCAGCAGAAAGATGCATCACTGAAGAGTGCGATTCTGAGAGTGGTACACGGCCCAAGGGGGGCGGATTAGATTAACATACTTCAGTCGCAGTGTTCATGTAGTGATTGGCAGTAGTAGTATCCAGATAGAATAAATACATCAATACGCAATTCAGCAGTAGTATAGCAACATGGAATTACTCATACCTCGCTGAAGTAAGCAGTTCACAATTATATTTCAATCGCTCAACTATTTTTCCGACAACGCATTTCTTCAAATCATCAACGTAAGCTAGTCGTTGTTGGAAAAAGTGTCCACAAAGTCGTCACGATATATGTATTTTCCGCCTAGTGGGCACACCGCTATGCCTTAACAAAATAAATAAATGCAAAATTATTTAGTTACAAGGGGTTTAAACAGTGAAATACACATGTTCAGACAGAGTAATTTTAAAAGCATTTTAATGACTTCGCACATATTTAACAGAGAGGGTAAAAGTCTACAGGTGCAGTTCTGTATGTCTGGCCTTCTGGCCCAGGTTTACTTATGAGCCTATAGGCCCTGCCACAGCAAAGGAGTTCATTCCTATTCAGTAAGTTTCTGATTGTGCAATAAGATGAAAATTTTCATTACAATAGTTACAGTGACAGAGAAATGCACACTATGTATCAAATAGCGAGAAAATTTAGCAAAAAATAACACGCAGTGCTGTAGCCAACAAGCAAGCAACCGTTTTTTTGAGTAACATTACTTTTTCCAGTAAATGCTTAATTTCCACTGTTCCACTTAACACCAATGCTTCAATGTGTTTATAATACATCTAGTAGTTATTTTATAATCTGTACTAGAATAATAATTTGAAACATACATTATAAATGCAACTCAAGAAACAACAAAAACAAAACAACGGAACCAATAACAAAGGATTGTTTTTTGTGTGTAAAATTACAGATTTAAAATTAATTCAGTAAAATTCAGTATGCTAGTCCTTCGTTTATATCAAACATTCTTACTGGTCACAATCACTGTTTAAAAGCCCCAGCATGTGGTTAATAGCTGACACTTGCTTATTATGGATTTGTATCCAAATTAATGCATGTTTATACTAAATATTAGCAAAGACGATATACCTTATCAAAGCCTATAATGGATGGAAGGTTTTAGTAAATGGAGTTCGACAGGTGTTTGTATAGTTGCTATTGTACAGTTTCGGTATATGTGCAGAGTCGAAAGGAACTGTTTTTCCAAGCACCGCTGCCTTGCTTTCCAACAGCAAACAGGATGTAAGTCGTCTTTCCAAGACAGCCTCACAAAATTGAGGAAATGTTTAAATATCCAGACCCTATAACTACGTACAATTTATTTAAAAAAAAGAGAAAACCAAAAAAAAATCAAGTTGGAAAAACAAAAGCAACCAAATTTAAATGAATAAAAAAACCAAACAAAATGCGAAACAGGTTACAAAAACAACACAAAAAAAACCTACCTCTGGTCCTGTCTCTGAATTTTTTTGTCTTCATATTTAATAAGATGGAAGCGACCCAACGCATCTCACACCCTTATAGCTTTAAATAATGTTATTTTTAATATATATATTTTTTTATCAGCTTTAGTTTTTCAAAAAGCCCTAATTTACTTCTAAAACCAATTGGAGTAACATTAGGCACAGAGTGTGGTGTATTGGTTCTGAGCTTGCATGCTGGAAATTCACTGGAGGTGGAGGGGAAATGGCCACCAGCAGGGGGCGCCCTCTACTTCTTCTTGCTGAAGAGGCTGAAGCGCTTCTCCTTGTCCTTCTCCTTCTCCTTCTCCCGCTTGCCAGGGCTGGACTCGGTGGTCAGGGTGACACTGGTCGGGAGGGTCTGGGCCCTGCTGGAGGCTGGGGTGCTCTGGCTGCTGGGGGTTACCTCAGACTTGTCGGAGGTTGCAGCGCCAGTGATGTCCTGGATCCACATCATCATCTCCTCCTGCGGGACCAGACCGAGGTTAACAGCACGTCAACATCATATCATGGCAGGAAAACCTACACAAAGGTACTGACTAATCATAGCAGAAAAACATACACAAAGGGGCTGGCTAATAAAATTATAGGTGCTGAAATCAGTATGTGTGCACACCCTTCCAGAGCTCAGAATTGTTAAACTAGGATGACTTCATAAAGACCTGCATGGTCGAATGTAACAGACAGACTGATTTCACCAGAAGACTTTCACAAAGTCTTCATTTCTATTTCTATGACACTGATCTTAACAGCTATTCAATATGCATATGTACACATAGGCTCTGACATAACGGGAAATACATTTCAGTGGAGAACACTAGTCAGACAGTTTCATTTTCAGCTGATAACAACAGTTCGATACAGCCTGATGGTCAATACTGAGCTTGATGTTGATAAAAAATATATAGTTTTTTAAAGATTTATGAAAACTGGTGTGCTGCAAGTGTACCTATCAAAAATGTATGAGACACTTGGCAGACTCCTCCACAAGTACTGAATTTGGGGAATCCTAGTTCATGCCACATCATTAACACAAAAAAGGCATGTCTTTTTATAGGAAACAGTTTCTGAGAAACAGGCAGGACTATCCTTTGGAGGACAGGCACATCTCCGCTGACATCATCTGATCAACTTCATGGTGCCTCAACAGCAGCTAGGGGGTGCCACAGCAGTGACACAAGAGGACCTTGATGGCCATTAGATGGTTTAGACTCAATGCAATGAATGCAACAGCACACTGTAGCTATCATTTAGGTAAAAGAGTCACTTACATCATCTTTGGCTTGGAAGAGATACTCATTCCCATCGGAAATTCTGTAAAAATGAAAAGACAAAAATCAGTTCAATTTGATCACCAACAGACACACTGATGAAAATGTTAAAATGACAAATATTAATCTCATTTAGGAGAAAAACATTAGATTTCTTACAAAACAGTATTGTGAAGGTATATTCCCAGTGTTTGAGTAACACCCTATCTGCTTTGTGTAATTTGCCTTGGTGCACATGTATGTGTTCCTGTGTGTGTGTGTGTGTGTGTGTGTGTGTGTGTGCGTATGTGTGTGTAAATGGTCTTACCTGAGTTTGAACACATGCTTCTTCTTCTTGTAGTCTACGGCGACCTCACAGACGGCATCTTTCAGACTGATGGGAATCTCACTGTGGTACGGAATGCCTTGGCTTGCGTTCTTATTGTCTTTGTAGAAGCCCATTTCGTGATTGTTGATCACACAGTACACGTTATGCCAGGATCTGAAACAACACACACACTAAGGTCAATGTCTGGCTCATCTTACATACACACACACGCACGCACAGACACACACACTCGCATACACAGTACTCTATTCCTGCTGTCGGGGGTGTGTGTGTACCTGTTGGAAGCCTTCTTGTTATGCCCCTCCCACTCATGCTTGCGATGCAGGAAGCCCTCGATCTGGGCGGAGGGCGTGTCCTGGGCTTTGGCGGGCAGCGTGGAGGCCTGCTTGCCCTTCCGCTCGGCGGAGGGCGACGGGATGGGGCTGGGCTCCTTGGAGCTCCGCTCCGCCACGCCGTTAACGATCTCGCCCCCGTCCACGCCGTCCTGCCGGAGAGAGGGAGAAAGAGGGAGGGTTTCAGCGACAGGCATGCTCCGAGGGACCACACACTGAACCACATGCCCGACCACACGCTTGAACCACATGGCGTTGGACAGGGCTTCATGCGCACCAGGATCAGAGGCTGTGTAGAAACATTCTGTGCTTTAAGGTTTTAAGATAATGGCAAAAACCACAAATGTGGACACATCTAAATATAGACACAGACACGTCTGAAGGGGAAGTGTGTGAGACTACAGTAAGAGACACACAACAGCTTTGTTACAGGTGAAGGCACTGGTTAACATCACCACATTGCACATTGTGTGTGTGTGACCACATTTTTTTGTAGTTGCAATATGCCCCTTTAGACTGTTTCTCAGAAGAATCCAGAAAATCTCCTTCCAAAAATCAATACTGGCAACGATACATAATGTTGCTAGAATTGCCACAGTCTGTGAATGGGACTAACCCCGAATGACTGCTCCAGCACTTGTTCTGATGCCATTACAGCAGCCTCAAATTGTTAAATCTGTGCTCCATTTAACAATTGCATCCCTGTCCGAGCGGCAAGAGAATCACACAAGCTGAACTCTAGAACTGTCCGCCCCGCCGCTTCCCGAGGGGACCGCACAGCTCTACAGTTCCCTGATTGAGATGTTAAAGAGGAGGAGAGAGACTCGGAGGCCTGGAGCTTTGAGCCATTGCAAAGACTCTGACACCACCAGCGGCGGAACGCTGGACTGTGGGCTAACGGCTGCGCCGCTGGTCGGTTTGGCTCGTCCTCGTCAGACTCTGCAGTGGCTCAGGGAAGCTCCTGCATGTCACCACATTAGTCATTTCCCCTGGATGGAGTGCAGATCCAAAGATGCTCTGGTTTAAGTAAAACTGATTAGAAGACAGGAGCAGGAGGAGGAAGAGGCACCATTTTAATGGCATGCCCACACGATTAGAGGTTAAGAATGCACTTGCAACCACACGCACACACACACACACACCGTTGCCACCCCAAGACGTAAATCTTACTGAGGATAATGTGGAGAAAAAGCCAGCAAAAAGGGAGAGAAGTCCAAAAAAAGCAAACAATCAAAAACAATTGCTTGCCGTGGAAGTAATGAATCATTATTGCCATTATTGGAAAGGGGAGGAGAAAGCAATTTGTCTGTTAAAAGGTATTTCGTAACACCACAGCCACTCCAGTCTGTCACAATGAATTACCCCCATACAAAGACCCATCACAGGCTTGGGCCAATCCAGTGCTTTGTAGACCGCAGTGCTGCCAGGCTTCGTGGCCTTTGATTGGCCCAACTTGGGGCCTAGCCAGCTCATTGGTCAGGACAGGAGAGATGCTCTTCTGAAGCCAACTCCTCCCTGAAAGCTTTTGAAACTGTAATCCTCGTGGCACCACAAAAAAAGAGAGTCCGGTGGTCCTGAGTTATCCTGTCACCACCCCTATGACTTTCAGTTTTCACTTTTTCTTCCGGATTGGGCTAGTCTTAACAGGCTCACCTGCCTAAACGGATTTATGTAGCAGTGTTAGAAAGCTACTTCTGGTCTCCATGGAGACAGGTGCACTGGGGGGGAATAATATTCCCCATACACATATGCGCATGTGTGCGATTGCTAACTCAGTGAGAAAACATTTAACCTTCCTGTGCTTGCTGGCCAAGTGCATTCAGTTTGTTGGACACTTATGCTGGACACCCTAGAATATCACAATATCAAATATCAAGGTGAATATCAGTGCTTCATTTTAATAAGCCAAGGATGATCCAGCTGTCAATGTCTGAGCAGTGCTGTGACTGAAACAGTACCACAACAGCACATAATGATGTGGTGACATTACTGTGCGTTTACACTGTTCAACTTCAAATGGATAGCCGTGTTAGAGCCCAACAGGAAGCCTTTTTAAACACTTCCTTCAGTGCTATAAGTTTTAAGCTTTGTTCATTTCTACAAAATCACTGATGAAGCTATTAAAAATGTTTATGAATACTATACTTCTTTCATCTTGATGAAGGGATATTATGGATTCATGGATTATTATACATAGGTATTTGTCTTGGAACATAGTAGCAGATATCTGCCTCTACTGTTATGTATAAACTGCCCACTTCTTATTAATAAAAATTTGCTACCTCTATGGTGTTCAAAAGCACCCTAACACTGGTTCACATTACAGCCATTTTAACTGAAGGCACATATCCTCATTCTGCTGTAGACACTCCTGAAAGGAGAGTGAGAGGTCACCTACAGTTTGCTGGAAAGGAAATGACACAAACACAGGAAGTGATGTGTGGGTACTATGAACCCCTAATGAATGATCTGAGAATGAGAAACCAGGGAGGTTAATCACACTGGGAAAACAAACAAAAAAAGAAAACATAAAACAATGGTTACTGAGAGAATTACCTCCATGCTGAGGACATGCAAACAATGTAGCTTCAATGGGAAGAAGGGGATTATTTCAACAGGAAACATGAGGGCCAAAAACACAGGGGGGCAGACATTGGGGCTGTGTCTCGTTGACTTGGCTTTATTGCGTGGGGAAGGGGATGGGGGATGAGCAAATGGAGTACCAACATGCAACACAAACTGGGTGAAAGACAAACATTCAACACAGGTGCACAAAGTAACAATGAAAAAAGGAAGGTAAGACAAATGGAACAAGATGGCAATGGCCAAATGAAAGTCATTCCAGTCCAGACTTATAACATATTTTTGGCATGGCTCATTAAGGAAGTATGGTGTTCAATTGGTGAAGCGGTGGTGGGACATTTTGCATTGTTTGGTAACACAGTGTCTACAGTAAGAGCCGGTCTCTTATAGCAGTATGAAACACATAAAAATGCTGGTCTCTACTAAAAGCCAAGTAACTAAACTGTTACTAGGGTGTTATAACTCTTCTTCAAATAAGTATTGTAAAAATGGCAATACATTATGATAGATGAGTAAAATAAGTTAGCTTGTATTTATATTGTCTGGCTACGAATAAAATGATACGACAACTTCAAAACCTCAGTTCTCAAGGTCCCCTACTTTTTAATTATTATATTACTGCATCACTTATTTACTTATTCATTTACTTGTTTACTTGCGCATTTACCAATATTTCCATTAACAGATTTCTAACAGATTTATAAATGAATTAATGAATTACTGAGTAGTAATGTAATATTTTGTTAGTTTCCTTCCCTACTGAATAATCATGTTGTTTTCTTATTAATAGTTCTCATTTTAAATGGAATGTAAAGAAACTAAAATATAATAACCAATAAGGGCCAGTCTCAAATGAGCGCTTACAGTAGAAGCATATGCTGCTGTAGTAACTTTTATGGTATTTTAAATATTTGTGTTTCACTTCCTTTTTTAGTCACCATAAATTGTTCGTGTAATTGTAAATCTTCAACATTATCGGTGTTGAGCACCAGGCCAAAGATATGTCCTAAGACTGTCAATCAATCAACCATTTGATTTATGTTGACAATATGTATGTACTTTCTTCATTTAAGTAACTGATATTCCTTAAGGCTGGCATTTCATCATTTCATAATTGCACACTGATAATCTGCAGGGGAAAAAAAAGAGACAGAACATGAGACCAGAGGAGGAAAAGACGAGGACAGCTGGCAGCAGAGGAAAGGTGTTGTTTATCGAGGTTTAAACGTTCACTGGACGATCGCTACAGACACACACAGGCCGGCCTTCACTCTCACATCCACAACCAGCGAAGGACCTGCCTGTGGGACAGGTGAGCACCTCACTGCCGTGGTCCTGGCAGGACAGGCCATCTGTGGCCTCTGAAAGCTTTTCTCTGATGACAACCAATGTGCACAGGACCATAACTCCTGACCACCTCAGCTATGAAGTGCAGTGATGCACCTATGCTGTCCCATAATGCCTTGCACTTCCCATGATGCAGAGAGGACCACCAATAAGAACCCTGCTCTGCTCAGCGTCCCCTTCGCTTTGTATTATTACAAAAACCCAAGATCATTTACTTCCATTTTCTTGAGGAAACATTTTGACTCATTTCTGAATAAGGCACTTTCGTGAAGTACAAATTATGGCTTGACTATAGTATTACAAAACCTCATACCACTGCAGAAAAAAAAAATCTTAAAATGACACGTACAACCCACAATAAACTCTCATTTCCTCCTCCAGCACTAATTATACTGTTCTGTACAGTACACCGATGCTCTTAGTTCTCAAGGCCTTGTCAGAGCGCTTTATAATTGAAGGGAACTGCAAACTGCAAAGCTATTAAGTAAAAATGTGTAGCAAAATCCTTTAATAAAAAGAAAGTAATTGGCTTTGTAACTAAGAGGTGCGGGGATCCACGGCGGATCAAGAGGAAGCAGGGCTGTAATGTGGGAGAACCCCCCCAGAGGATTCTGGGTGGCGGGGGCAGGGGGCCGAGCTGATGAGGTTTGCCAGTCCACATCCTACACCTGCTGGGGGGGTTGGGGGGGGGTCAGTGGGTCACAGTCCGGTTTTCCCGCCCTGCTCTGGCCTGGTCCGACGGCTCTGAAAGCTGCTGTAGTTTTGGTAGGCTCGGGAGCGGTAACTAACCCGTGGGGACTCCTGGTCCGAGGGCAGCCCGTTCTGGGACACCTGCTCACCTTCCCTGTGGAGACACAAAGAGGACACACAGGATCAGACGCTGAAAACATGACCCACCTTACATTACATTACATCATTTAGCAGACACTCTTACCCAGAGCGACTTTCAAATAAGTGCATCACTGTGCTAAGAGTAGTTATTGAGAAGTATTACAAGAGGTCAGTAAGACACTGAGTTAAGTGCTGAACTTATATTTCTACCTGTGTGACCACTGTTTCACCTGTGTGACCATCCTTCCACCTGTGTGATCTCTAGGGGGCGCTCTTACCGCTGCACTGGTGAGGCCGACTCTGCTTGGGGGAGTGGCTCTGGCGGCGGGGGCTGTCTCCTCCTCTCCTCCTCCTCCTGCCTTCTTCTCACTTCCAGTAACTCCAACTGCTCATACACACGTGTAGTGTCCCGGTTAGCTCCCTTTCCCACCTGCACCACTCCTCCCAGACTCTCTCTGCTCCATTTTCCTAAACTACTGAGCATAAGCACCCTGACACTACATAATACTACATAACTAAATGCAAGACATCACAACACAGGCACACACGGAAGTCAGTGCATTAACATGCAGGCACACACACGTATGCATGCACACCAACACACACACACATGCACAAGCACACATGCACGCACACACACACACACACAATCCAGAGTGACTAATATAGTTTAGCTATGATCCATTTCCACAGCTGGATATTCCTCTCTCTACTCCAGGCTAAACACAGCCAAGTCAGGCCAAAGACTCTTACATTTATCTCACATATCACTTATTATTAGAACGTATATCCTGCGCATGGGGAGGGTCTCCTGTGTCTCTATTGGTCGGTTCCTCCTGTCACTCACCGTGGTCAGCCGCTCCAGCGCAGAGAAGCGCTCCTCCCATGTGGCGGCTGACTTCTCAAATGCCTCGTGCCTCTTGATCAGCTTCTCCACTTCGTCCACGCTCTGGCCCATCTCCCGGCTGGACAGGTACGGCTCCTGTCCCAGCAGCCACGCCTCTGCCACGCCCGCGTCCCGCGAAAACTGATGCACCTCCAAAACTGGACGAGAGAGAGAACACGGGAGGTCAAAGGTCAGGTGGGGTGTGTGCCCGCAGTGGATCAGGTATGAAACAATCGTTTTTGCAGCTAACACAGTACAAATACCCAGCAGAAGCAAAGAAAAAAGCATCTTAACCAAACAAGGATCACAGGTCAAAGGTGACAGAAATCCCCAGAGTAATTATACACCCCTCTGCCTGAGCAACGCCTAGCTTTTTACTTACTCATTGTTGCTGAGTACTACCCATCAACTGTACTCACAGTGCATGTATCAAATTGTATTAGTCAGTCCTCTGAATTAACAAATAAAAGGATGATACGTGTCTGTTACAGATACTGCAGGGCATGAAGAATCCACCAGTCACATGTCCTCTGAGGGTCAGATAGGAGCTCCTCCTGCGCACATATGCACGAATAATAACCATAATAAATAAATAACATATTACCCAGTCTCAGCCACTCCCATCTGTCCTCCCACTTGTCAATCATGTCTTTCCTCTTGTCTGTCAGCTGCAGTAATTTCTCTTTGATCTAAGGAAGATGGGTTGGACAGTTAAAGCAAGAATTTGTTGTCACACGATTCAGGTATCTTTCAAGACCATAACTGTTCAATATGACCCCCATGTCATGTGACCTAAGTCAATAAATACAGCCATGTACACACTGTTTAAGAGACATATGCTATATATATATATATATATATATATGAGTACAGCACACGTGACCAGGGTTTACCATTTTCTGATGTTCAAAGAATGCCCTAAGCACCATATACACACCAGTGAACCCCCACAGGTGAGCCCTCCCTGGAACCACGGCTCTGACACACACAGTCTCATTAGCCAGGTCCCGTGTGGGCCTGTTCAGCACAGTGCTGTTTACTCCTCAGTTCCACACCATCTCACAGCAAAAGGCTGCCTCCCATATCACATCCCCCTTATTACACAGCCTATAAAAATACGAGCATTCAAAAACAAAACATGCAAAAAGAAACCCATTACGTAACTGTACTGAAGCTACCCCCTCTCATACACCCCCTTCCAGCTCCAAATCTGTAATCACAGGAGAATTTTTCAATATCCTCTGTCTGCCTGCCGTACCCGGGCTGGCAGGAGTGGACACTCACCTCCTCCGAAGCGTAATGTTTCCGTGCCAGGAGAGACTTGCCCAGCTCGATGCAGGTGGTGAAGCTGTCGTTGCGGGCATCAATCTCCGCCTTGATGCCCTGGTGGTTGTTCATCAGGAGCTCCACTGATGACACGTCCCTGCAAAGCCACGAACAGAGTCATTTCAGACTGTCTGCTGAAATCTGGAGCTGCAAGCTCAATAAACCAGCTGGACAGCTAACTGAATGAATCTGGAACAGGTATCTAGGGAGCTCAACTCCCAAAGTCAGTTATCACAAAATTGTAGGGACCATTGGGCCCATAATGGTTGACTGACATCTTCCAGCTAGTATGGCTTCCAAGTACTTCAGGGGTTAATATAGGCTATGTGAGCAATAGGATAGCCTGGACACTAGTTTCTTTACTTCTGTGGTGAGCAGTGTACAGCAGTGCATTTCTGACCAGCTCAAATCTTGAGCAGAACAGGAAAGCAGAGCAAAGCAGAGCTTCAGCAAACATTAACCTATCTAAAAGTGTAGTATACCAAATGCGGCTATATTAGAAGGCCGTAAAAAGGTGCTTGATGGACTGATAATGATCATTTAGCGCATTTGTTTAAAAACCACTCCCACTGGCCTGGTTTGTAGGCCCCACAGGTATTTTGTTTTATCACTGCTTTGGGGAAAAACAGAATACACAAACCACGCTTTACCCATGAAGCCTTGCGAGCCCCCCAGCCCAAGCCCCCAAGCCCCCCCCCCAGGCTCCAGCCATTTCACTGCAGCAGAGGCTGAAGAACAGTGCAGGAGCTGCCCCCACATCAGACACCAGTGTGGATATCGGGACTAAGGTCCCATTATCCCTCTCCTCTAACAGTGTAATTAATGAGACACACCATCAGCCAGCACGGGCTCAAGTGTCACTCAGAGAGAGAGAGGAGGAAGCAGGGCTCGTAATTACTGTATTCTACACCGGATCTCTCTCCCCTCTCCCACCCAACCCCCCCCCCCGCCGAGAGGGATCAGCTGGCTTCCTTTCAGCTCGGAGGCAGAGCAAATGGAAGCCAAGCCCAGTTGGCACTGGTAATTATGGCAATTATGGTTTGAGTTTGAGGCAGAGTGGAGCTCTGTGTGCTTCTGTTTGGCAAAGAGGATGCCATTAAGCAACACGGGGAAGGAAAAAAAAACCTACGACAGCAGCAGATACATTTGCTGAAGATCTGATACAAAAACCAGGGCCGTGCTTGAATTTTAGAATAAACAGGCCTCCTTAAGGCATGCTGCAACAAGAAATGCAGTCAGTGCTCCCCAGAATGCCACTGCTCCCTGGCTACACTTGACATTCGAATCACAGGACCTTGAAGGCATCAGCCCTTGCTACTGACTAGGACACTGTGAGCACAGACAGTGACCCATATTTGATTGCTTTTGACATCATTACACACACAGCGGCGCCTAGACTCTCTGCAAACAACACTGCAGGGTAAGAACCCCCGAAAATCCCAGGAATAATCTAGCACACATACTCACAAGTGGCTGACAGTCAACCACAGAGATAAACCCTATCTCTCACCTCTGCGTTTTGCTGTTGGGCCTGGATATGCGTCTCAGTGCTGTGCGGGTGAAAATGAGCAAGGGCTTTGTGCATGACAGCCAAGATAAGGGCTCAATGGGGGAGCATCAGAAACCATATGCTATCACCTAATTCCTGACACCCATGACACTGGTTCAACAGCAGTCAGTCACTGCATCCCGGAGAATTATGTAGGTTATCAGTGCATTAGGAGCCACGCACATTTGGATGAACCGAAAGCTTATCGCAGCAACAATGCTATCATCTGATGTCATGTTTATGACTAACCAGGGCATTCACACACACAGTCAATCCTGAAAAGGTCACTTTTACAGAGATGCTCATTACTGACGTTCTTGATGTTGTGCGATAAAAGATTAGCAAGAGCTCCTGCATATTTGATACGGAAATTATTAGCTTTCTTCTGCACAACAGCAGTGACTGAAACAAATAAGCCTTTCCTTCCAGCTCCCTCCCACAAGCATGCCCCTGCAATCAGTGATACTGAGTAACACTGAGACTGACCAGGCACAATGGCATGGCAAAGGAGCCACAGCCCCAAGACTCAGGTACTGCCTCCCCCCATACAGGTGTGCTGTACCTGGGCTTTGGCAAGGGAGCCACAGCTCCAGAACTCAGGTAACCCCTCCCCCCGCACAGGTGTGCCGTACCTGGGCTTCTCCTGGGCCTCGATGAGGCGGATGACGTCCTCCATCCACAGCATGAGGTCGCGCACCATGCTGAAGAAGCGGAACTTGTCCCCCGTGTCCAGCAGCCGCACGCGCCGGCCCTCACAGGCCTCCAGCAGGGACTTCCACGCCTCCAGCACCTCGTTCTCCCGCTTCTGGATGTCGTCGGCCTTGTCGCCGGCGTAGGCCGACTGCAGGCGCACGGCGTCTTCCTGCAGCTGCCTCACCTGCGGGTGCAAAAGGACACAGGTGCTGTGTCATGGCCATAATCTAACTGCATCTGGAATCTGAACTCTAAGTTAGCCGTTAGCTGTATATGCACTGTACATAACAGACACTTAGCCATAATATATGTATCGTGCATACACAAGGGATACTTAGCCATAGCCATTTTTACAATGTTATCCATTTATACAGCTGGATATTTACCGAGGCAATTCTGGGTGAAGTACCTTGCCCAAGGGTACAGCAGCAGTGCCCCAGCGGGGAATCAAACCAGCAACCTTTCGGTTAAGACTCCTGCTCCCTAACCACTATGCTACACTGCCCCCACCTCAGCCTAGCCACACACACTGTTGACGCCCCGTGGCGCCCGGCTCGTACCTGCGTCCCCAGGGCCTGGATGTCGTGCTCGAAGGTGGTGTGCATCCTCTGCAGCGTCTCCACCGTGTTCTGGTCGCGGCCCAGCTCCTCGGGCAGCTTCTTGTGCTTGTCCAGGATGCGGCCCAGCACCTCCTTGGCGTCGTGGTAGAACTTGTGCAGCTCGTAGGAGGCGGCCAGGATCTGCGTGCGGGTGTCGATCAGCTCCAGCAGGTCGGCCCACGCCTCGTTCAGCCCGTCCTTCCACTCGGCGATGGTGGCCGCGTCCGAGTGGCCCGAGTTGATCAGCTCATCCGCCATCTGGTTGACGGCGTCCACGCGCTCCTGACCGATGTTGCCTGTGTCGCGGGCGAACTCCCGGAAACGCTCCTGTAACATCTGTGGCACAAGACGACATGCTGTGTCACTCAGTGACTTTTTGCACAGAACCTATGAGGCATTTTGGTAACAGCTGCAAATTCACCTCTAAGAAGGGCCATTATTTCACTGTGTAACATACTGAGGATCATTACTACAGCTCTATTTGTAGCGATGGTTTGGCTTGTAATGGTTTCACTCTAGTTATGCTGTAATTTAGATTTTTATGAATCTTTTATTTTTTATGTTAAATCTTAATTTTATTGTATTTTGTTATTGTTTTCTAGCTGTCTAAGATAATCTGTTTTCATTTACTGCTGCTGTATTTGTTTTTATGCCTGTTTTAATAATACACAATAAGAGCCCCCAAAAAATGCAGGTACTACTTTAAATACAGGCATAATGACAAGCCAAGACAGGCTGACTGGCCTCTTCTTGTTGATGCAATATTTCTTGTGTTAGATTATTTCAGCATCTCTCTGCCTGGCCCTCATGCCCAGACAGCGCCCGCGTCAGCTGGAGGTAAGAAACATACCGTGACATGCTCGTAATCCTGGCCCAGCTCGTGGGAGCCAGCCACCACCTCTCTCTCGGCGATCCACTGCTCCAGGTCATCAACCTCGCGGTTGAGCTGGAAGAGGCGGAACCTCTCATCCAGCTTCCCCCTCCTCTCCTCTGATAGGTCCTTCAGTCCAGCGTACAGTTTGTCCACCTGTGACTGGCGCATGCTTATCCTCTCACTGTCAAGGGGAAAAAGGTTACCTCATAATCACCAAACATCTTCATCTCTGTTACTTCACAATCACCAAACATCTCTATTACCTCATAACCACCTAAAATCTGCATCTCAATCACCAAACATGTCCATTTATCTAATCTAGCTAGGTATCTTTATGAGAATATGGTTTGATAGGTAGCCAACTAGATACAAGGTCACTAGCTACAATAATTGTTCTCACAGATAGCAGGCTAACTAGATAGAACTGTGCTCTTATTAAACCATTACATTCATGGGGTGTTCCCTCAATAATGACCACACTTCTTGTGGTTTCCTAAACTGAAGCAGCTATGCAGCCCGAACTGTCCTCAATAAGACAGAGAAAATTCCCACAACTCAAACGCCTTTTTGTAGGTGGGACCCTGAGAGGGGTGGCGTTGGGGGGTGACAGTGTCTCACCTCTCTGGGTGCCCCGCAGCCACCAGGGCCCTGCTGGTCTGGGAGAGCTGGTGGACGGTCTCGGCGTAGTCCTCCACCGCCTGCTCCAGGATCTGGTGTTTCTTCAGCATGGCCACTGCGCTCTGCTCGTCCTGAAAGAGGCGCGGACGATGTGGGTGAAAGCCCAGCAGAACGCTGCCCCAGCGCCACGGTCACAGGGCAGGCAGGCCACAGAATACCTCTACAGTTTATCTGTGCGATTCACCGACAGCCCACTGCCCACACTGTAAGATTCTGCCTTCACACCTGCCCTGAAGTGTGTATCAGTCACTCCTATTTCCTGCTTAACTCTTCACATAATTTGGCATAATTTGTTCTTCACTGTCCCTGCCCCAGATCACTGAGGTCCCTGGTCCCTAGGGTGAATATGCTTATTTATTACTTTGTATTTAAGCACCACGCAAAGCCTAGTCTCACAGCTTTGCCCTCATCATGTATGAACAGAGTAAAGGACATTTGCACTGCCATGTACAGCACACAGTCCTACTGCGTGTGAGAGGTGACAGGAGAAACTGGGAGCAATTATGCTCACTCATAACAACAACGTCACCAACAAGGCTGTCTCTACCAGCCCAGTCCACTACTACTGCTAAAACTACAAGCACTGTACTCACACATGCAAATCGTATGTTTTACTGCGAACATTTACATTTACATTTATTCATTCGGCAGATGCTTTTATCCAAAGCGACTTACAAGTGAGGTACAATACAACACAAGCGAAAAACCACACAGTCAACAATATTAGAAGCACTCCATGACAATGTTCCAAAGGTCGGCCAGACAAGGCCAGGCAAGGCTGTGAATGATGTATCATATGCACCCCGAAGGTAAAGCGCTACAGATCCCGCGCGGCGGTACCTTGGCCTTCTCCTCCGACATCATGTAGAGCTCCTGCTCACTCATCCAGGCCTCGGCCTCGGCGGCGTCGAAGTAGTACTGCTGGGCCTTGTGCGCCTCCTCCAGGCGGCCGTGCCGCTTCTCCGTCTCCTCGATCATCAGGCTCCAGAGCCGCTGCAGGTCAGCCAGGCGCTCGCGGATCGCCTCCGCATTCAGGCTGTCCTCTTTCAGGATGTGCTGGCTGCGCTCGAAGATGTCGTCGCAGCGCGGCTGGTGGCCCTGGATCTCCTTCTGAAGGGTCTGGACGGGGAGGGTTTGAGCATTAGACACAAGATGCCACACACCCTCGACAACTCAACTGTCTTTGCTCAAATGCTCTCTGCACGCTAACATCTCATAAGCAAACTAAGCACTTTCTGAGGAGTGTGATTGGTTGTTTTTGTCGCACCTGGTTTTTCTTGATGAGTAGCTGCACAGTCTGTAAGTTGTGGCCGTGGTCTGTGGATGTTGCAAGCGGCATTCTCTCTTCAACCCAGAGCTAAGAAAAACAAAGAGAAGTTATTTAAACATGTATCATTTATACATAAACCATCTGCAATATTATTTATGCTCTTAATATAAAGAGCATTAATCTAATCAGATATCATGAATCTCTAAAATTCAACATGCTATGTGAGAATAACATTCCTATACAGAAGCTATGTGATCTTTTCACAGGCACTAAATGCCGGATGTTAGCTGAAATTCCAGCTGAGATTCAGACACTCGAGTTTTGAGAGCCGCAGAATCAGGATGCGGTTTAAAAAAGGCAGGGGACGGGAAAGCGCACCCCTGCTCCAGACACTGAATTCACCCTGAATGCGCTGGGACTGAATGGGGCTGCCACAGTCACTGCCGCACCATAACACTCCAGCCCTGAATAAACTGCACCTGGCGCCCCTCTCAAAAGGGCCCTTTCCCACAGACACAAAAAGCTGGAGGCAAAGAAAAGGACCCTTTATCTTTCAGCTCAAATGCCACTGCGCAGGAGAGCGCGGCCCTGTTGGAGAGGCTTTTGAGATCCGATGCGTAGCACCCCAATTCCCGAGGGACTGGGCCAAGACCCCCCCCGGATCCCTCCCCAAGTTTCCAATCCCCAACTCCCCCCTCAAACCCCCCGCCCTCACCCCGTTAATCCCCCAATCCCTCTGATCCCCCCAACTCCCCATTATCCTCCAATCCCCCTGACCCCCCAGCACCCTCACCCCCCGCCGCTGCTCTGAGACTGAACACTCACGATCTCGTCCTCCACGTCGCGGTTGAACTGGTGGATCTCGCGGGAGGCCATGAGGTTGGTCTTCCTCTTATGCAGGGGCTCCAGCAGCTCTTGGAACTTCTTCTCCACCACGCGCCTCCGCCCGTCCACCTCGTCCTTGTCCTTGCCCTCCTGGCTGAGCACCTGAGCCTGGCTCTGGAGCTCCTCCACCTCCTTCTTCCTCACCTCCACCTGATTCTCCAGCATCTACGGCATGGCGAGGGGATGGGGGGGGGGATGGGGAGGGGGGTGAGAGGGGGGAGACAGTGAGACTGAGCTCTGCTGGTGTTGTCTCCCTTTCCCTCTCACTCTCCCTCTCTCTCTCATTCACTCCCCTCTTTTTCCTGCTGTCTTATTCACTCTCTCTCTCCCCTTATCTTTTCTCTCTCTCTCTTACTCTTTCTCTCTCTCTCACCCTCCCTCTTTCTCTCCCTCTCTCTCTCTCTCCCCTGCGCTCTCTCTCTCTCGCTCTCCTGTTCTCTCTCCTGCTCGCTCTCTCTCACCCACTCTTTCTCCCTCTCCCTCTCCTGCTCTCGCTCTCTCTGACACGCACACACTCTCCCGTCGCTGTGTTACAGCGGTTTCACGCAGCCGATGTTCTGGCTCATCCCCACCGGCGGGGAACGCGGGGAGAGAGGGGGAGATTACGTAATGGGGTTATGTAACGGCTGGTTATCCCGCTCGCTGGTGCGGTTCGCACTGAGACGAACGAGGGCTCTGCAGGAAAATAAAGAACAGCCCGGCAGCCTGTCCCTGTGTTACTTTTTATTTGGGTTCGAGAGTTTCTTCTTTGGATCTTTTCAGCTCATTTAAAAGGACGAATGAATGACAAAAGGCCGAGAGGCCCAGATGTGGTCTGTGGCAATAGGGGACGTCTAAAGCACTGCGCTATAAAGAACAAAGGCTTTGGGCTTTTAAGAAAACCCAGAACTAAAAAATTCCGTGAGCAACACAGACACATAATGCAGGGGTTTTAAATTTCCTTTGTTCAGACTGTGCTGTGAGGGGAAATGACTGAACTGAGGGGAACTGCCCTGCGTTTCGGCTCCACGAGGGCAGGAAATGATGCGCACGGTACCTGCTGCTTCTTCAGCAGGATGTTGACGCTGGTCAGGTCCTTGCCGTAGTCGTCGGACTGGATCTGACCCTCCAGGCCCATCAGCCACTTGTCCAGGTCGGCACAGCTCTGGGTGAAGAGCTCCGCCTTGTTGGCGTCGAACAGGCACTGTGCTTTGGTCTGGGTGGTGGACTCCAGCTCGTCCCACATCTTATGCAGGGTGGACAGCTTCTCCTTCACCACCTCCTCCGTCTCCGGCTTCTCCGCCACCAGTTGCATCCCATCCTGCAAAGGGCCCGGGACACGTCCATCATGCCCAGACACACCCACCACACCCAGAGACATCTAACACAGCCAGGAAACACAGGCCACACCCAAACACACTGGCCACACCCAGACACACCCACCACAACCAGAGACATCTGACACACCCAGGAAACACAGGCCACACCCAGACACACTTATCAGACTCAGATACATCCACAAACACCTCTGCCATGGCCAGATACACCTGTCATGCCTGGAGACACCTGTTACTACCTGACACACCCATCACACAAACAGCATTGTGAGTATGTCAACAATATTAAGCTAGCCCACAGGACAAAGCTAGTGCACAAGTTATTTCAGAGTTATTTCTCTGAGGTAGGAGTCGGTTGTCAGATTCAGCTGTGTGTTTCTTAATATTTTGCTCCACTCTTAAGTATTAATCTAAAGGAAAAAGTAAAAATTAACTCAAGATGACAAAACGCCCACCAACAAAAATGTTTCCTCATGTCACAGCCAGAAAGTAGGCAATACTGTTCCCTCCTGGAGGGGTAATGTATGTCAGCCAGCATTACTCAATGTAATGTCTAAAATGTGACATCATCTGTGTGGTGCTAAAAGGTAAGCCACAGACTGAAGCACATGGAACCTGCTCTTTCTCTCTCTCTCTGCTGAATGACCGGGTTGCTCGGTTACTGTGCTGCCTATGTCATTCCACTGCCATTGCCTCGGGTCTCATGCTATCAGAACCATAACTATATTATACAGAGCAGTAAAAGGAAACTGCTCTGTGTTCCTCTATAGACTGTACACAATGCAGGCACTTAAATGTGCTGCAATGCATAGCATCTTCCATGCATCTTTTAAATGCAAATGAAGTGTTAAAGGCATATATTTTACTGAGCATTTGTGGACATTAACTGATTAATCTACTAATTAATGGATTGACAGAGAAAGTTTAGTTGTTTTATTCGTAATTGATATTTTAAATTTTACAAGTAACAGGAATAATATGCGCTTGATACAGTATATTCGTACATGCACGATCCTTTAAGATAAAAACAATGCTTCTCCTGCAACTGTGCTTCATGCTGCTCTGCTCACACCACAAAGCCACGCCCAGAGACCAGAGGGGAAATAATAACCAGGTAACGAAAAACAACCCCACAGGGGAGCTTCCAGGCTCTCTCAGGTAGAAACCGCACACAACACGCAGCACAAAGCCCGGCCCCCCCCACCCGACAGGTGTGCACTCACCTTCTCGATCTTGTCCAGCCACTCCTTGTTGGACTGCAGCTCGGCCATGAAGGCCTGGTGCTTGAGCCACTTGCTGTGCAGGTTGCGGGCCTCGTCGTAAGACATGTCCTGCGCAGTGAGCATCTTCTCGTTGATCCAGAGGGACAGCTGCGCAGAGCGGGGAGAGCCAATCAGAGCGTCAGACTGTACCGCAGCACTCAAACTGCGCAGACCTTTGTATTCTACACTGTGATAGGAGGAGCTGATATAGAGTGTGTGTGTGTGTGTGTGTGTGTGTGTGTGTGTGTGTGTGTGTGTGTGTGTGTGTGTGTGTGTGTGTGGGGGGATCCTCTATCAATTCAACTCCTCACTCAGGATAAGAATGATGAAACAGAAAATTTAATGTATGAACATCTACACTTTAGACTGATGTACCCCTTCATTTTATTCACTAAGTGAAACATGACAGTAAGTGCTTTTCAAGCTTTAATAAATAATATTCTGGAGAGCATAAATGACATTCTCTGAACCAGAATCCTTTGCTTTTCTGTGAATACATGTGTATTCTATTGTATTTGCTTGTAGTTGAATGCCTGGTCCACCCCTTGTGATATTGTTATCCTTTATTCCCTCTGTCCCTGTACCCAGATCAGTGAACAGCCCTCTGCACTGCAGTGAGGGAGGCTCCCCGGGCCAGTGGCCCTGCTGGGTCACACGGCCCTGGGACGCCCACATTGATGCAGACTCAGATTGACTGCTGGAGAGGCCACTTCCCACTCGCTGCCCTGTGGAATGCTGGGAAGGCTCCCTCTCTGCCCTGGCCCTCTGAGAGCTCGTTAGCAAACAGCATGTGGCAGCCCACCTCCTGGCAGTCCTGCAGGAACTTCTGCAAGTCGCGGTTGTCCTTCAGCCTCATCAGAAGCTCGCTGGCCGCCTCTCGGTTCTTCTTGTGCCTGCACGCGCGGACACACACGGGGACGCACATTTAGAAAAATCTGGATGCACGCACGTGTAAAAATACATACAAACATGCAGGGACACATGTCCACACACACACACACACACACACACCTACAGACACAGACATACGCAGACAGACACACTCCCATGCACACACACACCCACACTCACAGACACACACACTCACAGCACACACACACACACACACACACACACACACACACACACAGACACACACACACACACACACACACACACACACACTCCACACACACACACACACACACACACACACACACCTACAGACACAGACAGATGCAGTCAGACACAGACACACACGCACGCACGCACGCACGCACGCACGCACGCACACACACACACACACGTCACGCTGGGCACCTTCACACAGTGCAGCCAGTACACCTACAGTACATGCCCACCACACAGGGCTAGTTCAGCTATGCTGTTATCCAACCAGATTAACCAGCTCCACGCCCCATTTGTACATCACTGGAAGATTTTAGCTGCTTATGGGCCACCTAACTCACCCAGGGTCCCAAGAAAGCCAATCTAAGGGAGCATCACTGCACTTCTGTACAGTGTTGCTTAGCAACCGTAAAAGGCTGTGACATTCTACTTCTGACCAAAGTAAGTACACAAGGTGCCCACTCTGAACTCTGACACTAGCAGTGTTTACCTTTAAGTAAAAAGAGTTCATGAAATGAAACACTACTAGTAAATCTGAAAGAGGGAAGTGTTTTCTGGACACCTGAAATAGACCATCGCCTCGGCACTGAAAGTAAACTTCTGTTTCAGTCCTGTATTCCGGTCAGTTGTGCCGATTCTCGGTCCTTCAATTATTCCTTCATAGTGTTATATCTCTGTCCAAAATAATCTTTGTCCATAATTTAGGTATCACCTCAATCGATGCTAACCATTTCAGAGACTGGATTCAATGGCTTTACAAGTAAGCACGATTCATCCTCACTGAGAATTAATTGACTGGAGAGGACTCATGTGAATGAGGAAAATTTGCAGACAGGTAGGCAATGTCCAAACACCTGGTGGCTTAAGTTTGTACCTAACAAGGATGAGCCTTATAACTGCACACTGCATTTCACAGAATGGAGGAGGCGGTTGGTAGTGATCCAGAAGCTAATCTGGTTATGACAGGGCTGGCTGCACACAGCCATAGGAGTTAGCCTTAGCATCACATAACGTAGTGATGCTAGCAGGCTAACTGCACTCCAGCTGTTAACAGTGTTACCCAGCTGCTGCCATGTGGAGAGATGAGGACGGGCACGGTACCTGTCGTCGATGGAGTCGACTTTCTCCTGGATGCGGTCGGCGTTGATGTTTCCGTCGCTCACCAGACGCCGGCCCGTCTCCACCACGGCGCCGATCTTCTCGTCGTTGGCGTCCATGGTGGTCATGAAGTCCTCCTGTCTCTTGATGGCGGCCTCTGCGGCCTCCAGGGTGGTGGGCATCTCGGTGTGGGCCAGGACGTATTCCTGGGAATCGACACAGAGAGGCGGGGATGGTGGCGTCACCAGCTGAGTTACGCTGTTCACTGAGAACCAACACAGAGTCTAACAGACAGCTGACGGGAGGAAGTGACAAGCATTCACTTCCCTAAAGGAAAATACCACTCCCCCCACTTCCATGAAACAGGAAACAACGCTGAGCAGGACAGTGCCAGTCACTTATTACAATACAGATCACAGATGTCAGCAAAGACCAATGCCATTATTCAAATGAATCCGAACGACTCAATGAAATTTGAAAGACATTTCATTCTGTCAGTTTAGTGAAGTGCTGAGAATCAAAACTTAAAATTGGAACATAGCCCATTTTCAAGCAGGCTTAATATAATATGTAATATTGATAAAATATTGTTACATCTGTCATCTTTTTCATTTCCCAGAAACAGGGTAAAACCGTGTTCATCCCTATGTACAACAGAGATCTGGTAATTGGGATTGAATAGGGATTGATGGAAAAAAAACTGATGCCTGCTATGTTTTCAGTATTGAACCACTGAGACACTCACCTATAGCTGCTACTTTCTCCTGCATATTACTAGAAGAGGAACTAAACTGCTAATGAAACCACTGATGTAACTCAGTGATGTCCCAGCCTTTCTGAATAACAGGACAGGGTCACTCAGGGTCAGCTGCAGCTGCATCATGGTCATTCTCTTATAACCTCGTCTGTCTGAGACATGGCAGGAGCTTCTGAATGACACCAAATCCATTTCAGTGCCTTTTGTACATCCTGTTTTCAGGGCATAAATGCCACTTAATGGTATTAATGGTAGGTCTTAATGGTAGCTTTGATCTGAATGAGAGGGACACCAACCAGCTCTCCTTAAAATAAAGCTACAGAAGAACTAAAGCTCCCAATGGACCACCAGAGTGTGCGCGTGCACACGCGCACACACACACACACACACACACACACACACACACACACACACACACACTCACTCACACACACACACCCACCCACACCCACACGTCTGACCACCTCAGCACACGCACACACCGACACACACCCGAATGAGTCCAAGATTGCATGCTATGCAGAGAGCCTGTTCTGTATCTACACAGTGCATTTCCAGTGTGTAAGAAGCTAGACCGTTCAACACCAAATGCATATGCATTCTCATTCCCTTAAAATACCCCGATGTGCTGTTCCCTGACTGTCCAAAAAAAAGCAAGGCGTGGAATTTGAAATTTTCCATCTATTATAAGCCAGAATGTGAACTCTATTAGCTCAACAGCTACAAGGGGAATTACAGCAGGGCCACAGTAAAAGATAATCCTATTATTTGGATTACGGGCAGTGATTAACTTTTAACACACTGAAGTCCAGCAAACACTGGTACTATTGTTACTTAGTTTGAATAGAAGGGAAATAGCTCAATATAAAGGGTATTTAGAGAGAAGAGTGCACACACACAATACAAGCCAATTATGACTGAGATTTTCTTACAGACACACAATGGACCAATTAGAGCCAAGTTGTGGTGCTCCGTCCTGTCCTGACATCTCAATTTTCAATTGCAATGTAGAGTATAATAAGCAGGCCACTCAAATTACATTACTTTACATTATTGGCATTTAGAAGACGCACTTATAAAGAGTGACTTACGTAGGTTACAAGTTTTTATATGTTAGCCATAACATATAAATTACCATTACATACAGCTGGATATTTACTGAGGCAATTCTGGGTGAAGTACCTTGCACAAGGGTACAACAGCAGTGCTCTGGCTTGGAATTGAACCGGCAACCTTTCAGTTACGAGTCCTGCTCCTTACCACTGTGCCACACTGCTGCCCCACATCAGATAAGTTTTACATGACTTCAAATGAATGACTTACAATTACATTTTAAGGCGGACATAGGACATCTAATGATGACACTTCTTCCTACGATGGTCAGATTCCCCTCAAACTAGGCAGCTTGGGAAATGGAACAGGAGCGGGAAGACGCTTCCTGAAGTGCTATCTGCAGTGCTAGCCAGGCAGCACTGATATTTAGTAATGGGTTTAACTGACAGCTACATTGACACAGCTTGATTTGATTGTATAGCACAGCAACAGCTGGCAAAAAATGTATTCTGCTTGCTGTAGTATAACAGACACAATGTGGCAGTGTAGCATAACCAAAAGGTTATAAACAAAAGGTTATAACCAAAAAGGTTGTAACCAAAAGGTTGCTGGTTCGATTCCCTGCTGGGGCACTGAAGCTGTACCCTTGGGCAAGGTACTTAACTCAGAATTGCCTCAAAGAATATATAGGTGTATATATGGATAACATGTAAAAATTGTAGCCTATGTAAGTCGCTCTGGATAAGAGCAACTGCTAATTGACGATAGTGTAGTGTGTGTAGTGTATAATGACCTTATGTGATGAATCTATACAGACACGGACACTGCCGAGCTGGACCCATAGGGACTGCAGGGGTTACCTGGTTGTTGAGGAAGGCCTCGGCCTGCTTGGTGTCCCTCAGGAAGAGTTGGTAGGCATGTGACTGGGACAGAAGGTTCTGCCGGTTCTCCCACATCTTATGCAGCTCGTTCCAGCCGGTGTCCAGGGCCTGCAGCCTCTGGCGCAGGAACATGTACTGGGCGTCCGTCTGGCCTTGGGTCACCATCTCGCCCATGTCGCGCATCTTCTGGTAGTCCTCCTCGTAGTTGTTGATCTCGTTCTTGATGCCCTCGTGCTGGGCCAGCAGCTTCTCGGCCTCGGCCAGCGTGTTGGGCATGTCCTCGGATGCGATGGCGGTCTGCGTGCGGGACAGCCAGGACTGGAAGTCGTCCAGGTCGCGCAGGAACTGCTGCAGCTTGCTGGCCTCGCCCAGCGACTCCTCGCGGTTGCGCAGGGTGGCCTTCATCTCCTCCCACACGGCGGTGATCTCCGCCAGCCGGCCCCTGATGGCCTGGGCCTGGTCCGGGTGCTCCGCCCCCAGACGCTCCGCCTCCTTATGCAGGTCGCCCAGCTTGTCCTCGATGGCGGCCAGGTCGCGCTCCATCCCCGTCAGCTTCCGCTGCAGGGCCATCACGCCCGCCAGGTCGTTGCCCAGCTCCTGCGTCGACTCGATCACCTTGGTCTTCTCGCGGATCCAGGACTTGGTCTCGTTGCACTCCAGGTGGTAGTTCTGCACACCCAGGGCGGAGTTCAGGGAGTCCTTCTTCAGGTCCACCAGGTCACGGAACTGGCTCCACCTGCCAGGCAAGCACATCCAAGGCCACATTACTAGCACCTCCATATACTGTATGTAATAGAGAACTGTAACGTACTCCATATGCATTAGTCTTTTATTTGGTTTCTTGCCTCTTTAAAGATCTTCTATGTGTCCTGCAGCTCACAAAATGCATCAGTCTACCAATGATTCCATTAAATCATCTGCAAATATTTATGCTAAATAGGCTACCTTGAGTAATTATGAAAAAGGAGAGAAGTTTTTAGAAATGTAACATACGGAGAGGATTACAATTGAATTATACATAACTACCCTTCTATTAAAATCCCCTGCAGGACTAACCTGGCCCAGCACCAAAATTATGAACGTGAAAGATGAATTAATTATACTCTATGGCATCAAAAATAAACAACAGCTTTAAACACGGGTCAATGATAATATCTTGAGAGAGACAATGAAAGACACAGAACAATAGTGTTCTTTCCTAGTTTTCTAAATTCCTCTAACATAACCTAATGCTAATGCTATATTAATGGCCAAAAGAACAGAATAAAACTGTATCATAATCTCAGTCCTATTCCATGCCATTATAGAGGACTCCAGCAGACATTGTCATGCTATGGATGCTTGACCCTGTGTGTGGTATCACATCTCACAAAATAGCGCAACACACCAATTAATGTTACGAGGGAGCTGACTGTGTTGCACACAGAAGTGCTACCGTTTTCCTTAATAATGAAGGGCTGGTTTGGACGCTTTGTGTTTGTTTTGGAAGGTTTGGCCACAAATGTGCAGAACACAGTGATCACACTTAACAGCCGCTGACAAATACCATCACATTCCCCTCCCGCCCTCCCAGAGATTTCTCACATCTCTCCCTTTCATCTTGGAGCCCGATGAAAATTAGTCCCTGCTAATGAGGTGTTTTGACATTAGCCATTTCACATAGTGTTACATAAAGCCAATCTCAACAAGCCCTGTCACGGTTTAAAGAGTGCTGATGGGCATTTGACCAGAAATGTCAGAGGTGCTGTTGTACAACCTCTACGCTACACACATTTATTAATGAGCTCCAACAGATGAGAAGGCAGTGATTTTAATGAGTGGAAGCTTGTGTGCCTTTACTTTGTTGCATTTCTGACACTTAAATCATTGTGCCCACAGTCACGTTTCTCCATTCCTCTCTCCATTATGATATTTGTCAGCACAGTACAGATATGAAGGCCTCGGGTGAAGCCTGGGGCTGAAGTTAGCAGGGTACCTGGTGTTGAGCTTGTCTTGTTGGGCTTTGATGTCCTTCTCGCTGGGGTGTCCACTGTGGATCAGCTGCCTGGCAATCTGGTTGACCACAGCCACGCGCGAGGCCTGGTTGTTCATCTCTGGTTCTAGGCTTTCAAACCTGGGGGGTGACAGGACAGACCTTAAATACACAGGAAATGGCGGCACATGGAAACTATGCAGTTACTCCGCAAATGAAATCATATTGGAACATGTTATTCGCATTAATAGACAGTGTTTTGCACTGAATTGTAATGTTACAGATGCTGAGACATGGGGAAAAACAACATAAAATCAAATCAAGATTTTCTTTTCTTTCCATGTGGTGTTTTGCTCTTAAACACTGTGGGAAACAAGATCATTTCTGACCAAACAGGAGCAAGGATACTACCACTACCCTCTGCATTCTGCTGAAGCTGTTGTTTTTGCACTGCGGGAATATTTAACAATCTGGCAGAAAGCAGAGCCTTTGGTTTTAAAATATTGCAGTCCCAAACTATAAAAAGCACATTCCCACGCTCCGCTGCTGCTGTGAGACTGTGTTTCAGGCGCCATTTTTAAAGGGGTTGTTTAAACTAATAATGCCAATTTTCTGGAAAGCAGGTGTGAAGTGACAAACATGATCACTCCTTCACAGGAAACAAAACTTTCAGTGACTCACTGCCTACAAAATGTCTCCACCCATTACAGGCTACAATAAAACAGCACGCATTTCAAACATTTCACTGTGGAACCAGGGCGATCTTTGACTACGATAGGATGGTCTGTAATAGTCAAAGTCAGCTTTGAAAGAACAACCACGCCATTCATTACAATTGCTTTAAAAACAAAATTTGACTCCTTGAATATATTGAATACCTTTGCAATAGCTCCAAACAAGCTAAGTCAGCGGTCAATGACTGTGTGTTATGCTATACACAAACTATTCCACAACAGGCAGCCATTTCAATAAAATGTCACATCTAATGTACACATAAAGCACACAGATAAGGACTGTCAGTTGCTGGCTATGACAGGATATTGCCCTGGATAACAGAGTGAGCTGGCCAGCCCGTAATGTGCGTGCATGTGTTCAGTAATCTCAGAGAGCGACTGCACTGGGGGAGGGAACAGGCATGCATGTAATCACTGCATTTCTCTACCCCTACAGGAAGCTCAGGACAGACATCTGCGGGATTAACAGCTTTTTTTTGTCGATGCGGAGCTCAGGAAAGACATGATAACCAACTAGAGGCTGTTCTCTGGAAAACAAAGGTGTAGTTTCTCTTGTGAGGAGGTACCATGACTCAGCCTTCAACAGATTGGATCATCACTTTCACAGTTCTGTCTGCCACAGGTGGGAAATGGAGTGGTTTGAATTTAAATATAAAAGAAAACATGTGCTACCGCATTTTCCCCAGACGTCCTTTGGCTCTGCTCTGAATATTAACATAGCAATGAACTTCACACGGGTGCAAAGTGCACAACGGATCACACACCACACAGACCTCAGCCAATTAGAGCCCTGTTGTTTTTCGGTTTTGGCCTCACTGTCAAGGCAGAACGAGACAATGCCCGGGCCGGATAAGCAGAGAACGGACATCTGTTTCTGATAAGGACCGCGGACACCGCACGCCCTCAGAGTCAGTGCTGTTCCAGCTGACGCATAATTCTGTGGCAGCGCGCTTTAACTGTCACAGCTGTGCCAGGAGAACATTGTGTGTTGAGTAAACATAATCCCCTCTCCAACACCCAAAGTAATTTCATTTTGAAAGCCTGCTTCGGAATGGCATGTCAAAGCCCCTGTCATTCATACATCCGACTGTGGCCGTTTTCTAAAAGTGAACATCTTTACAAGGCTGGCTGATGAATGCTTGAGTCATCCAATCAAATGCACTCCCTTCATTTACAGGGAGAACACCTCAGTGCTCTTGAATAAATATACCCCTTTTTGGGATTATGCTGTCAGTGTGCGGGCATGGCTGCTCCAAACTCACCTGTACTTTGTTACCTGTAGGCCCATGTGTAAATATACACCTCTGGGAATCATGCTGACAGTGTGTGGTTGTGGCTGGTGTGAGCTCACCTGTAGTTTGTCACCTAACCTATAGCCTGCAAATATACCCCTTTCTGGGATTATGCTGTCAGTGTGTGGGTGTGGCTGTTCCAAACTCACCTGTGCTTCATTACCTGTAGGCTCTTGTGCAAGCACACACCTTTGGGGATCATTCCTACAGTGTGTGTGTACAGGTGACGTGAGCTCACCTGTGCTGAATGACCTCCAGGTCCTCCAGCTTCTCGGGGATCTCCATGGCGTTGAGCCACAGCTCCTTCTCGTCGATCCACAGCTCGCAGGCGTCCGCCTCGCTGGACATCTTGTAGAGGGCCAGGGCGTCCTGCAGGGCCTGTTTGCGCAGCCGCGTCAGCTCCGCCACCTCGCCGTAGCGCTCCTCGATGCCGGCCAGGCGGCCCTGCACCTCGGGGGACGCGGCCTGCTCGCCGGGCAGCGCCCGGGCCTGCTCGTGCAGCGCGTCGATCACCGGCCGGTAGCTGGCGATCTCCTCCGCCACGTCCTTGTGCTTCTTGACCAGCGCCTGGGTGGAGAACTCGTCGTGGCCCACGTCGGAGCTGGACACGATGCGCAGCACGTCCAGCATCCAGGCGTCCACGTCGTCGGCGTCAGTCTGGAACTGGTGCAGGTTGCAGGCCTCCCGCAGGCGGGCCTTGCGCACGGCCGACAGCCGCTCCAGCGCCGCCCACTGCTCCTGGACGTCGCGCACGCGCTCGCCGATCTTGTCGGCACCGAAGTGGGCAGCGGCCACCATCTCCTGGCCCTCGCGCAGCGCCTGCTGCAGCGGCCCCGCCCGGCCGCTCATCTCGTCCTCGAAGGCCTTGTGCTGGCTGAGCAGCCGCAGCACGCCCGTCAGGTCCCGGCCGCAGTCGTCCAACGACAGGATCTGCTCCTTCTCGCGGATCCAGCCCTCCTCCTCCGCCATCTCCCAGAAGAACTTCCAGAGGCGGCGCGACTCCTCCAGCCGGGCCCGCCGCTCGGCCGCCAGCTGGCACAGCTCCTGGTAGCAGAACTCCATGTGCGCCACGCGGTCCCGGATCACCTGCGGGTCGCACGGCTTGTAGCCTGGGGGGGCAGGGGAAGGGGGAGGAGAGGCAAGTGAGAAGCATGAAACGAAACATATATTCACCCATGAACTTATGGACGCATGAACTTTATGAAGCTGTTACGTTCATCAACTTGAATGGATACACTTCTGTTCTTTTGTGTGGGAGACTGCTCTGGAGAGCATCTGCTAAATGAATGTAATGTGATGTAATGTAATGATAGCAGGTGTTGAATCATTTGGCCTCAACCTCACCTTTTCCTTTAAAACCATGTGATATTTAGGGTCAAAGGTCAAGACAATGGGTGATGCACAGTGCACCTGAGGTGAGGGAAATATAAACGTCCCCAAGGCCCAGTCCCCTCCGCTTACCGTCGGTGTCGATGGCGAACTTCTGGGCGTTGCCGTTGACGGCCTTGACGCGGTCTGCCTGGATGGCGATGTCGGCCTCCACCAGCGCGTGCTTCTGCAGCAGGTCCTCCACGCCCAGCAGGTGCTTCCCGTAGTCCTGCGACAGCAGCAGCATCTGTGGGGAGAGCGGGGCAGAGACTGGGTCACTCACCCTGCTCACAACGCATGGCACACTTGCACACAAACTTGCTCCTTTGACAGGCAAGATGACCTTTGACCTACATTTCATGATGCACAGCCCACAAATTTTACACAGCAGACTATGCATACTTGGCAGCAATGTGGCATAGTGGTAAGGAGTAGGACTTGGAACAAAAAGGTTGCTGGTTCAATTCCCTGCTGGGGCACAGCTGTTGTACTCTTGGGCAGGGTACTTAGTGCCTCAGTAAATACCTAGCTGTATGAATCAATAAAATAGTAACCGACATAAGTTGCTCTTAATAAGAGCGCCTGCTAAATGACAATAATGTAATGTAACTTGTACTTGTGTTACAAGTACCCAACCCAAGACCCCCCCCCAAATATGATCTGTCTCCCCCTAGTGGACGGGTCGGTGACACGCGCCTTCATCTCGTCCATCCAGTCCATGATGTGGAGCATCTCCTGGAAGACCCTCTGCAGGCCCAGGTTCATGTCGAGGCGCTGGCGGCGGGCCCGCAGCAGCTCCAGCAGGTACTCCCACAGCCGCATAACGTTGTCCTTGCGGGCCGCGATGCGCTTGATGTCGTGGTAGTTCTCCGCCTCCAGCTCGCGGGCCACCGCCACCACCGCCTGCACGCGCTCCTCGTAGGCCGCGATGTCCGTCTCGATGGCCTCGTGCTTCTTGGTGGCCGCCTCCACCGCCTGCAGGTCGAAGCCGAAGTTGTCCTACGGAAGGGGGAGGGGGTGTATGGAGACAGTCAAATTATGCCCAGTTAACATAAACAGGCAAAGGTCCTGAAAGGCCCAGTGCTAGCAAGCATGTACATAACTTGGTATACCATAATCCTATTTGGTGCTTCAGGGTTTTAATATAATGTAATCTGTTTAACATTTGCAACAAATGGGGACAAATTCAAGCATTTATGAAGAGGGAAAGCAATAATTACTCTTTGTAATATTCATGCTGGCTAGGAAACAAAAAATTCAGTGTACACATTTCACATAGGTTACATATTACTTTTACTGTTTGTACTTTGCTGACTTGTGTCCTATTGTTGTTTACCGTGTATAGGCACTAGAGGGTGCTAGTGACCAATCAAGGTTTCTGATGTTTAGCAGGGTTAGGAGGGAACTGCAGCAGTCAAATGATATCACTTATGCCAAATGCATTTGCCTCAGTTGTGGGTTGGTTACAAAATTACATTAAGCTGGGAGATAAAGCTGGGAGGAAATCTGGCATCTATGCATAGTGTTCATGGTATCAGTGCTCAGGGTGTTTTATCAGTGCATATTATCAGTGGGCAGAGTTATCAGTGTATATTATCAGTGATCAGAGTGTGTAGTATCGGTGTGTATTATCTTTGCACAGAGTGTGTAGTATCAGTGTATAGTATCAGTGGGCAGAGTGTGTAGTATCATTGCATATTATCAGTGATCAGAGTGTACATTATCAGTGCGCAGAGTGTGTAGTATCAGTGCGTATTCACTCTGAGCAGAGTGCACAGTATCAGTGCACAGGATAAAAGGTATTAGTGTGTACCTGAGAGACCAGGCGCTGGTTCTCGCTCAGCCAGGTCTCCCTCATGGCGGCCTTGCGGTCGAAGCGACGGGCCAGCTGCTCCAGCTTCTCCTGGCGAATCAGCTCAGTCCTCAGGGCCAGCTCACGCTCATGCTCCGCCTTCTCCAGCCTCTCCCAGGCCTGCAATGGACCCAACACAGGGCGGGGTGATTAAACCACGCCCCCTACTACGCCCTTGTATGGGGTACAGGGCACCACTGGAATTTCCACTGTGTATTATAAACACAGTTATGTTTCCTATGCACAACTGACACAGCAAATCTAAGGTCTAACTAAAGGTCATTCTAAGCCTATTAAGGAGATGAACAGGAGATATTAGATGAATAGGGAGTTGAATAAGGGAGGATACACCACAAATCAGTACTTGGTTGAAAGTTGTTAAGTGGCCTACATTTTGCACACAGCAAAATGTTAACAGTTAACACAGAAACAGTTAATTACTGTCATTAACTGTCATTTAACACACTCTTACCCAGTGACTTAAGAGTTAAAAACTACACAGAGGACAAGGTGGGTAAGTCTAAGCAATTTGACATACTTGACATATTGACTCATTCTATGAAAAATGTGACTCATTTTCCCCATGTAAACACTAAAATTCTCATTAATGGGTTCAGCTGACACTCATTTCAATAACACTGCTTTGCTCTGAAGAATACAAAATCAGCGCACAGCTTTGCAGACAATTTTCTGCTCAGATCCAAGTGACCAAAGACTAGTGAGTGCTTTTTTGGGTTTATATCCCAGGGATTTGAACCCGTTAGGCACAACTCAAGGGGCGTGTCTTCTGTGCCATGCGACTAAGGCCACACACCTTGTTGATATCGGAGATGAGCTTTCCTTCTCTGGGCATGTAGACCTTCTGATTGTTGGCCCTCATCTTGCTCTGGATGGTGAAGAGAAGCACTTCCAGGTTGCCCTTCTCCGTAAACCTGAGGACCAGAGGAGCATAAAGAGCCATTATCCTGCCCCTCGCCGTCTTCTGACATTCACACAATGTCCCGTTTCTGAGGCACAGAGAGGCCCTTTGTGTACTGCCAGGGCCGATACACTGTTCCAAGACCACGGGGCCTTCTGCTCATCATTGTCAAGGTTACAGAAACTGTCTGTATCATACTTTGTCTCTCTCTCTCTCTCTCTCTCTCTCTGCACTTTGTGTTTCATTCAGATTATGGAAACTGCGAGTGTATATTTGTGTGCGTCTGTGTGTGTGTCCGGGGGAACTCGCGTCATCTCTTTTTTCTAACTTTATCCTCCATTCTCTTTGTGAAAGAACTCCTTCAAGCCAAGGACAGCTTTGTCATTTCTCAAGTCCAGTGGGAAGCAACCCTCTTATCTCTTTTTTTATGTCTTGCAAAAGCAGGCCACAGATAAATGGCAGCAGATGTAACATGGTCCAACCTGCCTCAGGGCTGATTACATCTGAGGCCTCTCAGGTCAAAGTCAGTATGGAGTAATGGGTAAGATGAAAGACCAGGAGGTTGTGGGTTCAAAACCCAAGTGTGAAGTAGAATGGGATACAGATGACCTACCTAGTGTGATCTAATGTGGTGTGGTGGTAAGGTAACAGCTTCAGAGACCCTGCTAAGCAACTAAATGTAAATGAACAGTCTTCCTCTTCATAGTTAGGGTACAACTGTGTAATCAGGACATGTGAAGCTGAAGTGTGAGCTGTTTCTATGGATACAACACCAAGCCTCAGAGCACATCTGCAGTGCCAAGTGCCTCAGGTACGCACTTGGGCGGCTTTTCCACCGTGCGGTAGGTGTTGAACGCCTGCAGCTGCTGCTGGACTCCGACCAGCGAGTTGGCGAACTTGCGGTTGTTGAGGATGATGATGGTCTGCTCTATCCACTCCAGCAGGTCGGATGCCAGAGACTCGTACTTCTCGATCATGTTCTCAGTCTCGATGGCGTTGTCCAGTACCTGTACCCGAAAAGAACAACCGTGAGAATGGACCAATCACAGCACATGGCTCCAGCACTGATTACACACGACAAAGCTGGCTCAGGCCACTGACATAATTTGCCATACAACAGTTTTCAAATATACTACATCATTCTACATTATTCAAATATACAATATCATACCACATCATTCAAATGGACTATATCATACCTACAGAACAACCCCATGCAACCCCGACAGAAACTCACACAGCAATAAGTATAAATACAACATATAGTGACCATCTCTGAGGAGAATGACATTCCTGCTGTTTGGCTGTGAGACAGAAGTGACTTGCGTTTGCATTCATTTCATTACCATGATGCCTCAGTCAACACTGGAGCACCGTGGGGCTCAGTGACCCAGGAGGTAGGTATGGGAAATCCCAAAAACAGTTTCCTCCATGCTCACCTAAAACCTAGCCATGCCCCCTCCCATGCCCACCCGACCCGGAGCCACGTCCTCACCTTCCCAATGCGTTTGCCCTCCACCTTCAGCGCCTTCATCTTGGAGAAGTAGTGGTAGTAGGTCACCACATAGGTGATGATGGACTTCTCATCAGGGTGGTCCACGCTGATATCTGTCGCACACAAACACACAGTTACAAACAGATGCACACACACACACAGATGCCTACAGGTACACAGACACAGACAAACACACACACACACACACACACACACACACACACACACACACACACACACACACACACACACACACACACCAAAAGCAGCCAGCACCTTGTGCTATTATTGTATGAAATCATATCAAAAACATTCCCAATATATGAATATATATATTTTTTTTTACTTATCGCATTTCTTATTTCCAAACGTCAACAGAGAGATTGGACAAAAGCCCAGGGCTTGGCTTCCTGGCTCCTCCAATAGAGAAATGGAATTTATTTAGAGGGAAACCGATTTGAGAGACGTGTTTTGAGACACAGCGTCTGAGAGGCAGAACAATGGGTCTGGGCTTTCTCACGCTCTCCTAACTTCACCCACTCTTTGTTGTTCACTCCGCACGCTTCTGGAGAACCATACGGGGCCATAGCAGCGATATGACATGAAACATTTATCTGGGACAAATTTCTGCTGTTCAGACGACAATGCGCACAGATGCCTCCAAATTTATCATGCCAGCATAAGGAGCTGTCAGATGCAGCAGAGGACTGGGTCTGTGCCTCTGTAATTACACCTCCAAACATTTGCTGAAAACCCTCACTGCGTGGAGCTCTGAACAGACGTTTATCCCTGTTACTCCCAGACTCTGTCGCTGTAAAATAACCTTCCCCACACTTCAGAACACCAGTCAAAATTTTTTAGCGTCAAGAGGGACGCAGGATGGATAGCATAAGATGCCACCACTTTGACCTACAAACCTGTTTTTCGATTGATCGTGCATTAGGTCAAATACAGGCATTATTAACTGGTCTCTGCTGTTTTTTAACCAGACTGATGTGCGATAAGGCAGCCATATTTAATATTATATTTATGTCGCATTTATATGGCATGTCTGACCAAATCAAGAACTTAAGGTTAACAAGTTGTTTTGTTCCCAGCCCTGGTTAATGTTGTTAAACTTCACAACTTCGAATTCTAATTGTCTGGGTCTATTCCTGGCTAACTTGCATCGGCGCTTGGATACTCCTCATCCAAAAATGAGTTTCTGCTGTGCAATCTCAGCAACACAAAGAAGGAGCTACAATCTTAATGAGTCTGAAGATATCAGTCTGCTTTGTCGCCGGTTCTTATTAAATAAGTCATAGAAGGACTGGAACAAACAGAAGAGGAAAACCAATTAGACCTGCTGAATTTGTCATGCGCGAGTCATTACAAAAGCTTTAAAAAGCCTTGAGATAACTCTGCGAGTGATGAGGGAAGGGGGGTCGGGGGTCAGGGGGCGGGTAACCAGACTGACCCTCGGGGTCCAGGAGTTTGGTCAGTCCCAGGTGCTGCTCAGCCAGGTTGAAGGCGTTCTGCAGGTTGTAGTGGGCGTTGGACTTCTTCAGCTTGTCAAAGTCGATCAGGTCAGGCCTGTGCAAACACAGCGAGACAGACAGTGAGCTACTGTATGTGACATTAAGGCCCAGTACAGGTGAAAAACGTGAAACTATTAAACTCCATTCCTGCCAGTTTCCTCTTGCTTTTCTCTCGCTTTCTTGTAAGATGATGAGCTACACACCTGTGATTGTGACATTTAGCTTCCCACACACTTCCTGTCTTTGTCAGGTGAGACGTTCTAAGGTGGTTTCCCAGGTTAAGTTCACTGTACCTCTGTTAATTAGCTGAGGTGAGCCAGGCTTGTGTTTGCCAGGTTAAGTGCGCCGTACCTCTGTTTGTTAGGTGAGCCGTGCCAGGCTTCTGTTTGCCAGGTGAGGTGTACTATACCTGTCTTTGCCAGGTGAGATGGGCCAGGTGAGGTGTACTATACCTGTCTTTGTCAGGTAGGATGGGCCAGGCTTGTGTTTGTCAGGTGAGGTGCATTGTACCTATGTTTGTGCCTGGAAGGAGCCACCCTTAACTTTGTTTGTCAGTGTGCTCTGCCTGACTTTTGTCAGATGAGGTGGGTCTATACTATATAGTATGAAAATATACTATATACTATAAATAATATGCGTAGCTGTGTTCGCGGATAAGGTTTGTGGATAAGGAGTTTGTGGTTCAGTTGTCTCATCCCTGTGTTTGTGGTTCAGATGTGTCATACCTGTGTTTGTGGTTTGGATGTGTTGTACCTGTGTTTGTGGTTCAGATGTATTGTACCTCTGTTTGTGGTTCAGATGTGTCGTACCTGTGTTTGTGGTTCGGATGTTTTGTACCTTTGTTTGTGGTTCAGATGTTTTGTACCTGTGTTTGTGGTTTGGATGTGTTGTACCTGTGTTTCTGGTTCAGATGTATTGTACCTCTGTGGTTTGGATGTGTTGTACCTGTGTTTGTGGTTCAGATGTATTGTACCTCTGTTTGTGGTTTGGATGTGTTGTACCTGTGTTTGTGGTTCGGATGTCTCATACCTGTGTTTGTGGATGAGGGCGTTGAAGGCCATGCCATCACGCCAGCTGGTGGTGAAGTTGTGAATGTTGACATTGGGATACCTGCAGAAAGCCGAGTGTAAAAAAAACACACATCATTTGAGCGAAGGCCAACACATTCCAAACGTTAAAACTCACTCCAGCCTCCCACACTAATCTGCAGCTGATTTTAAATTCATTGTTTAGCAATGACTCCCAGAACCCATGACTCCCCCCTACGGCCCATCCCATGCTTTCCCACCATCCAGATAAACAAGGGGGACAGTCACAAGCCTTATCAGCTCTGGGCCATTTTCCCCTTCACCCAAGGGCACGAAGGAAAATAAGGCACAATGCATCTTTTATACAAATATTCCTAGTTTTATCCTAATGACTTGACACCATTTTAGAACTTTTTTATTTACTGCTGAGAGATTGCAGTGTCCTCTTTTGAGAGGCAATGTAATTACACAGTAGCTTATGGCTACAGGCCCTGCAGATGAAGGTCATGTTTTCAGCCATGAACTCTCCCTGTGATTTGGGTGATTCTGCTGTGTGCTGTCCACCTCCAGCCAGGCCAGACACCATGTCTGCTGCTTAAGACCAGGGCTTTATAAGGCTTTACTGAAGCCGGCAGAAACATGGGCTGAAATTTTGTTTCAGTCTGGTGTGTGATTCAGAGCCCTTGTATCTTCAACAAAACACTAGGCCCATTTCAACGCCAAGCTGTGTTGTTCTGTAATAGCCCACATGTGCTATACCGTAATGTAGGAGACTGTGCTGTTGTGTAGTGGAGGTAAACTTTGCTGTAACAGACTACACTGTGCTGTAACAGACTACACCATGCTGTACTATAATGGCGGTACACTGTGCTGTAACACAGTTCACTGTGCTGCACTGTAACGGAGGTACACTGTGCTGTAACAGTTCATTGTGCAGTACTGTAATGGAGGTACACTGTGCTGTTACACAGTTCACTGTGCTGTGCTGTGCTGTAATGGAGGTACACTGCGCTGTAACACAGTTCACTGTGCTGTGCTGTGCCGTGTGAGGCAGGTGATGGCTCACCCTGCAGTCTTCATCTGACACCAGAGCAGCAGGGCATCCTTGGCAGACTTCTTCTCCTTGTTGTCCTCCGTCTCCACACTGATGTCCTGGATCTGTCACACAGTGAAACCGGAGAGCGAAGCTCACACAAAGGCGTCTGTCAGCGTAATCCTACATCTGCCACCACTGTCGCCCCCCCTCCCCCCCACAGTCCTGAGTGCTGCGCTAACCCACCCCTCAATACTCCGCAATGACAGCTCATTTACTGCTCTTATTCACTTTGAGCATCTCTGAATATATAGCAGGTGTGTGAAGAGGCTCACATTCTTTTAAATAGAGGACCAGAAAATCAAAAGTCTGTTCTACTTGGCTCTTCCTTCCTAAATTTGTCATGAGACTGAACTTGCCCACACTGAAATACATATTTGCATGTGTATTTTATACGTCTTGTATACTGTTTCACCTTCAGATATGTTGTGCAATTATTTTACTTTCCCTTCCTCGTCTCAACGGGCTGCGACCGCGGTCAGGTGGCCCTGGGAGACGCTCACCTGGAAGCGGAGGATGATGGTCCAGATGAGGCCCAGGGTGAGGCGGTGGTTGCCGTCGACGATGTCGTGGGAGCCCATGTTCTCCAGGTGGACGCGCTGCTCCTTGAGGAACTGCAGGGCCTTGTCCACGTTCTCCAGGCAGTGGATGCGCATGCGGCCCTTGGTGGGCTTGGGCTGGTGGGCGGGACGGAACGGGGCCGTGTTAGTGACATCACAATGCCTGCTGACCACTCAGCATTAGCACCTGCATGTGGTGCTTACACTCCCAAACCAGTCCACCTGTGACAATTCATTTATGATGGCTATGACTGTTGCACTGTGGTTCCATTGCAGAATCTGCACAGACTATTTCCACTACATCGCTGTCATTTAGCAGATGCTCTTATCAAGAGCAACATACAGACATACAGGTCACAATTTCATCCATTTGTACAGCTGGATATTTACTGAGGCAACTGTGGGTTAAGTACCTTGCCCAAGAGTACCACAGCAGTGCCACACCAGGGAATCGAACCAGCAACCTTCTGGTTATGAGCCCTGATCCTGACCACTACATCACACTGCTTCCCGCTGCTACTACTTAATTCAGGATCTGGTCTGTGGGTTTCTGTGCTAAGCTACACATGAATTTCTACCCTGATAGGGTCCCGAGGAAGCAAATTGGGCAATCGCACAGAAAGGAGAAAGTCACGCAGTGACAGCCGACACAGAGCAGACTGGAAAGGAATGTGACTGTATTTAAAAAACGAAACCGCGAAAATGACCTTGGCCTTTGCGAAGCATGTCAGCATCTGAATTCTTTGGCCTGAATATTTATTCTGGAGTCTGGAGGCGACACACAGCCTCACGGCAGTTTCCTCTCGGGCGTGGCCAGCGGTGATGTGACCGCGGTGATTTACGAGACTGGGTGCCATTACAGGCAGAGAGAGGCCCCGTTGGGAAGACAGGACAGAGCTGACTCCAGATAATTATTGAGAATGCGCCTGTACTCTGGCGACACAGACATTTCTTTGTCAAGCACATAATGCCACTCGAATTTATCCGAGCTCATTGTGAATGGGACTCTTTTGACATTATGCAGCAGGAGCAGCAGCATACATGTTAAGTCAGTGTTACGGAAACAGGACCAGCTGGACACTACTGCACTACACTACAGCAGAGCATGCAATTATTCGGTATGTAATTATAGAGAGTTGGCTGTAATGATAAAACTCCAGGCTCCTAATGTAGAAGCACAGCTGACCCATTTAGAGACGGATATTTAGGTTACAGCTTTGGAGTCATCCAGGATGGGGCAATTCACAGCAGCGTATTTGAAGTGCAGAGAGGGAGAATTCCAGTGCGGTTAGCAATCTGGGCCACGCGTGTGGGGACGCTGGTGCCTGCACAGGTGTGAGCTCCGAGCGCGAGAGAGAGCACCTGGGTGATAAAGATATGCTGTGCTCACAGCAGGGGGGAGAGACTTTGGACTGGGCGTGGCACCAGACGCCCGTAGGGGGAGTGGGCGGCCCCTCCAGGCTACAGCCAGAAGGTTTGGCTTCCCGTAGACACCCAGGATTTGGGCAAGTAGGACAAGACTGCCTGCCATGAGACTCAGACCAATGACAGCTGGTGAGAGGCAGCCGTGTGGGCTCTGATTGGTGGACTCCCGTGGCGACCCCACCAATCCCTCTCCACAGATTCTCACAGACGCCCCTGCCGCAGTCCTGGAGAGGCTCATCGAGATGCAGGGCGCACACACCAGCACGAAGCGAACTCCCGCCCACACAGCGATGACATCAGCACTTCCCACGCAGACGCGGGCGCCTCCAGCTCGCTTCCCTCGGGGAGGAACAGCGCGCCGCGACACTCACAGGTGCGCTGCCTCCCGGGACGGCTCAGCGCTGAGCTCTGACTGAGCTATCATAACCAGACTGCATTATCAACCCTCACCTCATGCTGCAGTCTGGAGGAAAAAAAAACTCCACCGAGGCTATGCAGGTGACAGTTTGTCAGACATGTCACCCGAAGCAAAACCAGCCTCTGACAACCCGTTTATGATAGCCACATGGCTGTTGGCTGGGGAGTCCAGCTGTCCTCAGGTACAGGCCACACAAATGCACAAGTACAGTCCACTTGGAGGGGGAGCCAAGTGGCTTCACATCAAGGCCAGGAGACTGTAAGGGCGTGGCTCTACAGCACTAGGAGAGAGTGAAAGTGGGGCCCTTCAACACTTGGAGAGTGTGAGGGCGGGGCCCCGCAGCTTAGGAGAGCTTGAGGGTGTGGCCCTGCAGTCCCAGGCCACACCTCTTCCTCGTTCTCTGAAACAAACCTCAGGTGAGGGCTCTGCTGCCCTGTGCTTGATCTGTAATTCATCACACAAAGGAAGCTCTAAAACTATCCCTGAGACTGATCAGTCAGGTCAGCATGGTTCTGTTTTCAGCTTTTCTGCTGAAATCTGGCCACCCTCTTCCCTCTACCTCCCACTCAGCGAAGCATGCTGGGTGTTCTTCCTTTAACCGGCCACAAGCAGGCCTCTCAAAGCCAGGGCTTGTTCGAATGTTTTCTGAGGAGTCATTATAAGGACATTCATAGGGAGTTGAACTTGTGGTCATATCATTCTCACACTTGCCCCATGAGCCAATCACACGAGGCCCTGGTCTTGGCACGTTCCACTGGGAGTCACAAGGAGAGGAGGGTGAACTGAAAGTGGCACAGACAGTAATCTGCCTTTAATTGCAGGTTTGATTCCAAGACTGTCTACACGCGTTCGTCAGAAGACGGCACTTTCTAAGAATGGGGAGGGGGGTTTCCATTAAGTCAGGAAAATGTTCATAAAACCCCCCCCCCAAAATGTGAGTCAGTTGGTTTCTGAGGCTTTGACTCCTTTGAAAAGGAATCATTTGCAAGTCGTTGCTTTGTGAAGTGGGTGATTCACTCCTTTACGCCACAAATAGCCAAGCAGGGAGAGTCTGCCAACCAAAGGTCATGGTCTGGAGCAATAGTATATGGCGTCATTCTACTAGGCCACAGATATGCGCTGCAGTTTGCCAATCTGCTCTTTTATTTACATTCCCTGTGAAGCAAGTCTGGGCAAATTAATGAAACTAAAAATCAAACAATAGCGTGGCCCTATCTTGACTGGCAATCATTGCCCTGGCAGCCTTAACCCATCAGAGGAGACATTCATGCAGCTATCATGAACCTACTGAAGACACGTCCCTCTGTGATGTCTTCACATTTTCCTCTGTGATGTCATACACTTCTCCCTGTGACATCACATCACCCTCTGTGTTGCATGTGTCCTTCTATGATGTCACACCACTCATTCTGTGATTAAGGGTTTACCTCTCTTTTGGCCCTAACTTGCAGTGCATTTGGTCGAAGCAGCTTACATGCTACCTCGGGGCACAAGGCTTGCACATTTGTGGAAAGATCCCTTTCATTTTACCTAAGGAGCATCACTTAGCAATTCATCTGACTGCTGAGCCTGCATGTTGGTTTGTACCACTGCGCACTGCTTAGTTTCATGCTGGATTGAGGTTAGGCACATTTTCACTGTATTTTTTTTCCACTGGGGTGGTTTGCCCTTGAAAGAGTTTGTGCTTTTAACCTCTATGTTCTTCAGTAAATCACCACAGGCAGCTGTGATGCTCTTCTGCCCGCAGAGCGTGAACCGTTTGCTCATACGATAAGAATCAACACATATGCAGTCATCGTGCAAACTGCTCTGGTTGCGCAAGGACTTTGAGGGCTACAGGCTTGAATAATTCCAAAAATCAAACTCAGTAGTGCAGACTCAGTATGTAACCAGCTATGATGTAACCATTACTTCAAAGTACACAGCTGGGTATATGTACTTCTGCATGTGTTTGACTGTGTGTGACTGTGTGTGTGCGTGTGCACGTGTGCGTGTGTGTGTGTGTGTGTGCGTGTGCGTATATACACATGTGCCTGCATGTTGAGGTTTCCTGCACTACACAACAGTATTGAGGTAACACAACCCTGAAGATGCCCTTGCAGTCTCATAAGCCAGTCAGCTGACATTGTGCTCAGATAGAGTTACTCATTGACCAGGACCAAAGAGCAAAAGCAAGTAGCTTGCCTTCCCAGAAGACTCAGGGCAGGGAGTCATGCCGTTAAAACACATCCAGCACCTCTCATCTCCTGTATTCGCTATATTTAATCTACCAACTGAATGAGTGGGACATTTTAAACTGCTTTTCAGATTAAATGATTATGGTTGCTCTGTTTGCTCATTTGCTGAAATATCTTATCAGTGGCCTTCAGTGTAGAACAGAGACGTAGAAACGAAGGAAACAAGACACAAATGCCTTGGTTACACACCAAAGCAGAAAGGGTGATTCAGCTTTGCTTTCACTAATTTGTCTTTTTTTTTTTAGATAATTTTATATTATTTGGGTATTTTTTATATTTTGGTAATTTCCTATTATTTGGGCATTTTCATCTTAGATTTCAGTAAATTTATATTATTTTTACCATATTTCTAAGATGAAGATATTTTTGAGGACTTTCAACAACCTTGGGAGCCCTGGCAATGATCTATTTGTGAGGTCATAGAGGGGGCAGAGTGGATGGGTTGTGGGTGGAGTTTTGGGGGCGGAGCTGCAGCCAGACTCACCAATCTCTCGCCGGACAGCACCTCCAGCAACTTGATGAGCATGCGTCCATCACGCAGGTCCATGTACAGGTCGGTGATCCTGCAGGACACGCGGGCCAGGTGCGAGTTGACCCATTTGGTGAAGGTCTTCTTCTGTACGGCCTCGCGCTCATCTGAAGGGGGGGGGAGAGAACAGCATTCACTTTCATTTCTCAGCAATGTGCAGAGGAAGGACCATGACTGAAAAGCTTTGAACACGCAGGGGCAAGAAAAGACCTTCATGCACCGCAGCGGTGAAGTCAGTGTAGTGGAACGTTTGCTCTTGCGTGTACACGTCTTTGCCTCTGAAATTTAAACGTTCTCCTGCAAAACACTAGGAGGGAGAAGCCAGAAGCGTTCCTGTTTACATGAAGTGGGTGCTTGAATTGCCCCGCTCCCACTTTCCTGAAGCACAAACCCGTTGGGGGGGTTGGGTGTTTTGATCATTCCAGATATTCCTGTTATTGCTTATTCCTCATGTAAACTTTGGTGACCATTGTTCTCTGATGTACTCTGGAATGAAAACATTCCCCCTGCTCACTTCAGGTCACACAGACACGAGAGACTGACCAATTGACAACCAAACTTTGACATGTTGCTGTTTGCATTTCCTGTTGGAGTGTCTTTCTTCTGTTTTTTTTCTGCCACAGCAGATAAAAACACAGCAATACTTCCATGAACACACTAGAATACCCATATCTGTCAAAAAAAGAGCACTGACAGACACAAGGGACTGGTCCTGTCCTGTGAAAACTGCTGAGCTGGCATCTGATTGGCCCTTGAGCCTGTCAATTACAAAACCCCACGCAAAGCACCGCCTCCCAAGGGCAGACACTGCTGCCAGAGGAAACGCTGCCCTCAGGCCAGGTCACTTAATGTGCGTTCTCGCTCAGGACGGGCTGTCCCACATCATGCCTTCTCGCCCCGCTGCAGAGGCTGTAAATATCGCCCACGGCGACGAGCAGCACCTACCTGCAATCGCCAAGCCTCGATCACACCTGGATAAAGCTGCCAGTATAACAACCTGGTTCAATCCTCAGCTTCACCTGGCTAAAACAGCCCAGGGCCGTGCTGACACAGAGGAGCTTTTGTCAGGCTCCCTTTAAGGCCATCACTAAGGAGACCTGGCTTTTTAGGGAAGTTTCACAATGTCACCCTCGGGGGCTATTGGGGACAGAGCTGCAGGGGATTCTGGGATGCCTTAGATTGTGACACAGCAGTGGTGTACGGCAGCACAGCCATTAACTAGCTATTGGCTGCAACCTACAGGGCATCATAAAGGGCACCTGCCAGAGTGATGGAGATCAACTGAAAACTTAAAACAGTGCTGCTGCTTGCACTCGGCAGTAAGCACTCCCTGCTGAATGGAACTGAGTTCAGCATGTGCTAAAGAGAGGTCACACTGGAGCCAAACCAACGGAGTCAAGGCAGGTCTTAATCTATAGAGGAACTAAGCACAGGGATCGATCCCCTCCTAGACTTCTAATATGTGGTCCACATAGCGCTGGTCGTTTTTGTATCCACTCCCTATGTCTGCCAGAGCAGGACCCAGCTCGGCGGGCCACGCCCCTCTCAGGCCCTAAGCCCCGCCTCCGGGAGTGTCACATGACATTCCAGGCAGCACAAACATTACCATATAGAGGGAACTTCTCCCGTCTCAGCAAGGCCGGGGCGCGACGGACAATGGAGCCCCTGTTCTCGCCCTCCGCTTCTGGGGGGCTTCTGGAGTCTCCCGGCATCTGGTCTTACCGTTACACAAACACGCTGGTCTTTTCCCAGACAGTCCGTTTCACCCCGCCTTTACGGACGTTCATCCCCTTTAACTTTCACTTAAACACAAAGCTTTAACACAAATCTACGCTTCCACCAGGTCAACCTTGACTGGTTTTAGTGTCTGAAGCAGAACTGAGCAGATGATACAACGTCTATCCACAACTGAGCGTGTAATGTACTTAGTTTCATGCCTGGTCATATTCAGACATGCTTTTGCACTGTTGTAATAATGTGGCTACTGTTTCAGACTGGCCACTATTGATTTTAGGCATGATTTAGAGACAAGGTTGAACTGACACAGACAGGGCTGCTCAACCAGACTTTACCTCAGGGCATTTCTTTTGAAACACAAAAGCCCACTGGAAAAGCCAACCATTTTTATGTCAGGTTAACACCACCAGTGGTCTTCACAAACACATCCCTGCACATGTCTGAAAGTGTGGGTTTGTGTTTCCTCTATGTGGATGTCTGTCTTTGATGTGGGCGGTCGGCAGTAATTTTTATACTTCTGAAGAGCCGCGATCATGCGTGGTGACCATTTCTACCATCAAAAGCTGTAATAAATCATATTTTTAGGGTAGACAGCACAGAAACAGGAACGCGTGCGTAAACAGGGTTAAGCGCCTAAATCTGACATATGCCTCCCACGCGACTCTGAAACGCACCTCAATCAAAGTACAGCGCCCGTCAGAAACGCGAAATAAAGCTTGAGTTATTAATAGACGGCAGATTTAAACACAGGAAATGGGTGGGGCTGGCCGCATCCTGCGGGTTTAGTAAACACAGGTTCTTCGGCGTGGGGGTAAGGGGGGGTGGGGTTGACATTTGGAAAGACATCTCGCGTTCGATGCACAGCACAGGAAAAAGGAAGCTGCAGCATTGATAATAGAAAGAGGGGCTGTTATCTCTAACCCCCAGCCGAGGGGGAGTAGGGTGCGGGGGGGTGGGCTTCCCTTTCTCTAAGCCCAAATAATAACAATCTGAAATCCTCGGAAGACCAGCCGCCTCCGAGGCCCCTTGTGGAGGTCACGGTAGCACGATGCAGGCCACCGATATGGGTCTCGCTTTGGTGCTCCTCTGTTTTTGGCCGCTGTCCCCAGCCGCTTGGGCCCGCGTGGATTTGAAGCACGCAGCGGTTGCCCTCTAACCAGGACACGTTAGCCATCCATCTGGTACCAGCGCAGTGTGCGGGGGGCGCTGCCCCCGGCGCGAATCAAACCAGCTGCGTTAATTACGAGACGAGGCGGCGGCGGAGGCCGACCACGCCGGCTGACAGGTGGAGAAAACGCACTCGCGCCCAGCGTGGTCGCCCTCGTCCTTTCCATTCAGTGATCAGGCGTACTCCGACTGCGACACGTCACCTCAAGGGCCTCTAACATGCCATTAGGTCTTCCATTATGTCTGCTTACTATTACAGCCTGCCATTATATCTGCTATTACATCTACTTACTACTGCTGCGCAGTGCTACACCCACGATTACATCCACTTATCTGCTTGTGGAGTAAGAGTGTTAAAATGAAACTCGAAGAAACATAAAAAGTGAAAGTAATTTCAGCCAGTTAATGAGTAACCGGGAAAGGAAGGCTTGGAGTTATGAATATGAACACTTGCTTTTTGTCGGGGATACTGCACTCAGAGGGCGCGCAAAAAAAAAAAAAAAAAAAACTTGACAGGGAAGAGGCACAGATTCCTCCCTGGTCCTGACAGTAGAGTTGAACTCTCATAGCGCACGCACCTCTGTCGGGAAATTCACCTGGCAAGGGACTTTCCGCAAGCCCTCACAGGAAAGAAAAACACACACAAATGTGCACGAACGCACACACACACAGCGTGTAGCAGAGCCCTTCCTGGTGTCCTCATGACAGAGTCATGCGATGTGTGTGGGGCCTCCGGGCACAATGACAGAGAGACAGAGACCAGGGAGAGAGAGGATGTAACGGCACCCTCCAGAGAGACCTCAGTCAGAGGCACAGTCATCACCCGAAATGATTTTATCTATTGACTCATTACTGTGTAAAATCCAATTTTTCTAGTCAACTGACAAATGCAATCACAAAAAAAAGCCTGGGTGCTTTCAGAGACATTTAGGAATTTAAAAGAAAAGCAACCACAGTGAGAATGACAGATTACAGATTCATAAAAAAGGTGCTCATTGGAAAGAAGGAAAATAACTGTTACAGAGAGAAAAACTGAGAGTATGGCTAGTCTCTGAACAGGAGAAATGCATTACTGCCTCTTTCCCCTTTAACCCAATTCCTAACAGATGCACACGCCAGTGTATGAAAAAGGTCATTTATGGCAGTTACAGAGGTGATCCCAAAACCATTACCCATGGTGCTTTGACACAGCACGGCCCCCAGCACATGCGAAACTGAATCAATTAATATCTCACCATTTCAAAAGTAACACCTCAATGACAAGTGCATCTTAAATTACTGCCCTTGGCTTATTGATGATGCTGAACAAACCCGAGTTTATTTTTAGTCTGATTGCAGAACCAGTCTAAATTTATCCATTGCGAGACTTAAAAAAAAAAATGCAGAGGACAAGTTGTTTGGTCAACAATGGAATCTACACAGAGGCTGTCCCCATGGGGCGTGGCAGGGGCGTGACATTGACCTCCTGGCTCTTTGTCCTAAAACTGGGAGAACAAAGAGCTATTCTGGCCCAGTCGAATGGAGTGTCTCAACATGACCAGTGCTGGCCAGGAATGAACTCTCTGTTAGTTTTTTTTTCATCTATTTCTGCCTGCAGACAACAGTCCAGCCTACTAAAACATAACTGTAATTCAGGTCATTTGCACAACACGTTGTATTGCATTTGTAATGAACAGGGTGGATTATGTGTAATATGTCTCTCATTTAAAAAGTATTGCCATTCTGTTCATATACCATATAGTTTCATTTTTTTACAATTAGCTACGTAATGACACCTTTGTCTTTGAACTACATTTCAGTCAAATTAATGAACAATGGCATAAACTGCAGGAAAAGAGACAAAAGCCAACCCTGTTTTATCAAAAGTAGATGCTCACATCAATCCATAACGATGGGATAAAGAGGAAACCCAGAAGAAAATAAATGAAGGCAAAAAAAATCATTACGCCATTTATGAGTATGGTATTCTAGGAAACACGGCCTTCCTCTTTTTTAAGAAATAAACACATTTTGCCAGTCTCATGGTAACCTTTTCAGCAGCTGTGGCTTTGGGCACACACCCTGACTTGGCCTCCCACAGAAACACTGAGATTTGAGAAGAGAAAAAGGGAACAGTATACAGCTCTCTCTGCACTGATTAAGTCCAAACAACAAGTCCACCATTGTTTGTCATCTTTGTCACGGACTATATCATTTTCTCTATTGACCATCACCTGAATAAACAATCTTTCGTTTGCTAAGAAACCCAAAATGTACATAGGCAATTTAACAGGCAATCTTCATTCCTGGTGCATTCCTCAGTGTCTGCCTCAGTGAGAAGGGCACTGTGTTAGCACACCACCGGGAAACAATCCTGTCCTTGCATGGTGGGGACAGAACCTGGCAATGAGAGGGCAGAGTGAGGCCCTCCACGGCCCTCTTCGGGTCCCGGCTTCCTCTCTCCTCTCCCCAGGCTGCACCGGGGCCGGGAGGGTGGGTCAGGGGGGCAGGGAGGCTGGAGTGTCTTGCATCAGACAACATGCACTTTGAACAGCCTTTTGCCTTTTGCAACTATGTGGAGCTCCACCCATCTCTTACAGGAAATCCTGGATGAATGTGCCTAACTGTATAACTGTGTGTGTGTGTGCGTGTGTGTGTGTGCGCGCATGTGCGTGTGTGTGTGTGTGTGTGTGTGTGTGTCTGAGAGAGAGAGAATTAGAGTGAACGTGTATTTCAGTGTGTTTGTGCGTCCATCTTTGAGTATGTCTATCAGATAAAGCAGGTATTGGTTAGACATTTTGTGCATGTCTGTGTATGTGTATCAGAGAGAGCGAGTTTTTGTGCAAGTAGGTGTGTGCTTTGTGTGTGCGTGTGTGAGCGGAGCGCGTAAGCTTACAACGCTTCAGTTATATTACTGATCTCTCCAGGAAACCACAGGTTTACCACAGCGTGCCTTGTGGTGAGCGTTTATTTAAGCTGGCAGGCCAGAGACAGGCAGACAGACGGCCGTATACAGGGAGAGCGGAGCCATTTTCTCCACGTTGCTCTGACCTCCTGGACACAGTCTGGGCCTGTGTTGCACACAACTCGAGGGGACAGTCAGGAGTGCCACCCCTCTGCCAAACACCCAGAGCAGTTATTAGCAAACCACATTCAGGTGATTAATATTCAAGGAATGCGTAATACCACCGAGCAAACACGGCCCCTCCTGGAGACAATCAACTAACATAGAGACGACTGGAGATACTGATATTTCTAATGTATGGGGAGACTTTGGAGATAAGGCAGCCTATTTGACGAGAGGCAAGGGAATGCCAGAGTATCAAGGTGTGACGTGGCACTTTTCCACGGCGTGTGTGTACACATGAGCATGCGTGGGTGTGTGTCTTTGTGTGTTCAAATGATGGTGTGAAAGTGAGGGAGTGTTCTTCTGTTAGTGCTCTTCGCCCTAAGTGCTCAGGTCATGGTCCTGCTTCACCGGGTTTGACGGGTCATTGTGAACACCCGCCCCCAATCAGGAAATCGGCCTCAGACTTCCAAGGGCGTGTGGGGGAGGTCACAGGCTCTTTCACGTACCTCTCCTGCTTCCTCCACAATCTCACAGCATGAGCTCATAGAGAGAGCTCTGACTCCACACTAACAGCTTCTGTTATCAATCATTAATTTCCCACTTCCTGCATCCTCAGTGCCAGCGTCAGGGGTTGAAGGACAAGCAATGAGGGAAAAATAGCCAAGGCGTGGCTAAGGATCCTGCAGGCCCCGGCCTACAGCCTCCACCCATTACCAGAGGACACTGGCAATGATCCTAGTGCCGCTGTGACTGGGAGTCCAAACTGGCCCAGACTCACAGGGTGGCAGGAAAGCAGCTCTGTGATCTGGCGCGGCTGTATGACTGCATGATGTTCCAGGCCCAGAACAAGCTCCGATCAACATTAACCCAACCACACTGGCCTCTCGGGTAAACAACACACCTGAGGTAAGAGCACACCTTATCACAGAGGCAGGTTTTTTAAAACGGACACCCTGAAATGAGCACCCTGAACATCAGCGGGACAGCCCCGCCACAAAAAGAAACAAAAAAAATCAATATTTCAGGGAATTATTTACATATTGACCAAAGAATTCAGATTCAAAAATAATAATAAAAACAAGGTGTTTGCTCTCTCACATGTACTGTGCTCGGTTAATCATTTCCCCAAGTCACACACAGTGCCAACTGTTCCTTGGCTCCTGATAAGCGTTACACCTAAGGTGAAGCACTGGTGAATCTAGCCGCTGAAAATTGGGGATCGTCCTCTCTCTCTCAATGAGGATTTTGGTGCAAGAATGAAACACATACTTGGGAGTCTTCCCCATGTCAAAGCAAAGTTTTTAAAGTGTTCCCGGCTCTCTACCAGGCACACTGACAGCACATGGTATACCATAACCTGCGGTGTGGAAATCCACATTAGAACCTCTGGATTAAGACATCAACCAGACCTAAACCCAACCACGGCTTATCTCAAACTGCGAACAAAAGGAAAATATTTTAAAAGCTACTTTGTCCCCGGAAAATGTAACGTTTCCTTCTGAATGCTGCAGCTGACTAGAACAAAGGCTCTTCAAGGAGTATATGCTGCAGTGATTATGTTCAATAAGACAGGCTAGTCCCGGTGGCGGTCTGCCAGCCGACAAGATACGCTGAGAGGCAGTGCAGCTTTAGCTGCCTGCACACATTAGCCACTTCAGCTCTCTGCTTTAAGGAGGAATCAGACTTTCTAAAGCAAACAAGCAGAATGGGCTTTCAAACAGCCGCCATTGACTTTGGTCCTTTTTCCTTTCACTCACTGTGAAATGAGATATACAGAGACCGAGGCCCAGAGAAGCAAAGGCCGCTCTCAATTCGGTAACCTTTAACTGAAAGCATGAGCTCACAGGGCAGATGAGCTGCTGCTGTTGACAAAAAGAAGACAAAAACTGTTAAAAAAAACTGGACAAAAAAGGAACTATGAAGTGTCTTTCTTGCAAACCACGTTAAAGGAAAATTTCAAGGCAAACCCTGCTGGCCTGTCCACGCAGTGGAGACACCATCGTCACGAGTATGTGTCATGGATATACAACCGTTTTCTTTTTTTTTTCTTCTGAATTTCAAAGGCCAACAGGAAGGGTGTTTTGCAAACCTTGAGCAATGAAATAACAGCACAGAGACATGGATCTCGAGAGCTCGGCGGACTCTAAACAACCTCATTGTTTTAGCATTGGCCATTGTTTTCAGAAGTGCGACGAACCGCATCCAAACATAAAGAATTCCACGAAAGCATTTTTCAATTCCCCACAGAATAAACAGACCACCCTCCCCTCCCCACCCCACCCCACCCATGTCCTCCTCTTCCTCCTACTCCTCTTCCTCCTCAGAGGAAGAGACTGCAGAGGTCGTCCTCTCTCAGGACCCACTCCTTCTCAGCTACTTTTAAATCAGTCAGGAGAGCAGCACTCAGGCTGAGAGTGAAAGCTCTCGTAGCGTCTGCGCTCCTCTTACACACACACACACACACACAGAGCCTACACAGAGGCCCAGCCTCTCCCCTGCTTACACTGTGGTTTGTCCACAGGCGGTATTTTCGGAGGGGCGGCAAAGGAATGCCTGGGGGTGGCAGAGCCCGTTTACATCAAACATCTGTCTTTAATAAAAAAGGATGGGGGGTGGGGGCGGATGGGAAGGGCTGGGGTTTTGCTTCTGGAACTGGGGTGCACGTTCGTTTGCTGCTGAGCCAAAAGGACACCCAGATAGGCCATCGGAGCCCCACCGAAATAGCAGGGGAGGCACATGGGAGACAGCAGCCAGGAGGGCGGCTAAATCTCCACACACTTCCATTTCCCAGTGATCTTTTACGGCTAATATAGCGCATACTTCAGATCTTTTGATACCAGGCTATACAATGTTGTTGCGTCATAGCAGGGCTGTGAACGCCCATGGATCCGTGTTTTTGTGGAGGAAAGGACTGTGGTGCTGCGGAACAGTAGTGTGTCCTGGCAGGAGCGGGATAATCGCACGGCAGCAGCCGACAGTCTCAACAGCACTGACAGCAGGTCGCGTGTAGCGCCTCCCGCCTGACCGCAAACCCGCCACTCAGCACTTTGGAACAGCACGTTACCCTTTAGTTAGGCCCATCCTGAGAAAATGGAGTCTGCCCCAGATTATCAGCCTACAAAGTCTCCATTATTTTGGGAGTGAAGGTTTGACCTTGAGCAATATCACACAGAGGGAGGGCCGTCCATGGTCCCTTCCCTCCAGCTGATTAGCAAAACTGACCTTTGATTGGTGGATAAGGAGTCCAATCATAGACACCCTAACACTGTCTGATTTTTCACAGCTCAATATGTCAAAAAAGGGTCAGATAGCTTTGATGTTCTTGTGATTTCAATATCTCTGAATAGCACCTTTACAAATGAACTATTTTCTTTTTAAGGAATAAAACAAACATAATATCATTTAAGTAAAATTTTGTTTTGTCACGAAAGATGTAATTGTGCTGTTAAACTGACCTGTGGCTCACATGCCAAAAACCAAGCCTGAATACAACCATGGCAGGTTTTTGGTGTTAACGGTTTACTCCACATAATTGTAAACAAGAAGAAAAGTGAGGTCAGTTGAGAGAGTAGTAGTATTGTAACACTGCTTCATGGTTCACATTCCACAGAAAAGTGCTCGGTCGTCAGCATTATAAAAGATTATAAAAGCAGGACATGACTTCATGAATTCACATGATGTCTGGGTGGAGCTTGTGCGCTGGTTAGCCCTATCCCTGCACACTGCATGAGCTCACTGACAAAATATGTCAGATGATAAATGGCTCAATATTGCAACAAATACACACGTAAAGGAGGAGAGAGCGTTTCTGAGAAAATTCATATTCTTCACAGTGGGTCTGTCAGGGTCACTGTGCAATGTATCTCTTGAACTTGAGTTGCTTAACATGCGGACGGTGTTCACAATACAAACCACTGTTTTATGAGTGAGTAAATGTCACAAGCCCAAGCGCTGGGTAAACACATTACCCACGCTTTCAGTCCCCTCTTCTCTCTGTGAGAGATGGATTCCTCTCAGTGACACCCTCCAGAGGTAATGGGTCTAAGGCACCTAGCAGCTGCATCATCAGTATTTGAGTATCCTCGGTGTGTCAGAGCTGCGATTTTCGTGCTGTACACACTAGGTTTTCCTAAAGCGACACATTAATACCCTCTAAATACAACCTACAATGTAACCAATTCTCTGTATACAAACTCTTTCATTTGCCAGGCTAAAGTCAGAACCCACCAGTCTGCCCACAGTGCGTATAAGTATATGTTACTGTGGGGTTCACACCCTTGTTCCAAAAACTCTGACTGTCCCAGCAGCCCCACTAGGAAATGACACTGGAAATAGAGCAGCGCCAGCGCTGGAACAGAAAGCCATTGAGACGGGTCAGCAGTGGCCAAGATGTGGCCTCAGCAATCCTACAGGCCGTAGCTGCACTTAGGTTTGAAATCCATTACATTACAGTACATTGCTGGCATTTAGCAGACGTTTTTATCCAGAGCAACTTACATAGGTTACAATTTTTACACGTCATACATTTATACAGCTAGATATTTACTAAGGCAACTGTGGGTTAAGTACCTTGCCCTGGGGTACACCGGGGTGCCCCAGGGGGGATTTGAACCAGTAACATTTAAGTTTCATGCCCTGCTCCTTATCACTATGCCACACTGCTGCCCCAAATGCTAGGGATAAGCAACACTCTTTGCACAAGGACCCGTGTCTGATTGGGGTCCCATGCCTGAGTGAATTTTGTTCATCCCAAATCACACCCTCTGTCACGCTCCTAATACATGCAAATCTACACTTCCCTGCAAATCTTGAACTTTTTTCCCTTTTTTTCTGCTGATTAGCACCATGGCAACCTTCTTATCTCTCTCACAGATAAAACAGGAGAGACAATCAATGAGCCTATTTGCCCTCAATTAAGATACAAATGAGCTGTTCCTAGAGGATAAGCATTTAAAGAGGAGTTTTCAAGAGCCGTTATATAAGACTCCATCCTTCAGCAGAGCAGTTCTTTCTCCATACCAGCACACCACTGCCCTACACTCTCACTCACCAATAAAACCAAACGCACACGGCAAGGTTCCTGAACCAGCGTTTTCTGTACCCTGCTGATCAAGCAGTTTCCCCATTACGTTACATCTAGCTCCACATGTGTGGAACACAGTGTGCTTCACACCGATACATTAATCACTTCATGTATCTGTCATTAAACAGAGGCCCACAGAAGACACGTCCCAAGGCTTAGATATGAAAGGATGGGGATTAGGGCTAATGGGCAAGGTTATTCTCTCTGCTACGAGCGGCAGCTCTTATCAGTAGGGCATTACACTGAAGCCCTTGGAGAGCCCTTAGTGCTGAGAAAAACCCTACCCAGTGTGGTCATGTGACAGGGACATCTTGGGAAGGCTGCTCTGACACATTACATTATATCACATTACAGTACAGCCATTTAGCAGACGCTCTTATCCAGAGTGACTTACACAAGTTACAATTTTTACCTGCTGCCTATACAGCTGGACTTTTACTGAGGCAGTTCTGGGTTAGGTTCGTTGCCCAAGGGAACAACAGCAGTGCCCCAGCGGGGAATCGACCCAGCAACCTTTCAGTTCTGAGCCCTCCTCCTTACCACTATGTTACACTGCCACCACACACCTGTGTCTTTCTGTGAAGCACAAAAGATTCCTCACATACAAGGTTGACTGTCCTGAGGACCGCACTGCACAGGCATCTGACGTCACGCAGACTCACCTCAGCAGTCCTCTATGCTGAGAGACTGCTGTCCCAAACCGAAGCTGGCTGGCAGCAATTAGTTTATAATGGCCGTGACCGTCACTATGCGTTTACATCACAGAAGCAGCTCACGTGGTTTCAGGGTGTCTGTGAGGGTACTGATCACACAAAGCGACATGGAGAGCACCCAGCTGGGAGATCATGCAGTGGTGTACAAGACACCGCTGGCTATAACAGAAAGTGACAGTATTTTTTAGGTCATTACATTACATTACATTATTGGCATTTAGCAGACTTACATAGGTTACACTTTTTCACAATGTTATCCATTTATACAGGTAGATACTTACTGAGGCAACTGTGGTTTAAGTACCTTGGTCAAGGGTACAGCAGCAGTGCCCCAGCGGAGAATCGAACCGGCAACCTTTTAGTCACGAGTCGTTAACCACTATGCTACACTGCCGCCTGTTCAGCTCATTCAGTGTGGAGGGCGTGACACTAGACACATGTGAGCTGTGTGCACGGTATGTGTGTTAGCTGCATGGTGAACCTGGTGGCAGCTGTGTGGTTCTCATGACAGCACAAGGCCTTGGCCTTTGCACTCGTTTTGCCGGGGGACCACACTGTGTGACCAGTCGGACTGGAAAACTCAGCACAGCGCAGTGGTGAAATGGATTTCGCCCAGAGGATTAGAGTCCCTTTACAACCACAAGCATTGTAAAACAATGCTAGCTGGAAAACAGCAAATATCAAGTTAACTTAGACCTGCCAGGTGTACTTGCTATGAAGTAAAGCTGGTATTTTACTTTAAATATAAAGTTCTCCACATATTATGGTTTCCAATTATCAATTCTAAATTAAATTCAGGGACCGAATATGAAGCCATGAGGGACGCAGCCCGTGATTTACCTGGCTCTGCACAGGCTGCTCCTCAAAGGGGTTTCTGGGATGTGAGAGTCATCACCAGTACATCACTCCTTTACTGCTCAGCTGTGGGGCAACACAGGGAGCTCATATCAATCAGGCTGAGCTGGTCTCCCTTTCCACGTCACTGGCAATGTCCCCCAAAATGCTGGATTATTGCTGTTAAATGCTGTTAAAACAGCACATCCTTTCAGGGGGGTATGAATAACCAGTCACATGTCAGTGTTTGGTTCAGGTATTTAAGTACAGATGTCAACCTCCAAGATGTTACAGGCATTTTCTTCAATGGAACAAAACCAAAAGGTACCCTGAATAAACTCCTGGTATAGTACCTGACAAAGCCACACCCCCAATAAATGAATAAATAAACATTACAATTTTCACTGATGCAAGGATTAATGCAATCACATAAGGAAATTCATGTGGCAAACAACTTGACCTTCATGAATGTTGAATATTATCACTTGAATGGCTTTTTTGTCATACATCCCTTGAGATACTGATTACACTATCCAGGTGTGAAGGTCTCCCTCTCTCGCGCACACTCACTCTCTCCCTCTCTCTGTTTCTCCAGTTTTCAGCTGCTTATGTGACTGCTTAAGCTACTGTTTAACCAAGTGCCTGCAACTATGCTGTTAAAAAAAACACTGCCAGCTTGCTTCATCTCTCTTTCCCCCAGACGAAACACAACTGGTGCCTTTAGGAAAATACACAAACTCCATCTGAAAGCCCCTCATTTTGAAACAGATGTTAAAATTAGCCCCCTCGCTCACACAGGGCTGGTAAAGAGAATAGCTGCTCGGCGTAATTTGAGAGCCGGTTCGATCATCCACGAGCAAGCGCTGCACCGCGCTCTCCTTTCCTGTCACTGGAGGAGCTGAGAGAGTCTACACATCACCAATGTCAAAGGTTTCCCTCTCCCCGGAAACACTGCTGTGCCAGCTCACGTCAATATCCTTCGATATCTAGACGGATGACATTTAAAGACCGAGAATACATTTACATTTGGTCGTTTGGCTCTTATCTCGAAGCGAAAGTATGTAAGAGCATATCATAAGGCCACATCTGAGCATGTGTCAATACATCACACTAGTGCCATACTGAATGCACACTGAATGCACACTTAACACAAGTGCTATAATTATCAATATAACAACCGGTACCAAAGTGCAATAATAAAACTGTGAAGAGCCACACAAAAGAGATGAGATTTCTGTGCTGTGACAGTTACACAGGGGAGAAAAGATGCAGTCTGAGGAGGAACATCTTCAGTCTCTGGAGGAAGATGGCCAACATTTCAACTGTCCTGACTACTTAGAGGAAATTGCTTTGAAACCTTCTTGTGAAAATTTGTTCTCCTCACAAACAGGAAGCCCAGACGTCCTCTTCCCTCATCCAAAGCCCCCCACTTTCATCCCTCCATCAATTTCTATTTTTTTATCCACTTTCTTAAGTTTCACTGCAAATGTGAAACAGGGTATAAAAGGGGCTGCAGAGAGCCAAAAGGAAAAGGCTCTCAAAACGACACACTGGGGTGTAATTTTGAAACCAGCATACTTTCTTTAACTACTGCCGAGTGCGCTGTGTGATTTTGCTTGACTGTTGCCTTCCCTTTTAAAAGCACACAGACGAGACGGCCCTGCAAGCAGACTGAGCACACCAGAGGGAGAAGGTCCCTTTCTTCCACTCTGGCATGTTTGTAATTAAATACGCCGCAATCAGAGGCGAGGCTGGAGAGCACTGGATGCAGTGGCATCAGCACTTCCAGAGGGTGCTGTATTTGCACAGCCTGATGGGAGTGAATTCTGTCGCGCCGTTGCGAGGTCTGGCCGTGGCAATTCCTTCGGCCCGGCAGGCAGGGGACGGCGGCATAGACAAACTGTCACACGGGCCCGTGACATGAGCGCTGCTGGCGACAGCATTTTGTCCGGCATCCCGACCACCTCAGCTCCCCCCCCCCCGTCAGCGCGGCGCTAATGAAATCTCCGCCTGGTGTGAAGTGAAACAAACTGAAACAAAGGGCTGGCATAACTTAGCACGCCCTGAACTTAACATACCCCTGCTGGTGGCTGTAACGCCTCGGAGTGACCTCTCACTGATCACCAGCCAGATCAAGTTGAAGCAGCGGTCGACCACGGGTCTAAGGCCTTGCCAATACTGAGGCACAGGATGAACCCGTGAGCGGGATGCTCGTTTCATGACAGACCCATCAGGTGACGGGTGTGACTGCTGTCCATCCTAACACCAGACTCAGGTGAACAGTAGAGTGCTTTAAGGCATCTTTATTGGCGAGGTTGTGCAGCGGGTATAACAATTTCAGTGAGCAGCGCTCCCTCTTCCTCACATTGCTTACCCAAGCACAATTTTAAAACGGGGGCGTGATGTAAGGGGTTTGCATAAGGGGGCAGAACAAATGCACAGTAACGCCACCCGTCCCAGCCTGCGGGAGAGCTCCTCGGATACTACACCCCTCTGTGCATCATTCGCGGTCCAGACTCCGGCATCTCCCAACGGCCCAGAGAACAGGCACCCTTTCACAGGCTGGGGCGCACACAAAGCCGCGTCAGAACCTCCCCAAATAAACAGCACCTTGAAAACGTACCATTTTTCAAAGGGTGACCGAACAAAAACAACCCCTCCCACCTGCCCCTTCCTCTGCTCCTATTGTTGTGTTCGATCGTCCAATCGGGGGCCAGACATCGTGCTTTGAGGGAGTGGTTTTGGGGGTGGGGGGTCGGGGTAGAGGGGGTTTCTCAAAGACAGGGAGGATCTATCTGAGAAGCATCTCTTTTCAAAAATCAGTCCCCCCACCAAAAATTTATACAACGCCTCCTCCAAATATCACTCACTGCTCCTAACTCCAGATTAACCCTTTCCTAGACCTGACTGATATTTTATTGGTTGTTCATACAGGCATGCCACAACCGTTTAATAGCCCCCTGACAACAACATCCCAGCACTTGATATGATTGCGGTCAACCTTCAATCAGTCCTGTTTGTGCACAGAATTCAAACACCAAAAACAAGAGAAGAGAGATCCTCCCCCTCGGCAATCAAGAGATTGAATCTCTGCATCCTGTCCAACGCGCGTAGCGAGCATGCCTACTCCAGCATAGCAACGCTGATAAACAAAAGCCGTCCTTACCTTGCAGCTGCTTGAAACGGCCTTCCATTTGGTTGTAGTTGAAAGCGGCCTGAGCGCCGTAGCCCGGTACCGGGCTGGGGCTGGGACTGTGAGCGGGACCGGGCCCGGGTGAGAGCGGGCCGGGCATGCTGGAGGCCCGCTGCAGCTCCATGGTCCCGACCCGATAGGCTCAGGTCTGCAGCCCCCCGAAAAAACAGCAGGAGCGAGAGGGAGGAAGAGAGGGGGAGTGGGAGGGGGTGCGAAGGTTCAACGTGGGGTTCTCAGGTTCCCCCCCCAAGAGAAGATCCAGCTTAGAACAAAAGCAGCAGGGAAGGACGGGGGCTGCCCAGCTAAGCCTCTCTCCCGCGGTGGCTCGCTCGGCGTGATCTCAGCACGGCTGCATGCTGCTCACCGATTGTTCTGCGTTCCCTCCTCCCATTCAAAAACAGACCCCCCTCCCGCCCCCCTTCCAGCAGACACCAGCGGGAAGCGTGAACTCTCTCTCTTTCTCTCTCTCCCCTCTCTCTCTTTCTGACAGGCGCGGAGTTTACGGGGGCAATCCGTCAGGGCGTGCAGGAAAAGGAGAAGTCCTCACGGCGCACCAGTGCAGCCACAGAGAGAACGGGGGGAAGCGTGCCAGAGCGGTCCTCCGCTGAATGAACCGCTCTCAGACAGGGCACACCTTTCACAAACCTTTGGCAGGAGGGGAGGGGAGGTAGGAGGTCGCACTTTAATGAGCAGCCAGTCAGTGCTGATGTATTCAGCGGTGATGTCACCGCTTCATTACCATAAAAGGCAAGTGGGAGGGGGAGGGAGAAAAAGGAGGAGGAGGTGGGCTGTACCAAGTCTCCGGAGAAGGGGGGAGGGTCGGCCAGGATGTTACCCCCGTTTCCAAGGTTTGTTGCTCGCTCAAAGGGAAACAGTCACTCTTTACATTCGACTCGACCCAGACCTCGGGTATGTGTGACCAATTTCCTGTTTTAGTCCTCCCCGCAACTTCCTGCCTGGTGAATATCATGTAGCCACCACCCCTCAAAGTTCCTTTAACCGAGTGTGTAGGACAGGGAAAAATGCAGTGGCTTTTGAATGGTCAGACAAAGCCAGCAGAATTACAATCTCTTGCAGAGAGCCCAGTGTGACTGAAGTATCTCGGATTACTATCGCAAGGAAGGGCCCTGCCCAGAACACAGTGTTCAGAGGCCCTTCCTACATCTCTCATAAACTTGTGTAGAGTGGTAGCTCAGAGTTTTGCAACTCCCCCCCCACTTGCCCTTTTAAAGGGACAGCACCCTTTCGGATTATTTCAGAGGGAAAGTGAAGTGTCTTGTTTATCTGACTGCAGTGCTATAGTGCACTGCTGGACCTTCTGAAGTGAGGGCCCTCTCTCAGCACAGAATGCGAGTGGTTGGTCTCCCTAAAGAAGAGGGAGACAGATGAAACAGAGAGAAGAGCATCTCCACTCAAGGATGAGAGCTGGAGGTGATAAATAATTCAGAGGCAGGCTCGGGAGAGCGACAGGAGGTGAGAAGAGGCTCTCCGTCTAAACGCGTGCTGTTCACCGAGGTGCTTGTTAATAAGCACTTCCCTACCAGACGGGTTTTCGCGGCCCGCTGTGTGAGGCCGGGTTTCGGGACGGGACGCTGAGGAGGGGGAAGCCCCTGCACTGCACGCCGCCCTCACACGAGGCGGAAGAGCGCGCCTGCTTCGCGCCCCACCCTGTTTACGCCCCAACGCTCCGCCACCTGCACTGTGATTCAGAGACATCACAACACACACACCCTGACAACAAAGCGCGGCACGCGGTATCTACAGCCCCACGGTGATAACACAATCTGCATCTCGGCAGGTGATTCTTAACATAGCAACCTCTCTCTGCATGGCACCTTCCCTTCTGTAAACCTCTGAGCGCAAAGTAAACCTTTCACTTTAAGCCGCGATGCCGGGATTACTGAATGAATGTTACGCAATGCATCTATGGCATTTTCAACCAGCTTCAGACGGGAATGAACGCCCAGCCCAACAGGATGCAAGACATTCTTATCTGGGGTTCACGGCTGAACCCCCCAAAATGCTCCAGGACCCCTCCTTATGCATTTACACACTGTGTTTATTACTCTGTGTCTTTTTCCTAAGCCAGCCCTCATGGTGTAACTACAAGTCCCCTAAAACAGTTTCAGGCATGATGGGAGTTAATCCATTTTGGAAGCAGGTGCTTACACAGAAGCTGAAGAGGACAGCATCTCTGCAGGGACCTCATGCTGGAAGGAAAAAGGCCCATCACAGGGACTGTAAGGACTGTTTAGCAACGCAAGGCCCATAACAGACTGTAGTGAGGCAAAGACCAGAGTTAGCATGTGTATTATTCTGCATCCTTAGCACTCGCACAGTTCCAGGAGTTTGGCTTCATCACCTTCCTGTGAGTCACAGGAAGTCATTTTCCAGCGTCTCCTACAGTGAGTAAAACGGATGTTACCTTTCTGAATCTTACTGGAGAGTGCACCCCCATGTCGAGCTGTGTGCTGGTGTGATTGTATTTAGCATACCGTCATTTGCAAACTGACTGATTGATTGATGAGTGTGTGCAGAATTACAGTGACAGTCTCCTCCTATGTGGATATGCATATCTGATTAACTGAGATATGGAGGGGTGAAAACTGAGCAACTAAAACCTGTCGTTCGGGTCACAATTTACAGTAAATCTGGATACTGACATCACTCGCCTCACCACTCAGAAGTCCTGCTTCTGAGAGAACCAAGTCAAAAGCAGGTCAAACAACCGTATGTGACATGTATCTGGAGGGACTGAGTCAATATGAGTGAGAAAGCACCGTCTTGAAATGTCAAACCTACTGACAAAAGGGCACACGTAAATCTGAGTTAAGCACCCGGGGGAAGGATATAAGTGTGACACTTTGGCCAACCAGATCTCTCACACCTAGGAGTGACACTCTCCACATGTGCTAGGCGTCGCCTCTACCAGCTGGACAGAGGTGATGGATGTGCTGTTATTCTTTGCTCGGCTTGCGTGGAAGTGTGTTTTACAGTGATCACAGTGGAGTCCCAGCCGAGCTACTCCCACTGTCATCCTGATTTACTGACTGTCGCAATGTATACGCCGCAGAGAAAGCACAGCCCCCGGTGTAATCTATCTGCCCGCGCTGTCCGCGGCTCGTATGATATCCCATTATACGGCATCGCCCATCCTTCTTTAAGGGCCGCTGTGCTTGATGACATGTTTTGTAATCCCCAGGCCTGCGATTCTCCCCGGCTACGGGAGGGAAAGGCCAGTAAATCAGATGCAGCAGCTGAGCGGTGGTGTAGCGCTAGCGGAGGGGAGAGGCAGCGGCCAATGTGGCGGCTCCCCAGCCTGACCGCTGGTTTCCCCGTGAGGTCACGGCGTGGATCACAAGGCCCCCGCGTGCCTGCCTCTCCCTCGGGGCGTCCCCGTTCCCTCTGAACCGGCCCCTTCATCAGTCCCCCAGCCAGTCTGTGCTGTAACTGCCTCTCCTGCTGCCACCACATAACACGCATGAAATTAACCCCCCGAACCCCCCGCCAGCTCGAGGTTAAACTTCACAGTTTTAACTCCTTTCTAGAAAAGAAGGAAGGGGGAGAGAGAGCAGGAGGGAGAGAGGGAGGGAAGCAGAGAGGAAGACTTGGAGAGAGAGGGAGGGAAGGAGAGAGAAAGGGAGGGAAGGAGAGAGTTGGAGTGAGGGCTGGAGGCAGAGAGGGAGGAATGGAGAGAAAGGGAGGGAGAGAGGGAGGGAAGGACACAGGAAAGGAGGAAGAGAGAGGGAGGGAGGGTGGATTCATATGGTCTTGCTCATCAAATCTCCAGGAAGGTGAATCATGCATTATTTCCCAGTGGCCTCTTCGCCTAAATGAGCTGTATCTGTATTCTGAAAACTATTTCTCACACATCGGAGGCACGGTTATAAAATAGAAACAGACGCGCTGTTCATTGTTCTGGGGCGGATATGACATGGTACTGTCCTATCTCACAGGTCCTTAGTGACTGCGTTCACCAGCCAGCAATGTTGAGACTTACGAATATATCGACTGCAAATGAATTTACAGCATAAGATGTTCACATAAGTGCAGGGAAAGATGTTCTCAGCAATATTCTTGGGACGCCTTGACGTCAGTTTTTAACCACACAGGTGTTACAGATGTTCAGAACGAATTACAGAGCAAAGCTGAACACTGTAATTTAGGAAGCAGCAGGCACAGGAACACACTGAGTAAAAGACTGCGTTTCCATGAACACCGGCAACATTTTTGTTCAAGAACAAATGAGACAAATTCAGTGTCACTGCCTCAGTAAGAGAAGTTTCTTTTTCCCTGCTATTATCTTTCAAAAATATCACACTCACATCATTGGACAGCAGTAGTAATCCACCAGCTAGCCACAAGCAAAGAATGGGTGATAGTTGTACACTGGTCGATAGTCAGAGTTATTTCCAGTGAAGTATGCACATAATTAATCTGACTTGTAACTAACATTCTATTATTAGAGGGAATATTACAAGAATATCTGTATATTATGGGATATCACATTGAAAATATTGCCTTATTTGGAATATTTCATTCAGAATAAGCTGTTTATATGGTCATGTCATATTCTGCATTTTTCAATATTCCAACTAATAATATCATATTGGGGCATTTGCAAACATAGTCAATGTGAATTACTCCTTCAGTTACCTAAAGCTTTTCTCAGCCTGTAAAACAGGGAGGTTAGTATTGTTCATGACATATCGAAATATTTGTCTCTTTATATTTTCCTCAGAAAAGCAAAACCATCTGTCTGTGTTTAATAAATCCCACTCGCTGATGCGGTTTCCAGCTTCACGCATCCCTGGCTGTCTTTGTCCCAAATTCAGTGCTGAAAGCTATTCGGCAGTCGATAAGAAACATGTGGCGTCAGGGCGAGGTACTAATGTATTGGATTTTTGTGGCTGACATATATATATATATGGCAGCCAAAAAAATAGATAGATTTTTTTTTGGTGAAGGGGGGTTAGGGTGTGCAAAAGTTGCAATTGTGTTAGGCGTTTTAAGACTGGGCACTTCGTGGTGCATTTTACAGACTGTAACATGGATACAAAGGGATGAGTTTGTGTGTGTGTGTGTGTGTGTGTGTGTGTGTGTGCATGAGTCTGTGCCCTCAGTCTAATCCAGGTGCTGGGCACCACACACTGTTGAAGCCCCTGAGAGGATCCGAAACCAGGAGGAAGCTGGACACCTTTCCAAGGTTAAAGTGTTACACATGTTCTAACGTCTGAGCTCAGGGCCACCCACCATGCGAGACTCGAGTCCTGAGCCCCTAAACCCTGTTCTTGCTGCCCTCTGGAACCCCTGAAAGTGCCGGTCGAGCTGCTGACGCACCCTGTCAGATATTTGCCCCATATCCACATCGATCACTCTTCCACCCAACCTCGATGCATCGCTATTCGTTTGGTTGGCGTTCCATAGCTGCAATGGCAAATTTCACACAAGGGCTTCGAGTTCATTTTTTAAATGAGGATGAAATGCTCGTGCGTTCACCTTCTGTCAGGAAGACAGATGGATGTTTGGATGAAGCTGGCCTGTAGCCTCATGGATTTTAAAGAATAAAACTACAGATCTGAAGAGCCTGTCTGTCCGGCATACTTAATGTGCCGATCAGAGAATGCTGGGAATGTTTTTGGGGTTGGGGCCGCTGCACTGCCACCCTTTGAGGTTTTAATTATTCACAGGCCTGAGCTGGCCTTGCAGAATGTGTCGATAACTTTCAAGAGCCTCAGTGTGATGTTATTTACCTCATCTGGTGTTATTTCTGGACCTCTTGGCACACTGGGGTCAGCAGTGGGATATTACGAGAAGGAGGACAGAAATACTGCCAAGGTTCAAAGAGGTTGATAGACGCACTCCCCTTTCACACTTTCACCCCCGATCCCACAATTCACTGTGTGTGTGTGTACATACATATGTGTGTGTGTGTGTGTGTGTGTGTGTGTGTGTGTAAATGTATGTGTACATGTATAGTTGCATGTGTATTGGTGTGCATTTGTGTGTGACTGTGTGTATGCATGCATATGTGTGTGTCCATGGGAGTTTGTGTGTGTGTGTGTGTGTGTGTGTGTGTGTGTGTGTGTGTGTGTGTGTGTGTGTGTGCGCGTGTTCATGTGTGTCTGTCTATGTGTGTCTATGTGTGTCTGATTGTGGCTCTGTATGACTGCATGTGTGTGAGTGCATGCATGTGTTTTTGTGCTCTGTGTGTGTGTGTGTGTGTGTGTGTGTGTATATGTGTATGTGCATGTGTATGTTTTTGTGCTGCGTGTGCATGTGTGTTCTCACATGGAAGAGGACAGTTCATGCCCCAGGAGCAGGCCCAGGATAAGCCCTGAGCAGAGAGCACCTGAGAGGGACGCTCTCACAGTGACCCCTCTCCCTAAGCCTGGAGGAATCTCTGCTGCTGGAGCAGGCACTGGGCCTGCATGGAGCCCTGATCAGTACCACGGTACAAAGGGGAGAACTTCCATCAGTCTTTCCTACCAAAGGAGAAATTCAGAAGTGAGTTTGGCACTTTGGCTGGGCTAACGCTTGGCAAACCAGCACAGCATGTGACAGACTCCACACAGGCACACAGAGACCAGGACAAGCTCTGGAGACACGCCTCATCATCACTCAGTGTGTTTCCTTTCCTTCTCATGCCCGTGCTGTTGAGAAACCTCCACCAGAAAATTTCGCAACATGACAAAAATGCAGACCACTCATGGTTTGTGTTTCCAAAACGAAAACAAAAGAAATTAAGATAATAAATTCACATGCGTCTTCCTATTGTTTGAGATGACACTCCCTACAGACAATAACCTGAGGGTGCTAACAAGGAGCACACACTTCACATGAGAACCAGGCCTGTGTTTTCGAAAAGAAAAACAGTGAAGAATCCAAACAAGTGCCTCTCATTGGCAGAGTTATGACTGCAGTGTAGGCCGACCAGCGAAATGACCAGCGGGCACACCCTGAGGGGAGAAAAAAAGTAAAAGAGAGTAAAAGTAAAAAAGAGAGAAAACACTACATCTCAGTGGGCGTGATGTCAGGGGTCCAGAACTACACAGGACAAGATTTAGGAGTACACACAGATGACGATTTGAAATTAATAACCATTTGATTTCCCCACGATGAGCACTCCTTATAGAGGAGAAATATGACTTTTACTTTTTATTTAGCCAATCAGATTGCCCATTATTTGTTGCCATAGATTTAACATCCACTCATTTAGAATGAGTGACTGCCTGCCTCCAATCTGCTTGAACTTTGAATACTGGTATACGGGTAAAAGTGTATTAGGCGTTGTATTAATTACATACTCGTATCTTAATTTCACTTTCTTCTTTCTTGTCATCACATGCTGACATTAAGTCAGGCCTACATGGTTAGCCTGGTATCAGGGTAATGTGTAGAATCCCCAGTGCCATTCATTGATCTTTGTATTGAATACAGATGCTTTGCCTCGGGGTATGACGAATACATGCAGTGCGGTAATTAATTCTGTGCACCACTGAGCACACTAGACTCTCACACAGTCAATACTGGGTTTACATTCTTTTCAACATTTCCCAGCCATTCCTAGTCCCCTGCAAAGCATTACACTTTCAAAATGCACTCCGAGGATGAAAATACAGAAGACGCCACTATAATGCTAAAAATAATAATAAAAAAATCTTAAGACTTGAGACGTCAAGTCTTAAGATTGAGACGTTCGGACTCGACCTTAAGCCTGGCGATCTGGCAGACATGCTGTAGAGACTCAGCAGTTTGTGCAGATCGCTGTAATCGGTTCTGCAGTTATGTCGAACTAATGAAGGTAAACTGCGCCCCGGCTGCAGTCATTCTGGCTGGGAGGACAACAAAGGCTCTATTGGAGGGCCCGTGAAGCAGGCTTTTCACTGCCTTTTCCCCATGGCATTCCGCTGTGATTTCCACACTGACAAACCGGGGCTCGGGTTGGGAGGGGGGCGACGGGAGGGGGGCACAGGGGTCATTAAAGGACACACACACTAAAAGAAAACAAAAAAAACAAACATTCCAACAGGGAGAGGGAACTAACCTGGTGCCTCCTCATCTGAAAACCATGTTAAACGCCACGTTAAACCCAAAGCCGTTTCAAAGAGGTGCATCAAGGTCTTATCTAATTGCTAGGCAACTCAGGGGGAGCGGCCCTCCAAGCCATAACCGATGAGTAATGTCTCTCGCAAACAAACAGGAATGCGCGACTCCGCGGATGCAGATGCAGTATACATCTCCCTCGTGCGACAAAGGGGGTCGGAATGCCATTGCCACAGCGATGCTAAACTCACATCTGGCTAACAAATGCGGACAGTGAGGTTGGGAGGGTTGGGTGAGGTGGGGGTCCTGTACAAGACTGGGGCAGCCCATACAAGAGGCAAATCACCAACTTCACCTTTCTCTTATCCCCGAAAGGGCACTATCACCTAAACATTCGCCAGGCCTTCCATAGTTAATTAAAGCAGGCCACATGTATCATGTGTTGCATTTAAACGTATGGATATCATTCCAGTTCTCCCCTCTGGTGCCTTGATTCACCAAATTAGGGAGCGCTTAGGAGAGCTGAGACAACTCAGACAGTGGATGGGCTCTCTTTCCTTCAGTAGAAAAGGATGCAAAGCTCAACCTGTGTTCTCTGTACAGAGGTCACTAGCAAAGGCCCTCCACTACCTCTAGTGAAGCACGCGCTGTCATCTGAGCCGGTTCTCAGCAGACAAAAAGCCCTACAGATGGTCGCAGTCTCCCCTGGCATGCGGGAAAAACGCCGCAGCCCCGTTTCGAAATGCCGACAGTATGTACTTTTGGGTGTGTTTTCTTACAACCTCCTGGGGGTTGCTGGAATGTAGGGAATTTTCATATTCCACACACACCCCCCCCAAGACTGGGGGGCCGAATCCTGGGAAGTTTCCCGTCCTGCAGGGTCTCAGTGGAAGCCTGTGCAGGGGCCCACGGGCGGCAGCTGTGAGGTGTAAGATAAATAATTAATTAGTTAATTTGTTAACAAATTAATCTAAGTTAAAGTTGATGAAACTGGTTAAGCACTTCACAGTTTACACTTAATGCCAGAGCAATAGTCCTTCATTCTGAAACAGGCCTATTAGTAACGCTTGAATTGGCCACTATCTGATGTCTAGTCTTTGGTGGACAAAATCTATACAAAAAATTATTACATGTGATATGTTGAAACTTAAAAATCCGAGCCAGAAAAGGGAGCCGTTTTGGTATTTTCCTGGTTGTAAATTAGAAGCGTCGGTGGAGAGGACACAGATCCACGGCACATGGTTTGGGTTAGAGCGCCGCAGGGCCTGTCGCGGGGTATCGGGGGTGCGATCAGACCGGCAGTCCACGGGGGCTCCAGCTCGGCCTCGCTGTAGGCTGTACGGCATTTCCTGCCCGTCACGACGCACCCCACCGGCGGGGGGGGAGAGAGAGACGCCCCCACAGCCGAGCGGGGATTCTGCACTGGGGGGGTCAGGTCCGAGAAGAGCAGTTAGCCGTGTTGATACACTGTAACTTTACTCTTTTAGTAGACAGGGGGCGCTAGGGGTCAAAGTCCTCAAAGAGTCATTAAAGTTCCGTGGTCCAAGCTCCATCTCTGACCATAAATATTAGGGCAGTCTTGTGGCACACTCCTTACATAACCATAAAAATATCAACTCAACAGCTATCAGATTTTCAACGAACAGTGAAATTACAACATAACCGCATACCAAAACGGTGACGTGATTCTATGCGGCGTAAAGGTAACGTTGAGGGTGCTGACCGCTGAGACAAACAGGGTTCAGCAGCCTCTCCGTTACACAGCGCTCCGAGCTGGGGGAGTGTGGAATGCAGGAACACACAGTCATGTGAGAGGTGAGACGGCGTTAGCGCTGCCAGGGATTCTGCGTCTCTCATTTTCCCCCTCAAAAGCGAGGCTGTTTCCAGATCGCAAGGCGAAAGACGGAGCGCATTCCATGTTTCGTTGCCCGACTTAATTCCAATTTTACAAAGCCTCCTTCCTGGAATCCCCCTTGGCGATTTTTTTGTTTGGGGGGGTGGTGGACCAGGAAGCGAGAAATTGGTCAGAGCAATTTTGCTCACTCTCAGGCCCTCAGTCAGCAGAGAAGCCCATCCCAAATAATGGCCTCTAAAAACAGCTGTTCTTCCGAAGTGCATTTTGGTTAGGCGGTTCCAGTAAGAGCAGACTCCAGAAGTCCTCTCTAGTTGGGAGGGTGAGGCCATATCGTGGACACTGTACATACTGCACGGCCTTTGGCCACACAGTGACGCAGCATTTTTCCCACAGCTGAATAACCTTCCATTCTCCATTAAGCTATTAACACAGCTATTAACAAACCATACAGCACTGCTACTTCTACAGCTTAGAGGTGCTCCAACCCAAGCTCTCAGATGGTACGCCAGACATCCTCAAACACTGACACGTATCTAGTGACTCCCACAAAAACATTCACAAAGCAGACTTTAAAACTATCACAGCACTGTTTTCTTTTATCTGTTTTTTTTTTCTTTTTTCAAAGTCATTTCCTCACAACCCACTCAACATCAAATGGCAGGAATAATTCACCCACTCTCACAGGGCTGCGAAGTGTTTGTTTCTGTTTGTTTCTTCTGACAGAAGATGCAACATCCCTTCGGAAGCAGCGAGCACAGTAAAGGCATGCTTGCAGAGTTACATGCCAAGACCTGCACACCCACACCTCACTATAGCCACCATCACAGGTGCAATACGAGATACTGTGTATCAGTGTTTTACTGGGAAACCATGCAGCTGTACAAAGAGCCATAACCAGCCACACACAACCTCTTGCGAAGCTGCCCAGTAATTTAACCACAGACAGACCCACACACGGCTCTTATCCCAGGGTCATCTCTAGCAGGCTTTCCCAGAATAGGCTCTGTTTTGGGAGGAAAGATGCCAGCACTGGTGGCGGTGCTGGTAAGAGATGAATTTTTCTCTGCTGTATGACTCGGCCCCTCGGCAGATGCAGTCATTTCATGACCGCACCGGGGGAAGGTTATTAGGACTAGATGAAAGAGTCGTCGGGCTGTATGGCACAGGCCAAAATCCCCAATTATCAGCTCGTTAGCATGAACGGCTGCCAGGCACGAGGACCCAGGGGGAAAGGTAATTTCGGGTAGCCGCAAAAAAGAAAAAAACAAGCCCACGTGCAAATCCATCCAGATGGAAGACCCGTAGTTCACACGGAGTATCTGACACAGATGAGAGAGAGCCAGCTCTGGCGCAGTGCAGGGGGAAGAGAGGGAGGCAACACCCCGGGCCGTGTGCTGTTTTGCTGCCCCGCTGACACCCATGGGTGGGTGGGTTAGTGAAATTCAATAAAATGACTCACTTCCTGTGGTTTGACTTTGCGGTAAGATTGAAACTATAAACAAGTAATACCTGAGCATTTCTTTTAATTTTCTTTTTTTTGGCAACCACTTCTGGGAACATGGCAGAATTTCCCCCTGTCTCACATATTATGTTCCACTGTGTCCCGGTGTTATAGCACCCCCTAGTCTTGTTACCTGTACTTTTATTCAGTTCATTTACACTGCGTCACCTCTGGACTGAATTGTGAATAAATGTGTGTGGATATTGCAACCAGCATCAGACTATTCTCTCCATGTCTTGCATGAACTGTAGGCATGCAAGATGAGACCTTGCCTGTAGGTAAAGTGACAGCGATAGCTCTGTAGACACTGTTCCAGTGTAGCAGTTACAGGGAAGGAATGCTGTAGTGTGGACACCAGAGCATCACTAATCTTGATCCGACACAGCACATTTAAGGGAAGATTAACATAAGGGGAGTGAGGGTACATTTACAAAAAGGGGGTACATTTACACAAAACCAAATAACTGAAATTTTTGAAAGAGCTGGAACTGGAACTATTAACTGCATTTTTATAAACACACAAATTAGGCAGAACACGGGAGCCACATTTTTCCAGTGGATAATCCATCTCGAGTACTTGGTTCATAGTCTGGCCAAATATCAGGTTACTCATCCTTTAAGGAATAATTTATCCCTTTGTAAATCTCCCTATAAATGTGGCATCAATTTATTTGTAAACTGCTTTGATCTGCAACTGTTGCATGAAAGGTGCTATTAAAATAAAGTTTATTATTATTATTACACATTATACATTACGCAATTGCTTTGCCGACCCTCTTATCCAAAGTGACTTACTGGTACATACCTTAGAATAATGTCATTCATTTGTACAGCTATATATTTACTGAGGCAATTCAAGTTAAGTACCTAGCCCAAGGGTACAACAGCAGCCTCTCATTTGGGACCTGAATCCACCACAGCACACTGCTGCCCTGTTCCTTACTTTTCAGAATTGAGGACTTTTTTGATCACATTTCGATCACTCTTTCAATTTTGGAAAGAAAACCGAAGATGAATGAGTGGAAAAACTACGACGAAACTCTCTCGCAGCCCCTGCTCCGGTAGCCCCAGGGGGGAGAAAAAACACACATTGCTCAAATGCTAATCCTCCTTTTCCTCCTTCAATTATTCCTCATTAACGTCTGACTCTCTGCTAATCTGCTCCGCTCTCCTGAACCCACAGCGATGGTAATCCCCACCACCTCTTACATACCACCACCTACTGCCTAACAGGAGTGGGCCACTTTCCCCTCTATTGACATGAGGATCCCCACGCATGGGGATTTACACCAATCTGGCAACTCCGCACATTAGTCTGTGTGTACAGCTGATCGCAATTTTGCTCACTAATGACCTAATTAATTAATAATTACATTCACACATCTTAATTTATCCTCCTCTGCAGCTCTGCACTATATTTGCCGCTGTGTTTGTTTTACGCCATGCTGTTCGGTGGGGTGCCTTCATGGGTACCCCGATTCCAGTAAGGGGTTCCCCCTCTCTCTTACCTGCTAGGGCCTTGATGCGGGAGCGCTCGAACAGGCGGGCGGAGCTGTTCTCGTTGTCCCACTCGTCGGCGTCCCAGCGGTTGTTGACGTCACTGTACTGCTGCTGGATCTCCATGTGGTCGTAATCCGCGGCTACTGAAGTCATCCTGACGCTTTCAGCAGACGCGCCTCGTCATCGGCCTCTTCTCCCGAAGCTCTGTGGGAGAGAGGGAAACGCCACACCCGCGTCAGAGCGTTCTCACAGCTTCCCCACACACCGAGACCAAGCACACTGTACGCTCAGATACACATTCCAGAGGGAAACACACGCTGAAGCAGAACTTCATCTATGAAGGACTGAATGACTGTGATATTCATTAAGAATGTTACCATCTTCAGATTAAAGTTGAGGTCTGTGTGCGCCTGCGTGTGTGTCTGTGTGTGTGTGTGTGTGTGTGTGTGTGTGTGTGTGTGTGTGTGTGAAGCTCAGAAAGAGGAGTGGTCATATTTCACTTTAATATAACCCAGCACCATGCATTTACAAAAACATTCCTTTATTTTCACTCTGAATGTCGCTTTTCTCCCTCAAGTCCTAACCAAACCACATTGACCAAAGGTGAGTTGATGAGTTGCATTAAGAAACCAGCTTATGGCGCCACCCTGTGGTGACATTGGGGAATTGAGTCCATTACAAAAACAGGAACAAGCATAAACTTTAGCGCCATCTATAGACCAAAAAAAAAACAATGAAGTCTGAATGAGGCTGTTCTCCATTATCAAATTTAATTAAGAGGATCTATAAGCTGCCTGGCTTAAAATCAGACAGACACAGCTGCACTTTCACTCGGTCTTCTTAGGTTTAAAGGTTTGTTTTATTAATAATGTCTGTAATTAACTGTGATGAGACACTATATCTGTTATCTGTTTTCATACTGTCACATGCTCTCATACACTGAGGATTAAACATGTCAGCCACATGTATCAAGTAATGTTCCCAACATGTTTCAAAAATATCTGCATTGTCTGAAACAAAGATACAGGCACAAAGTAAGTTATAAACTAAAACTATACATATAAGTAAAACTATGGCAGCAGGACTGTAATAATTGAATAACCTCATAATAATACTAATGACGTCTGAGACCAATTATGAGGTCTCTTCCGCACATTCCAGGAGACGTTGCTCATGTGAGCCGGGTAAAAACGGCCTGTAAACTGGATGAATCAAGCCTCTGACATTTGCTGGAAAAGATTCAGAGAAACAGGCGCAGAACCCACAGAGTGAGACCCCCCACCCCCACCCACCAACCCACCTTATAAAAAACACACCGCCCTGCTGAAGCATCTCAGAAATCCCCCTCCCCTTTTTTTGCTTTGCTTAATTGAAATCAGCTCGTTTCGGATCCATGCAAGAGCAGATCGGTGCAGGGCAGTCTGCAGACCTCAGCAGAGGGAGAAGCTGCAGTCTGCACTGTGAGGGCACAGGGACAGTGACATGAGTGATGGAGGGATCGCTCACGGTGACACCCAACTGACACCCAAAACACACCACCGCTACCGGCAGGCCGGAGCGGACAGAATAAAGATGGCAGCTTGCTCAAATGAGATTTTGTTTACCTCGAAAGGCACATTTTCATCTGTGGGTGGCAGTGTGGCATAGTGGTAAGGAGCAGGGCTCGTAACCGAAAGGTTGCTGGTTCGATTCCCCACTTGCACTCCTGCCTACCCCTGGGCAAGGTACTTAACCCACAGTTGCTTCAGTACATATCCAGCTGTATAAATGGATAACATTTAAAAATTGTAACCTGTGTAAATTGTTCTAGATAGGAGTGTAACAAGGGGAAGGCAGTGTGGTTCAGTTCCAGCATCTGTAACCCATTTCAAACCTGTGGGATTACAACATCCCACTCACCTGCTAAACCATACCGTCCTTCAGGTTACACTTGCTTTGTACTGAAACCAACCAATGCCCTTCAGAAACTGCCGAGCTAAAAATATCCCGCTGCCAGCACACACTGTTATAACCCGAAGCATCTGGGTTTTAGTGTGGGCGAGCTCATAGACAGGAAGGCAGAAATCACACGGAAGAGTCTAGAAGCCTGTGTGTGAGTGACAGGGCTATAGAATGGGCAAGAGGACCAGGATCACCTTCACTATTGGGATGTAATAATGATGTAACAGGGTCGGTGATGAGGGGTAGGGTTTATTCCTGCTGGAAATAGCCAGATGTCGACTTTCATTAGCCATCGATACTCCGGGCAATGCGCTCATGCTATCACCAGCTCCCCTGTCTGATTATATCATTTTCATATCTGTACAGGCAGCAGTGTGGTGTCCTGGCAAGGAGCAGGGCTTGTAGCCGAAAGATTGCCGGCTCAGTTCCACTTGCTCTTGTACCTGTTGCCTTAAGGTACTTAGCCCAATTTGCCATGGTAAATACCCAGCTGTGGAAATGGATGACAAGTGGGCTATGCAAGCTGTAAATCAGAGCATCTGCCGAGCAAAATAAAATTAAA
>CM032890.1:27950215-28172715 GCA_019176425.1 Megalops atlanticus
TTGTATAAGATATTGAATGTGTACCACATCTGTTCATTGGACAATGTATAAAACAGAGGTATTCACTGTGCATGCGCAGTATTAAGTGTCTGAAGTGAAAGAGTGTGCTTATTGTTTGTCAGACCAGGATGGGTAATGTGATACACTCAGTGCATTCAGATTTATTGCGTCTCCTCCTCTCCTTCACACAGGATTAAAGCAAAAAAGGTGGCAACATTAAAACATGGCGCACAACATTAGCACTGACTCAATCACCTTTCATCTGTCCTCTGTGCAAAATATTCAAGCCTGGACTTGGATTGGGTTGCCTGTACCTGAATCGTCGCATAAGGGCTCCACAAGAACTGAAAAAAAAAAACACATCTATAGGGATACAGAGCACTCACTAACATTCAGGCTGCTGGAATAGGTTCCAGCTGCACATGACAGATGCTTAGCCAAAGGAATGTGAAATTAGAATGCGGGGGGTTCTGCTGTTTTTTTTTTTTTTTTTTGTCTCCCAGACCCGAAAAAACAAGTCCGCAGGTTAAGAATGAGCTAACCGATCCGGTACATTCCAGACGGGAGATTCGAAACCGAGGGCGACAGCGACAGCTTTCAGTGACACGCCCCCCGCTCGTACCCGCTTCAGATGAGAGGCCGCGCTGATCAGAGCAGGGCAGCGTTTCACAGGCGCAGAGTGAGGCCCTGCTGCAGCCATGCTCCGCTGCCTAAACCGGTGGGAGGCGAACTGCTTCCTATCAACAGCACGCCCACCCCCGCGTTTTCAATGCAATTTCCTGCTTGATTCTTCCTTCACTGAGGAACGTTTACAATAGTGCGCCTGTGACAGATTGCCATTTTTATTCGCCTTTTTGTGTCAGGTATCCAGGGAAACAGGATGGAACCATGCCCTGTAGAACCATGGGATGCTGTTCTGTCTGTGATATTTCACCGCCCCACCCGCCCCAACTTGCATTGCAGAATAGTGACGACGACGTTCCTGGACAACTGTGACCTCCTCCTTCAGCTACAGCAGATATCACTTGTAAATATGCATGTTATACACGGCTTCTGGTTTGGCACTAACTGGTTTTCTGGTCAAGCAAGATTTTCATACCCCAGGACAGTAAGAAAACTGAACGGCTATTTTTTTTCCCCGAAGGCGTTGGCCAAGGCATGTCTCAGACGCCATTCCAGACTCACTGCGTGTCCCTCAAAGTTTTGCAGGAAAGTGACAGTGCTGCCAAGGTAAACAGCAAACACTTTCACGCAGCTATTCCTGCAACCCAGGCCGCTGTTCAACATTCTTAGACCAATATGGCTTCCTGCTTACTTCATTGTACAATAATAAAACTGTGTCCGTATTACCTTTGGCTCGTGAAGACTTGTTTAAAGATATTATAAAAAGCACTGCTCAGGACCTCCTTAGTCTGGAAATGGCATGCCACTAAGATTGAAGCGCCCAGACCCCAGAACTATCAAAACACACGGTATCAAAGGGAGAACCAGCACCTAGTGATGAAGAGGTCCAGTCAGCCCCCAAAATATCACAAGCCTAAAATAAACCCCTTCACCAATAATAGGAACCTTATCAACAAAAAAATATTTCCCTTTATGGCATGTTGTGTTTAATGCCTTAGAAACAGCAAAGATTGCTATATTGGATGAAAAATAGGAATGCCTACTCAGCCAACCACTCAAAGGGTGAACGGGCCCAAAGTTCACAAGATGCTCTTATAAAGACACCGCAGCTAGCTTGCCTGCAGACACAGAAAATTCCTAGATGCCCGAGTTTGGTTTGCCAGCAGCTAGGCCTAAACGCACGAAAACAGACATTTGATTCTGTTCTACTGGTCTAACACTTTATTAGCCAGCTGCTCTAATCATATTGTAATGAATCAAGCAAGTTGAAGAAGCCTAAACTCTCAGATAACATCCATCAATGCCTTCACAATGAGTATCAGCTCCTACTGAAGGGCATGGGAATCCAAGAGGAAATGAATGCCCATCATTGAGGTGATCATCCACCGCGCTTTTCAACAGGGTGAAGATGGGTTCAGTGTTTCTCAGCACGCATCAGCATGTGCTGGCTCCATCATTAAGGTACACTGAGGCAGAATGTTTTTCGGATGCTCCCTTTCTGATGTCAGTTCTGAAAGGTGAACCGAACCCGCTGGAATTCGGAGGCCGCTTCCGCACTCCGTTCTGTGAACATCTGGAGACGCTCCCCTTCCCTGCGTCTGTCCAGCCTCAGACTGTTTTTCAATCACTCGCCCTGCTCACTTCAACGCCTAAAGCGGTGGGGGCTGGGACCGTGAGGGGCGGGGCAACAGCCTGACTGATGTTTCTCCTGCCTTTAGCCCCGCCCCCAAGGATGAGCTGAGGCCTTGCATTTACATTTACATTTACATTTATTCATTTGGCAGACGCTTTTATCCAAAGCGACGTACAAAAGTGCAAATAGTGAGCAAACAACAGGCACAAGAGCAAGATGTGTAAAGGTCATATAATGCAAATAGTGCTGAAGCTGAGCGCAAGGTCAGTGACGCGAGCCAACTAATCTGAACTAGGATTGCATCTCAAATACAATTACAGAAAGAAAAATGGAGTACCGCTATACTACCTAGACAAGTGAGCAACAAGTACAAGGCAGGAGTCAGATTCACAACATCAAAGTTACAAGGTCGAAGAGGGAGGTATCAGTCCAGGTAGAGTCTGAAGAGGTGTGTCTTCAGCGCACGTCTGAAGGGTTGGATTGATGGAGTTGTTCTTAGGGGGTTGGGGAGTTCATTCCACCACCTTGCCATTGGACGCTTGTGAGGGGCGGAGGCAGGGTTGGGGGTTAAAGAGGCACATCTGGACAGAGCTGGAGAATTCCAGCAGCTGCCACAAGCTGAGGGTCTCCCAGCGCTTCTGAAACTTCATTTCGTCACGTTTCAGTCATTTCCCTCATCTCGAGGCACACCCTACAGCGACCTGGGAGTGGCAGCCATCTTTAGATGGCCACGTTTAGAGCTCCCTCTGCTGGGTGAGAGTGAAACTGTCAGACACCCTGTAAACAAACAGGAGTCAGAAAATTTCAGATCCACTGGTCACAAGATCATGTGTTTACATGAAACATGCTGGTATTCCAGGCTCGGTAGATTGAGTTATCACGGCCGCTGGTGCATAGTAAGTTCAACTGTTTCTATGGTCTGCATTCAACTCTAAAACACATTACTGTGACGGAAATCACATTGCTGAGCCATTAAAGCTTGGATTGGAAATAAACAAACCCGATCTGGACTTTCACAAGCGCTCACAGTAACAGGAACACGAGCTTGGGGGGTTTTAAAAGAACACCTTTTATTTAGATAGGCCCACACAACATATGTCAAACCTGCAGCGAAAATTTACAGCAAGAAAGTACAGAGCTTCACACAATATGGGGCAGAGGGTGCAGGAACAAACACATTAGACCATGTGTACATTCCAGTGCATGAGCCCGCATAGTTTTACAGTGGGCCTGAGCCAAAAGAGAAAGAAGAAAATGCAATACTTCAGATTGGTTTCTCCATATTTGTACCTGCTGTTCAAGATGCACGCAGGACTAATTGAAGCAAAGTTTTTTGAACAATTCAAGCTTTATGATTCCTTTTGTGCGGGGCATGCAAGGCCAGCTGTGCAGAGGCTGACTGAAGCAGCTGCAGGCTCTTCAGTTTCCACAAACACACTCACGGCCAGCCACAGAGCTGTTTGCAAAGGCCCACATCCAAAACTTTCATTATTATGTACTATTTCGTTCTGGCGGTTTTTTTGTTCTTTTTTTTCCTTCCTCAGAAGATGAATCTAGAAAAATTTAAAATTCAGAGTGCATTCAAAATGGACTACAGATGTTGGACTGTTTAGAATCCAACACAACAGGACAACTTAACATTCTAACAGGACAACAGAGATGATTCTCGGCTGGCAACACTATCTGCTGCCAGTGAAACAATAGAATTTGCCAAACACAATCCACAATCCACCACCATCTACAGAGAGCCAGAGCTCACAGCTAATTCCCACATCAATGGCCGCACCAGTGAAATGGCACAGAACCATGGCCGTCATTCTTCTCCCTCTATTCATATCCTGTTAAGAGTCAGAGGTCTGATAACTGCCTCCCATTGTAACTCAACTGAGACAAAGCAGTGCGCAGTAATTAAAGGTGCCTGCAGACCGGGTCTGGGTCTGCCAACCAAAACACAACCGAACCCAAAATCACTGCGATCCAGTTGTTCTTATCGTTTGCACAATCTCTCTTGGGGAAGGGAGAGCTGTGCACTAATTCTGATGCACATGTGCAAATGCAAATGCTTCTTTTTACATCAGGTCATGAATTTTCACTCTCAGGGTAACAGAGATTTATGGGGAGGTGGTTATTCAGATGGCGGGTTTAGCTCCATCAGTTCTTAAGAAAGTAAGTAACTGCTAACGCTTAACACAGGTGGAAGCACTCTGGCCACATACACACTTCTTAAAACACATTTGTACATTTAAACATCTACATATCTACCATACTTTCTCACAACTTGTTTCTCCTTTAAAACCATTCTGTTCACAGTCTCAAGCGGCTCAAATTAAATTTGATTTACACGTCTGTACAGGCAAGTGTATTGTATACTAGCAGCAAGAGCTGCCTCACCAATGACTGGCAGAATCTCAGAGCCAACAACAAACGTGCAACAACAGTTACAGCAGTTTCAACCCTTGATGAGCATTTGTGTATAAGCTTCTCTTTCATTTATATTACAACCAGAAGTGTACTGGCGGAAACTCTCTTTACACCAGAGCTGATCCAGGCCAACACAGCCTGAGGTTGTTTTGTCTGGTTGCACCTTAAGCCAATTCCCTCAATGCCCTTCTGGTGCCCTTGGAGACGTCACACAACGTGAGTGTCTCACACACACCACTCGGCGAGGTTCCTTGCCAAACCTCAGAGTTAGAGACTTAGAAGCAGACGTGTCCTGTATCTGTACCCATCCTCTCCCTGCTTCCCTCACCTGTCCCAGACTGACAGCTGATCTCCATGGTGAACAGGTGACAAATTAGGATGAAATCTGGCATTGCTACGTAGAAGAGCTTCAAATGCATGTGGTGACAAACATACAAGAGTTCTGCTGTCAGCATTTAAATGCCTTGTTAAGTGTTTTCTGCTCGTACGACTTTAACAAAGGTGATGTTATTCAGCACTCCTCTTCGACTGCAATGTCCGAGAGTGGTTTAAAACAGAAAAAGAACCCTTGCCAAATCTCTGACACTGACCAAAAGATACACTCTCAATTTCATCAAGCGTCCCACATCACGAAATTAAACACGTCTGTGAAACGATCCTCCTCTGCTTTCCCCGGGTTTGTCTGAGCCAACGGCTCACACACAGCGATCTGAAGGGGAATTTATGGACGCTGCCCAACTCCACCACGACTGAGAAACCAACGCTGACATGCGGTCTCGTCGGCCGAACACTGGGGGTCGGTCGGAGGGAGAGGGGGAACAGAGAGAGAAAGAGACGTCAGCACCTCGTTACTCATCATCATCATTAGGCGTGCTGCAGGGACCATGGTGCATTCCGCTGTGGGTGAGATATTTGGAGCCGCGTTAAGGCTGCCTTTGGGATGCTTCTGGCAGGCTGATTAGGAGAGTGTCTCTATTTTGGGAGGAGAGGGAAGGGCACGTGTACACACATACACACACATATACACACATATATATACACATATATATACACAAACAGCCACACTCACACTCACACTCAAATATACGCATATACACAGACACACAGACCCACACACCCGCACAAACACACACACAAACGCACGCACACGTGCGCGCGCGCACACACACACACACACGGCCTGGCGGTCAGAGGACACATGGGCAGGAGAGAGGGCGGGGCAGGGCCCTGCTGGTATGGGGCAGAGGGCTCCTCCATCTGGGCCGTGTCATTGCCAGTACCCCCCCGGGGTTGTGGTTCTTGGAGAGGGCAAAGGGTCAGGTGGAAAGAGCTGGACTCACCTGAGCCCAGCTCACCAATCCACCTGCTGCAGCTCGAAACAGAAACGTGACACAAAAAAAAAAAAACGCATTGCTGTGGATTCAGCTTTAGTTCTTCCATCTGCATTTAGGGAGCTCGGCTGCACCGGCCCTCCGCAATTACACACTTCCATTTAAATTCCTGACATTTCACTCATCAACACACAATACATCTCCCACCCAGGTCTGGCCAATTGCTGGCTGCAGAGAAGCGTCTTTTCTCCGTTAAACAAAAGCCTATTCTCTGACTCCCGGGATGAAAAAACACTGATTTTAAAAGCTGCCTGCACGCCAGCGGCAGTCACGTTCGGTATGAGCGCGCGGAGGACAAAAAAGAGCGGCGTAATTACCTCCCCTCCCTGTCGCCCGCACCGAACGGGCGCCTCGGCTCGGAGAGATAGAGATGTCACCTGCTTGCATCAGCCGGGCGGAGCAGGGAACGGGATGCTGCTGTCACACTGTCTCAGGGACAGCAGGTAAAAAGTTACTCCATTACCCACTCGCTGTGCTCCATCTCCTCTAACACTGCACACAGGAGGAGATGATTATGGGAAAGGGAGGGGAGAGATCTCTGTTATGGAAAAGAAATTCATTTTCCGCAGGTCATAATTTCCTCCCGGGGAAAGGGATTGGGCTCCATCCCCCACTGATCTACACAGGATCGCCACAGAGGTCTCTTTCTTGGAAACTGCCGTGACACTGCAGCACGGATTTGCATAGAGCACATCCGATTGGCCCTGGCAGGGAACAGCCCCGCCCCTTCCGGACCTCATTATGCTAATGCGATTGTTTTGGAAATGCTGCGTGTAGGGGCTGCGTCTCCTGTGGCTGAAGGTGGCTGAAGGTGACTGAGCGTGTGTTACGTAAAGACCCTCCCGTTCACCTGTGTGCCGCAGCTCCCCTGAGCATCCGGGGCGTGGCACCCGGCCAGCGCTGTAGAAAGACGGCGTATTGTAAACGCTACCGTTAGCACAGCACACGCCACACAATGCGTCATCAGCCCAATGAACAGGGGTGCTCCCAAAACAAGGTGGATCTGCGACAGATCATTTACGATAGATAGGCGTGGTTGTTGCATTGTTTGGTTTCAAAATACATTCTAAAGAACATAAACATTTCAATGAAAAATAATAAATGGTTCATGTTTCAGGACACAACCAGCTGCACGTGCACTGAAGACTCAGATGTAGATCTGAATAAAGTGACTTGTGGCTGAGAGTCAACAAGCATTCAATCATCATCGATGCACTGGGGTGGGGGGGGAAGATACCACATACTGAAGTCAGTGCATAATAAAGGCTAGTGCAAGGAAACAGTGATCTCTCCACTGTGAAACAAACCCCTGCCTTTTCAGTAGGATGCAAAGTAACTGCAAAGTAAGAAACAATATACAGTTTTGGATTTTCTGTTTTCTGTGCTTGCCTTTTCATGCATAAAATTACACACGACACACTGTGTGCACCACTTGAAGTCCAAGCCCCGGTGCACAGCCATTTAACTGAACCACAAAGTCACAGGGCACAGCTCAGTCACACCAAAATCCTTTCCTGTTACATAACACAGTAAGCGGTGTTAAGCACTGAACGTCAATGGCGTTCGATTAAAACAGGATTGTGACGGTGTGCCATGCTTGTGTTTCTGGCTGTAGCAAACCCTAATGCTCCACTCCTCCACTTCTATTCCACTCACTGGGGCCAAAGAATGGCCAAGAATGAAGGTATGAGGCTAGCACACTGCCAGATTTGATGCCTTACCTGAGCAAAACAGTGTAATACCCAATGCACCAAATACGTGCACTGAACAGGCCTACATACACCACCGCACATGTCTGTGACAGGACAGTGCTTTAACCCTGAGGACAGTCACAAAACCAAATGGCAGACGGCCCGCAACAGACATCCTATGATGGACATGAGCGTCTGCTAGAGTGACAAATAATGTAACAATGGGTTAACATTCAGGCCAAGTCCTTTAGAACCGTAATATTCAAGACAGCTGCCGCACACTCTCTGAAGCCGTTCTAGGCTCAGTTCAAGAGGCTGCGAGGGTGCAGCACACACCGAACCAAATAAACGCCAGGCAGCTCAGCCGCTGTGCTCAGAGAGCCGGCTGAGCAACAGCAGACCTGCTCTGTGACGTCTGCTCGCCATTATACTCCCACTCTCCCGCTAGCGCGGGGAAAAAAAAAGAAAGCTCACTCCCACAGACTTCCGCCATTTACGTAACACACTCGCGCGCCTCCTCCTGCCAAATACAGCCCCCCATTTTCCTCATACTCTCCGTTTATCCGCACCCTCTTTCAGCCCACAGGGCGAGCGGCCTTTCAGTGCAGCCCACAGGCCCTGTGTTCACTCCCCTCATCGATCAGGGGTTAAACGGAGCGCTGCTGTCTGCAGTGAGACAGAGGTGAGGGTGGAGATGGGTCCCGAAACCCCCCATGCGAGGGAGGGGGGGATTAGCGTACGGTCTCAGACCCTCCGCCGCCCGCCCCACAGAGGGCAGAGTCATTAGCCGCTAATGTGCGAAGGACACGCACGACGTGACAGCTGCAAGGCGGGGGTAGCACAGGAGCCTGGGCGCAGAAGAACATGCAAACGAGAGAGTCGCGCGCACGAGGGTCTCTCCTTTCGTCCTCTCGTTTTTCCACCACCACCTCTCCGCTTTAGAGGGACGCCCGCTGGGACTGCAATACACCAGGAGGAACGCTGGCGTTTTCATCACTTGTAGCTCGTCGGAGAGACACACACTGATCAAAGTCTACTGCATTCCATCTAGCATTTGTGACTAAGTACTACATGAGACGCCGCTAACGCTGTTAGCGCTGACGCACACCTGTATGGTGCTGACATGCTAACAGCATCTCTGCAATTCTATACATTCTACAGCATTTCGTCCAAGCTTTACAATTTCAATTGCTGCACGGTATGCTGTTAAACCCTTATTAATAAGCTTAATATAGTCAGGCTCGTGGTTAATAACCTGGGCCTTTACATTGACCATGCACCGCTGCAGCTGGGCTCGGTTCTGCACGAGCCCACGTCCCGGTTCAGAAAAGCCAAATCGACAGCTACGCGTGTTCTAATTGTTCTAATTCAGCCCTGTTACGTTGGGTTTTGTGTGGGGGGAGAGGCAGCTGTGCGAGCGGGCTCGTTCGCTCTGATTCAGAACCCAAAATAGCACCCATCTGCCCGAGCTTTAACAGAAACGGTGAGAAAATGCGCAGAGACCTACTCAGGAGGCTGCGGTTTCCTCAAGCGCTCGGGGAGGAAAAACGCACACAGAGTTCACTTTCTACTGTATCACCATCACAATGGGACCAGGCTGTCCTGTTCTCAGGAGACCCTCATTGTTGTGACCCCCCCGTTTTAGGACAGGAACAGGAACATCTGTGGCTGCTGATTGAGCCCTGAGCCCCCCCACTGAGACTTGGCGGTGTCCCACGCAAGCATGCTGGAGGGAAACAACATGGACATGCTGGGGGTGTCGAAGCCTGGGACACTGCCTATGGGGTGGCACACACTGCATACCACACACACACACACACACACACACACACACACACACACACACACACACACACACACTTAACAGAGGACAGATGTGGGGAGTTACCCAGCAATCACAGCTCCTGTCACTATGACAAAGTGCTCCTCCTCTTCCTGCCAGCGGCTGCCAGAGTTTTAAATAAGCGCAATAATACACATTACCGTTATTTATTATCTGCACGGACCTCATCTCCTGTGACCTTTTCATATATGCTGTGCCCTGACGCCTGTTTCTGCGGCTGGGTTTTAGCTTCAGAAATGTGTTTTGCTGCAGACCAACTGGATGCGTGTAAAAGGAGAGTAAAGAACTGTAGTAGGAGCGTAGGGAGGGTGTAGGGACAGTGTAAAGAGAGTGTAAAGAGAACGTAGGGTGAGTGTAAAGAGTGTAAAGAGAGAATACGTATGGTATAGGGAGTGTATAAAGAGAGTGTGGAGAAAGTGTTAGAGTGTAAAGAGAGTTTGGAGAGCATGTTAAGAGAGTGTGAAGAGAGTGTAGGGAGACTGAAAAGAGTGTAAAGAGTGTAAAGAGCATAAAGAGAGTGTAGAGGTAGTGTGAAGAGAGTGTGCAAAGAGTCAGAAAAGAAGTCACCCACTGTTTCGGCATACCCCATGTCACTTCTGCCCCATCAAATGGACTGTCTGCACTGTGTAACCTGACTGTGCTGCACTAACAGAGCCCTTTAAACCATCGGCTCAGGCACGGAAACAGATGGCCTCTGCTTCAGCGCTGACATCAGAGCTGTGAAGGCCGCCATCACAGATGTAACGATATGCTCCAAACGAGTGTCTAATTTCAGCTGTTTTTTTTTTTTTAACCGCCACTCTTCCTGGAGAAAACAAGCACCCGTAATCAGGTCGCAGCGGGAGAGGGGGCGAGAGAGAGAGAGAGAGAGAGAGAGAGAGAGAGAGAGGGCGACCGTCGCCCCAATGCGGGTTGCTCAGGAATGCAATATCCGCTTGGCAGAGAGTGAAGCCGTCCAGCCCGACACAAGAGAAAGCGGCACATCCACAACAAAAGAGCTAATTACAGAGGAGCAGCTGGGACTCCCACTGGCTGAGCCCACACAATACGGATGACCTTACCTTTCTCCCTTTCATTGCGTGAGACCAGCTATTCTGGAAACGGAGAAACCCTCTGCAGTCCAGCACACCTTCTTGGTTTTCTCAGCGAGTGTAATTCCAAAAGTGCACACGGTTTCACTTATGGCCACAACACTTTTCAGCAAGACGGCCAAAATTTATGGTTAAATAAACGTTTATTGTCAAAATAGGAATGTAGCAGCATTGTAAACATACCCAAAAACTCAAAAGCTGAGTTTGGAGGAAAAACAGTCTGTGAACTCAGGGGCAGAGTTACTGGATTCAGCAAAAATGCATGCTTTAAAAACAGTCTCTTGATCGTGTTTGTCGTTGTCCACGCCAGTCATATAAGCTGCTCTGAACCTCCACAATCCTAACTCATTTTTTTGAGCTGGTGCTGCAGAAAACAGGAAGTGAGAAAGCAAAACATGTGATCGATAAGGTTGTTAAAAGCAAGTTGGGCTGGTGGCTGTAAAAGGTAGTTTTATGCATCAGAACCAAGCATACCTGACCTGGAGTAAGATGCACCACCGGGGCATGTGGTCCATATAGATTATTATATACTATTACAGTCATATTTCAATGGTATTTCGAGAGATGGAAGACAACGCACCGCTGGGCCGGAGTAAGACATGCCTACGTTTATAAAGGTATGATATTTTTGTGCATCCAGCCTTCCTGTTGGTGCGGGTTGGCTCAGACAGCACACAGCCCGAGGCCGGCGGAGGACAGCCGGTCAGTCCTGTGAGGAGTGCAGCCACAGTGACGGGCGAAGAGACAGGCACGTTCACACGGGCACCTCCCCCGGCGGGGCTGTCTGATCACCGACTCCCACCGCATCACCATGGCGATGCCGGCCCTCTCCTCCGGGTCCTTTTCATCCGCTCCGCGTTCGAGGGGAGGAGACGGAGGCGGGAGGGCGGGGAGAGGGGCAGGCGGTGCGCACGAAGCGCTGAAGCGCCGAGGCTTCTCCAGGTGACCTCGTTTCAGATACCGTTTTTTTTTTGGCTTCTGACCAGGCAGCAGTTTAACTAATTCTGCACTAAAGGAGAAGCCCTTTCAACAGATTACGCCGCTGTATTAAATAACCGTGGGAGTGATTGAGCTGAGAGCGAATGTGACATTACTCGTGCATTCGAGTACGCACAGCCACACAAGAGAAGTGGGCAGGTGACTGCTGCTTCACGTGGCAACGGCACCACGGCAATGGGTTGATTGGCAGGTCAGAGTGGGCAGGGGAGAGTCCTTTTATCTGACAGACAATAAGGTGCATTCACTGCCGCAAGACCAGCTTTTATCCATATGCTAGATCCATAAATTTACAGCGTATGGAAAAGGTCTACATTCTCCAGTCTATGTGCCCATTAGTCATATTTCAAAGGTATTTAGTGAGATGCAAGAATTACATTTTCAGATCACGTTCCGAAAACAAAATGTGTGTACGATCTCTAAAGCAGACAGCAACCTGTATTCCCTGTATGTCATAAAAGGGTCATTGTGACCGGTTGGAGCTGGCTTTCAGAAATGCATCTCGTCCCTGCTGCACACAGCACTTCAGTAGGGGAAGAGCCTCTGATTCCAGTAAGACAGGCAGGAGGGAGACGGAACAGCCCCAGGACTTGCACCTCCGACAGCCCCAAATCTTCTGCCCTCACTTCCCCCTGTTTCCACCCCCTCCTGTGACCACACACAGAGACAGAGGCTCTCTGAGACGGGGCTGCTTTTCAATTTGCCGGTCCAGGGGAACGGCGTGTCAGAGGGAACAGCTGCGGAACGTAGCGGAGAAATACAGCAGACTCCACCATCTGATTGGTAGCGTGGACCCTAATGTCTTCACGGAAGGCAGGAGAAAAACAACATCGCAAAACTATCGGCCTCCTCTGAGCATTCCTCCATCTTTTTCACACACTCCCCCCACCCTCAATGTTGACCTGAGAGCAAGAGGTACATGATTCAGTTATTGTTGAAAATCATAATTTGGATATTGACTAACAGACAGTGAATGCTGTAGAAAATGCTAGTCTCAGCACAGGTCAGTGTGCAGTGCCTGTCCAGGGAGACGCCTGGAAAGTGAACCCGCTTTGTAATGTTGGATTTGTGACGAGGGGCATGGCTCACTCAGAAACACCTGACACAGCCAGGCGGAGCTGGATGATACCGTGGAAGTCAGCTGTTTTCAGCTGGACCATGTCCTTTACCCCGTGCCTTATCGAAAACACCACACAGGCTGAGACAGAGCAGAACACAGGCTTAGACACAGCACGACACAGGCTGACACAGCACACGACACAGGCTGGTAAACAAAGCATTAAACAGGCTGAGAGACAGCATGACACAGGCTTAGACACAGCAAGATGCAGGCTAATGCCGTTACAGCGTGTGCCTAGCTGGGCTGGGCGTTATGCGCCGCACAGACCGAGCTCAAAGGAGTGCTGCAATAAACGTTCATCTCCCCCTGCCTCCTCCTGCTGCAGTCTGGGGCAGCCCCACCCATGTTCTGAAGAAAATCGTACATCACGTTATGTTATACACGCTTTTTAGCAATGGTTTGCATTTGCAATAACAAAGCTCATATTCATCTCTAGAACAAACTCATGGAGACACAAAAAGAGAGCGATATGAAGAATGAGCAGAATGACAGTAAGATTCTGTTTTAGTATAAATACATATCCTTCTCACTACAACGGTGACGCCCGATACTGGTCACCTGCGACTGCATGTCTGTCCCTCAAGAGCGCATGTTGCTGAAATGAAAGCTACAGCTTTTAATGCAAGAAACTTAATATTAAAAATTAATATTTGTTGTAATATAGTCTTTGATTTGTGGAGGGTGTGGCTCTGTTTGTAGGGTTGGGAGCCCCCTCTTTCTCTGCCAGTGATTAAGGGTTACAAGAATGTACACTGATGTGCCATCTCTGACTGCAGAGCACAGGTTTAGCTGCTTACATCAGACTTGCAGCTAAGGATCAAGCCAAAAACAACAATACAATTCTAATTCAATAATGAGATATAACGAGATACCAAATGCATCCACAGGAGAACTACTGTCCAATTAAATACAGTTAGCGTCTGACAAAGGTACCGGTGATCGACTATATGCCTTCCATTACTAGCAGAATAAACCTGATATGATGTATACCGGCAGATATGCTACAGAAGTGTTGTGTGTGTAAACTGACAGAAACAGCTCATGCAGTTCAGAATAGGTTGCAAATAGCATGAAGCAATGCGTTTTTTTAATTGTGATGCTAGAATTGGTGGGGAATCCAGATGTCTGGGGGAAGTAACGTGAACCAAACTAGTCCACTGGTTTTGGGGAACTCGTCAAGCATGGTTCACAGTCCATTTTCATCAAAAACGCACCTCCCTTTCAGGAACCTAAACAGTTATTTACCCTGCTGTGCTGACCTGCCTGTGCACTCTGAGGCCTTGCTTTGGGCCTCCCTTTACGGTGTAAATAATACTCCATAAATACGCTTATCGAGGAGGAGTCCCTTCTGATTCCGCTCGCTTCGATTTTTTTCGCACTTTGAAGATGAGATCAGAGGTGTTCTCCGACAGCGTGTACAGTCTGTTCTGAGATCAAGGAGGGGAGGAACAATATTGGGCCACCGCCAAGGAGGAGGGGAAGGGAAGCGACACCGCCCAGGGACGGATTACGTGCCGGACTCCTGTTCCCATGGCAGCGGGGGCCAAACCCACAGCTGCGCTCCCTCTTCCCCGCTCTCTCTCCGCGGCGGGGATAAGCGACCGCTCGTCCCTGTGCGAGAGGAAACCGCCGGGCTGCTGCGTGTTCCAGCTGTCAGGACATGGCTCCGAGGGCCCCGGGCCTACGCGGGGCAGGAAGTTCCAACGTGCAGTTTGGCACAGGCGTTCTGTGGGTGGCCGGTTCCATCCATTACAAATACGCACGCTTCCATTCAGTCCGAGTGATGAATAAAGTGGTGAGTCAAAGGAGAGGGAGAGGGAGAGAGAGAGAGATGTAGAGAGTGAGAGAGAGAGAGAGAGAGAGAGAGAGAAAGTGGACAAAGGATGGGCGATGTCTGTTTGTTCTGGGACAAAGTTGGGAATCCCAGGTTTTGAGGAGAAAGAGCACAAACCCGCTCGCCCTCACTAACTCCTCCTTGTGCCAGGACGTTGGGAATGCGACTGAATCAAACATGTTAAGAGCCAGCAACACAGCGATACCCTTCTGAAGACCTCGGGCCTGGTAACTCCCAGGGTTCGGCGAGGTCCTTGAGAACACTCTGAGGTGCTCCTTCCCTGTACAGAGGGGCGAGACGGGTCCTACACATGTGCACAACAGACAGGCGTCTGACCGTAAATAAGAATATGGATGAAAAATAAGCCCCCATAAATTAACCCTCCCCCCTTTCACATTTCTACGTGAGCTGTAATTCATATTCTTATCACTTGCTTAAAATGTGCTTAACATATGGGGGCTGGATACAGTTGCATGCGGCTCGCCCGGGTCAAAGCCAAAGATAACATTTAGCTAGCCGCCATCCACTCACTGTCACGAGATCATGCCTCCATTCATACCCGCTACGGTAATCTGAAACAGCATTTGAACGGGAGTCTTTCACTGCCCCCACCAAAAAAAAAAAAAAAAAATCCCAGGGAACATTTCCCCAGTATTACGCATCTGCCATCCAGCTTTGGGTGAAAGCAGACATCTCTCAGGCCCGTCCCTGCCCATGTGTCTTGATGAAAGCGCTGCAGGCAGGCTGCTTTAGCAGGCAAACCCGACTCCCATTAACAGGGCTGGCAGCTCACGTAGACCCCTCCGCTGCACGCAACGCGGGCTGCAAACTGGACGGCTTCCTACGAATGCATCTCATTTCACTTTGGCCGGCTCTCGGAAACAACCTCCATCCATTAATTTACACTGCAATATTCCCGCTGCACTCTGGGTAATGGTAGCGAGAGTTAAGGTCATATTTGTCGAGATAACAGCCTTTCTACTTACAACCGAGTGACTTCTCTCCGCTTGTCTCCGATAACAGTCATGCGACCAATGAGTTTTTCATTTTTTTTTTTTTTACTGTGGGCTGTGCAGCTGTTAGAAAAATCTGCCCGTTAATGTCTGCATCTTGAGCACGGACATGCTGTGATTTTACATTACATTATTGGCATTTAGCAGACGCTCTCATCCAGAGCGACTTACATCAGTTACGGGTTTTTACAATGTTATCCATTTATGCAGCTGGATATTTACTGAGGCAATTGTGGGTTAAGTACCTTGCCCAAGGGTACAGTAGCAGTGCCCCTGTGGGGAATCGAACCTGCAACCTTTCGGTTACGAGTCCTGCTCCTTAACCAGTATGTTGCACTACCGCCCTGATTTCCATGGCGATCTCGCTTTCTATGAGGTTGTGATGCCCAGAGGGTTCAGCACTGTAGCGCAGGGATTACAACATCAATCCCAATGCACAGCAGGCTGAGCCATTCCAGGTCTTACAGATGCTTCCCCTCAGAGCATTAAACCGCCCGCAGTAAAACGCGGAACGGCTCCAACCGCTACGCACTTGGGAGCGCCGCTTCAATCCCAGCAGCATTTTGCAGGGCCCAGCACACACCCAAAAAGCTGGCTGACTGCAGGCCGACTCCAGGGGAAGGCCTGGGCGTAATGAGATTAGCCTGACGGACCTGCTGTTTCTCAACCTTGTGATTCCTCTCAGAGGAGCAGCCACACCGCTGACAGGACAGAGAATCCGTCCCGTTCCCTGCTTTTTGGAAATTCCATTTTAAAGCTTCCAGCGCACAGATGCCGGGCCATCTCAGGCAGACCAGTGTGTTGTAAGTTCAGGGACACGCTCTCAGGGCCTTTACCCACGACCCCCAGAAAGTCTTTTCTCTTTTTTTCCCCAGCGTGCTGTGGGCAGGAGAGAGTATTTATGGGAAAGGAATACTCCAGGGTAAAGCTGCCTAATGTCAGCGCTGCACAGCTCACTTCCCGTCTGTGCGGGGTTAGCAAGCAGCCCGTCTCTGCTTAAAATACGCCGCGGCGAGATGACATAAGGAGGAATATATCCTCCTTAATGGACGGTCTGACTGCAGCAGAGTGGCTTGTTATTATTTCCTCTACATTTCCTGGACGCTGAAATAACCGACGGTTATGACTGACTGGTTGGTTCCATTTCGCAGGGTGTCCCATTGTCCCCCAGACCACACCCTGTCCTCACTGTACTGCAATAAAGGTATTTATATCAGAACGGAGTGACAGTGATAAACCCACCTTGCCTCTGGTTCTACTCAATGCCCATTGAGGGAGGCGTGGTCTCAGTTTTTAAGGCGGGGTCAGACACACGGCTCCAAGAGGAGGTCTCAGAATCAGTCCAGTAGCTACACGGTAAACTTCACTGTCTGATTTACGGGACATTTGCATTACATTTATTCATTTGGCAGATGCTTCTATCCAAAGCGACTTACAAGTGAGGCAGAGTACAACACAAGCACAAAACCACAAGGAGTCAACAATATTACAAGTGCTGCATGACCAGGTTTTAATTATTGGCCAGACAAGGTAGAAGCTGGAAAAACACACAGCCATCCTCCAGGGTATAACTCACCTCCTCTCCCACCCCACCCAAGTCTGATGCAAGGAGGAGACCTGTAGAGGACAGGACTCACTTCCAGCCTCCATCTGATCACTGCCCACTCTGTGTGCAGGGTAACATCACGCCAGTAAGGGGGCATTTACACTACTCCGGGTTTCGCTGAGAGTCAGTTTGGCTGGGTTTTATCACGCTCACCTACGCTCTAGGCGTACCTCAATGCCAATGGGCTTGTGACCGGGACCATGAGCGTGACATTGTGGAATGATGAATCAGGACACTTTCATTCGCATAAACCTTCAAAAAAAAAAAATCCATCAAGGGCTCTGCTTTTTGCTTCACTGCACTACCACAAGTAATATTACAAGGGAAAAAGGCTAAAGCTGTTGTTTGCCTTGAGAGTAGGTGGAGGTTACTGCCACAGCATAATCATTTCATCTCCTTCAGCTTCCATGTTTCCACAGTTATCAAGCTAGCTTCCTAATGGATAACTGTAAATTGCACACATGCTCAAAAACCCCAAGCACCACTGTTCTTTGATATGCAGAAGTAGACGTAGGGTTAGTCGACATTACTAGAATGGGTTTGCTGGTTAGATACACCTGCAGAAAACTAAAAAAAAAAAAAAGAAAAATGGAAACCATCTCTTAGATGGAGCCAAAATGGAGCACTCTGCCTACACCTGAATTCGGCCATTGGGAATGTGGCATACGTGCGCTAAACTTCACGCATGTATACAGCATGCTGAGCAAACATACTGCCGTGGAAAAGAGAGAGAGAGAGAGAGACAGAGAAAAACAATTCCACACGAATGAGAGCTTCAGAACCTCGCCTAGTCCCGCTGGACACACTAATCACCCATTTCCGCAGATTCTGCCCGGAGCACATCAACAGCCCTCTCCCCCCTCCACTACACCGGGCAGGCTCAACACACAACCCCCCCCTTTGGGACCCTCTCCAACTTGATTCCACCCAAAGCGATGTTCCGTCTCAAGTTCTCTTAACATGTTAAGCAGGAGAACAATGTGAAAGTGGCCTCTGCTTCCTATTCAGAAACATTTACCGATGTGCTCACATCTCAGTCTCGATAGACTTCAACAACGCTTAAACACGTACAAGCTGGAAACACTTTTTGTTTAATTTACAGCATCCTTTTCCATTAAAGCAGAGGCTTGGTGAATAATTCCTATACAATCTGAATTCTGCCTGACAATAGCAATGCATATCGACATACAGCACCAATAGGTGTCGATGTGGTTCCCCTGCATCAGCTACACTGTTTACAAGAGTGGAGCAAAAGTATTTTCCTGCCTTTGTTTTCTTAAATTATGACAGAGTGACTCTGGGTTCACAGCTGTGAGTTCCCCACCCTGCGCCTCGGCCACTGAAAACATGAACATTCATCACCTCGCGCGTGTAAAACAGTACGTGGTCATGGCCTGTATTCGGTTACAGCCACGTTAATGTTGTCTGAAACAGATATGCCCTCTCCTGTACGCAAATTCAATTAACTGAATCCCGCTCAAGGTCACCCGGGTGGGGGGTGTCGAGGGACCAGCTTCCCGTCAGCGCTGGTGAGCTCAGGCCGGCCGCTCGGTCCCTTGGCGGTACGTCTGCGGGCTCAGACTCGGGCCCGGCGACGTAATTCGGCATTTACCAGCGGGACAGCTGTGGCGGCACCGCTGATATGGCGGGAATGTTTGCCTTTTGTGTGGGGGAGGGGGGGCCCACACGTCCCTCTCACTCCCACGCTTATCCCCCCGCTGTGTCTGTCCGCCTGCTTCCACTGACAAAACAGGCCATGTGTTCCTCATCTGCTGTTCCAATCTGACAGCCGTTCGCTTACACTGCTCACCCTGCCAAATACTGACCTCCCCCCACCAAATACTGACCCTGTCCTGCCAAACACTGACCCCCTCCACCAAACACTGACCCTGTGCTGACAAACACTGACCACACCCAACCATATACTGAGGCTCCCCTGCTAAACACTGACCCCACCCCACCCACCGACTGTGGCTACCACTTAGACCTTACCTACAATCTGACCTCCCTCGACCCAGGGCTGGCTCTGAGGGGATGGAGGGGACTTTACAAGCATGAATCACAAGCAAACTGTTTAACCTGTAGCTTTTCATCTCTACAGTTACATAACACAACAAACCCCCTTTGATATAACGTTACAGAATACAAGAAAAAAAAATCAGACGGGGCCACTGCCGGTTCTGAAGCCAACAGGCAGGTTTTGATATCAGTATTAGCTGAAACCTGAACTAGCGCCTGAAAGCAGTCAATAAGAAAGTCAAGACAGCAAAAAGGCAGGTGCTGTCACTCTTGTTCCACACCATTTACACAGGCTTTCTATCACTGTGCCTCTCTGTCGGCGTTCAGCTCCATCTAAGGCTGCTGTCTCCTGCTTCTGAAGCAGAATGGCTGAAACACTGTACACATGAGACAGCTCGTTCTGGCCGCTCCGAGCACTCCGTGCAGCAGAAGCAGGCTGATGGGAGACGATGGCAGAGACTGTGTCTTACTCAGAGTTTACACTCAGGAAAGACACTGAGAGAGAGAGAGAGAGAGAGAGAGAGGGGAGGGAGCCATACAGAGGAAAGGAGAAGTGTGAGAAAGGCACACACAGGTGAAGTGAGGCTGGATCCGTGCTTGCGGACGGAGGGTGTCTATATTTAGCCGTACACCGCTGACGGGCAGTGGCTCCGCTCTCTGTCGCACTGCTCCATTTAAGATCAGCTGGCAAAACGCCAGACACCCACCCCCCCCTCCACTCCACCCCACCCCACCCCACTCTCCTCCCGGATGGGACTCAGACCCACTTCTCTCCTGGACTCATCGACTGCGCGCTCCCCTCCTCCCCTACTCCTCCCCTCCTCCCCCACCGCACCGCAAGGTGACCCCGCCCTTGCCCGGCCTGCGCAGCCAGCGCAGACAGAAAAGCCCTGTCCAACACCGAGACAAGACAGACCGTCTGCGCAGCTCTGCAGGAAAGGACAAACAGCCCCACCGAGCCTCAAAGACTAATTGAGGGAAATAAATCGGAATGCCAAGCTGTTAAATGTCACCAGGGCTGTGGAAAGCATGAGCAAACGCATTCCCCCCGAGCCGTGTCACCAGCTGAAAAAAAATACGGTCTTTTGTGTCCCGTTGACTCAGACGGGGTGACTGCGGCATTAAAAGTCCACAAATACACATCCGATGCCGGGACAGTCAGCGGGAGAGCCCCCACATTCAAAACATGGTGACAATCAGACTCATTATGTTCGAAAACACAGACATGCAACACAAGTGACATCAACACAGTGCCTTTCCATTGACATACAATGGAAAAGAAGGGGGCTGGCTAACCCCTGACCAGTGACCTTAACATTTAACGATGAACGTTATACCCACTTGTAAGCCATGACAGCTCTACTCCCTCTCAAAGCTCTCTGTGTTAGGACAGCTGATCGCTGAAATGGCGCGTGTTGGGTGGGGCCTGCTTGCGGCTTTATGCAGCTGATGTACAAAACAAACACAAGCCTGACACTTCTGCAGCGAAACCAATTAGGAAATACCACAACTTGGACGCTTTATTTAATGTTTCTGTTGTTGGGCGTCCTCTTACAATGTGTCCTGTCACATTCTGTGCCGGGTATGTCATACGATGTGTTCGGAGCTTCTCCAGAGAAAGCAGCTGATGCATATACAGAGACTTGGGGATACAAAGAGTTGTGGCAATGTAAGGACAGGCAGAAGGGTTCCTCCATTCACAGGAAACTGCTCTCCCAGTGACAGTGGCATTTTACCCAGGCTCAGATGAGCCAAGCCAACAAAAGGCCAGGGAATGGTCCCCACATACAACGAGTGAAAGTAAGCAACAGAAAAACAACATCAAAGACAAGCACAGCCTCACTAAGATGGAAGCAACAAACCTCAGACTTGCTGACACAGATGTTCAAGCCCAGCATAAACAAACTGGCCGTGATATTGGACTGCTTGTGATCCTAAGGACTCATGCATGCACTGTGAGAGGGTCAGCTCCCTGCTTTAGCGAAGCCAGTGCTGTCATCAAAATGTGTTCCACGTAGGTACAGTACATTCACCTTAATAAACAACACCGTCACCTGCCACATCCAAACAAGCATGCTCAGAGGGCGTTCCGGTTGGCATGGTAACCCCCACCTTGGGGCAAACCACAAACAAGCTTTAGAGAGGGCCTGACTGGATTCTCCAGAGGGGCAATTAAGGAACGCCACTTTAATGCAATTGCTGTGGTGAAAGAGATGGAGCCCCAATTCACAAGCCTGTGAGAGAGAGGGGTCAGGCCTGGAGACACAGTAGAGACACAGCAGAGACGGAGCGGAGACACAGAGGAAACACAGAGGAGACATAGAGGAGACAGAGAGGAGACAGACCAGAGACACAGAGGAGACACAGAGGAGACACAGAGGAGGCACAGAGGAGGCACAGGCATGGCAGAAAACAAGTAAAGCCATACATAAAGCCAGGTTACTTCTCCCAAACCAAAGTCTGTCTGCAACAATCTGGTTACAATAGCTACAACTGACGCACTTCGTTTCCATGCCAAAAATGAACAATGCGTGCGGTTACGGGGAGGGTCTGTGGTTCAGTCTGCGAGTGATGGCTTAATCTCAAGTGATGGCTTCCTACTCCAGCAGGGTAGAAATCACCAAGTGAAGCACCAGAACTTGCACCAAGCCTGGTGACCACGTAGAATAGAAAAAGTTGCCCGGCAACAGTGGGTGGGGGTGGTGTAGGACACATCACTGAATATAATGATATGAGACTGTATTTTTTTTAAATGATCCCTATGTACAAAAGGAGTGTTGGCCTTGGCAGAAGCTGCATTCATGGCCACTGCTGCATGGGGACGGGTATAAGGGAGGACCTGAACACCATCACCCGATTGGGAAGGTCATCTGCCACACAGCAAACCACCTTCTCCTAGGGGGTGAGTTATCAGATAATGAAAGCTCCCTCCTGGGAGCTGTATATCTCAATACAACAAACTTCCCATATGCTGCAGCTCAAACGAGCAGCTGCATCAACTTCTTCTCCAGCAACTTCGGTTGATTAAACAACCGGACAGATCCTCTGTGGTTTGGCCGTCCTATAGTAAAGTTCTGCAGCCGCAAGCAGGACTCATTCTCAAGGGCAGCCAGAATAGAGGCCACTCCACACAGAGACAGCAGCGGCACAGCGTGTTTATCAGCTCAGTCATGTGAGGCTGACATGCCTTTCACACTGATGGCTGATTTTCTCTGCCTTAAAAAAATTAAAGAGTTACATTCCACTGTAGTCAGTGAGGTCTGGTGAACCCCCCCCCGGCTGGGCCCACGCGGCGTCGTCTCTGCTGTGATGCCATCCCGGTTCACGCAGCTTCTGCCACTTCTACCCAACCAGGGAAGAGAATCCATCGGTAGCCAAACTGAGAAACCCAAGGACTTTCCCCAAAATGGCATCCGCAATGCATTTCTCACACAGAGAAACAGAGTAACAATCACAGCTTCCGTAAATGACCTGCGGCGGGAAAACATCAGCTTGGAAGACGAGGTGTTACCTCCAGCCTGACTTGAAAGGCTTTCTCTGTCACCCCTCTCAGTGGTGGCAAAGCTCTCACTCTGAATGCCACATGGAGACATATGGTACACTGAATACTACACCAGCATCACGATCATCTTCCCCTCCCTGCGAATCCAATCAATGAAAACGCTAAATTTACCACGATGAATGGAACACTCTCTCGCAGCTTCGAGAGTGCAGGCACTGTTGTGAGATTTCACACTTGCTTAAAAAGGAAAAATGCTTTGTTATGAGTAGTTTCTTAACAGGCAACAGACAGACGGTTAACAGCACATTTCTAATAAAAAACACTCAAACAAACAAGGCTTGGAACAAATGAAGAGCAATTTCTTACATTTCTCCATATAACTAGTGCTGCCATTTAACCATATTTGTAAAAACAAACAGGTCTTTTTCCGTAGGCGACTGATGATGAGTTACACAGTAGTTTTGTCATAAAAAAGCCAAACTTCCCTGCAGCTAAACTATCATTTACTGTAACAATGGCCTATTCAGAATATGTGAAATTAGGCGCACTGACTCCCTCTGTAAAGTGTGACTGAGCTAACACTGGGACATCTTCAAAACAAACGCAGCCAACATGTCAGCAGGCATGACCTACATGTATCAGACATCAAAGCCATCGCGTTCGGCTGCCAAAGCCCATATGCGGATGCCTGCACAACGATGTCCGCTTCACAACATAGCGGTGAAAGCCCCCCGCGGGGAAAGTGAGATGTGTAATACGCCGTTACTCAGAGGCACACGCATAAACCTTTACATGTCCGCACTGAGGCTTAAACAGGAAAGAGCTGAGTGATGATGCTTAATGACTTTCAGCTTCAATCTCCCTGCATGCTGAGCTTCAGATTTTATTTGTAATTATTTCATGTTTATTTATCTGGTGTCAATATGCTTGAGCAACTTCTCAAAACCCTCCCGTAAGAATTCTGAAGGTCGGCGACTGGACGAGGCTGTGGCGCCAGGAAACGCATTAAGACGCACTAACGGGAACTTACAATAAGCGGTATTTCAACCATTCACAATAGAGTATTGCAAATTTTAACATAAATCTACGTCTGCCTCCAAACCAGCCAATTTTAGAACTCAGCGCATTTCCTGGGTCCCGCCGTGTAAAGTACGCTCTCCTGTTCTGAAGGACTGGGACGAAATTACATTAAATCAGAGCATGCAGTTTCGCAGCGGCTCTGACGCAGACCGGCCCGACCTGAGCTCTCCAACAGGCCGAACCCCGACCGTTTTCACAAGTGCACGGTTGTTATTTCATCTGTGCCGGTATACTGCATCTCCCTGTTTCTTTTAAACTCTATCGTAGTTGGTGTATTAAACCCATTCCCTTTGTGCTGTGTGCCAGATTAATGTTCGAGAGCCGCAGTTCAGGCTCGCTCTGACCGCACAGTGCTGCAGCGTTGCAGTCAACACAAAAAGCAACCTGCAAACGCAACAAAAATGCCAAATACAAAACTAACTCGCGCAAGCTACAACACCGCTACCGTAGCAATCAGTGACCGAACCATTACAGCACGGCAAAGCAGAGGCTACGTACTCATAACGGAATAAATGATTTCATCATTTGTGACACGCATCCATCATAGGGGCGGGGTATGTTTTTATTCCGCGGGAGAAAACTGCAAAACGCCGACCTCTGCATAAGGCCAGACAGCAGGTCCTGCTCATTAGGTGCGCGTTTAGTCCGTATGCTGCAGCAGCAGCAGAAAATGCACGTTAAAATATGTGATCGAGATCTTAAGGGTCCTTTCATCGCCGATATGTGAGAGGTGAGCTTCAAGACGGAGCGCTGACGCCATTGAAACAATGCCCATGCCCTTATTTGATCACAAATACAAACAACGCGAAGGTTAAAAGATGTGGTCTTTCTTGCTAACAGGCCGGGTTAAACGCAGCGCAAGCTGACATAACCAAGCTTCACGTTTCTCTCTCAAATCGTGTTTACGTCAGCATTATTTTATCTGAACCCATCCACGCGGAATGGATCTTGGTTCATAACAAAACTGAGCAAAGTCACTTGAATTCAACACCACGCTCCGACCTCAGCAGTTATCAGCAGATCCGCACGACCACGCCTGTTTGCATCTCCTTATTCTGTTGCATCCCTTGCCGCTATTACCAAGCAACCTGTTATGAAAACGTCAGTTCTGAGACGGCGAACTGTACATACAGTACCCGAAAATAAACCTCGATTTCATGATAGCTAATATTCAACTGTACACTAAATACACAGACACTATATAGCTCCCAGTTCTGATCAGACAGTCTCCGTTTTCAATCTACAGAAAAGGACAAATACCGCAAAAGCGAAAAAAACTTGAAATTACCATCCCCTGCGGCAAATCTGATGGCCGCTTGTTAGGTATTTGTGTACAAACAGTTTTGATACCGCCGGAAAAAACATACATAGGCCACTAAACACTGCCCATTTCAGACCACTCGAATTCTCCTCCATCTCCGGTCAGTAAGGCTACCTAGCTAGCAACATTTTATCCCAACAATGTTTACAGTAAGAGATGAGCAATAGTGGACGGGTGTTATCCACAGCCGCGGTAACGAGGTTCTGCTTGTCTCCAAACAAACACACTTATGCAAAACATTTTATTTCCTTACCAGTCAAAGGAATACGCGCGGAACTCGAGCACCGAGCAAGCCTAAGCTGAGCAGCGAGGTGCAGGCTGGATGAGAAATGCAGCGAAATGACTGGAGGAATCCGCACTGCCTCCCTCGCTTCCAGCAGCGACGCCAACTGCTGCACTGATTCGGAGAGGGGCGGAGAGATCGCGCTCCTGCGTTCACTCACGCGCTGAAAGGCCCCCGCGCAGGACAGCTGCATGCGAAATCTGAAAAAGAAACGTGTGATTGGCAACCGTTCAAGAGAAGGAACCAAATGACAAGATCTTAATCGGTGCTCTCTGAGAACGAGCGCAATGGAGTGTGAAAATTTTTACGCCATGCTTCTCACACTTGAGATAAGAGCACGATTCAGATTGGGTTTGTTCCGATACAATATAGGTTTAATTATAGTTGGTGGTATAGTGGTAACGCACAGGTCGTGTAAAGGTCACTGGTTCATGGAAACATTTAACCAATTCACTGTACCAAACGAAGTTTCCCCAGATAACCCTATCAATAGACAGCAGATACTGTGAAATTTTGGTCCTGTAATGGTTAAAAAGTGACCGAGCTTCACTGACTGTAATTCAAATGCATACCAGATGTTGAAAGAATGATGTTATGAATTTGGAAAAAAAAAAAACAATTTCCATGGTTTCATCACAATATCTAGTGAGGTGAAGCACTACATTCCGAGTGTAGACAGACAGTGTGGAGATAAAACTAAAGATTAAAATGCAAAATGCCTATTTGAATGGATAGAATAAAATGGTCCATTAAATTCTATTTGTCCAGTATAATATTGGGTGAGGAGCTACAGGAGATATACCCTATTATTTATGTATTCACAGCTGCCCCCTAACACCTGTTACTTGTAGTACTTGCTGTTTATTGTGTGTAGTATTGTGATGTGCTTTGGATTCTGTGTTCTAGTGACTGATGTATAGTAGTATACTTGGCTTGCCTTGTCTGGACAGGTTGCACAAGTTAACTCTGGGTAGGGTTCGAATAGTGTTATGCACACACTCACTGGCCTGGGAGTGTTGTTAGCCTGGTCTGACGCTGTTGCTCATTCAACTTGAATGGATACATTTATGTTCTTTTGTGCTGGAAGTCGCTCTGGATAAGAGCGTCTGTTAAATGAATGTAGGGTAATGAAATGTAATATAATGTTGCTATGATGTTGCAGCCATGGGATAGCACTGATAAAATATTATGAGCTGATGCAATGGTGTTATTTGTTTGCTGAGTTATGGTCAATTAGGGTTGCTGACATAATACACAGATTGGGATGCAATTCCCATTACACAGGTATTTCCACCATTATTCACAGTTATAAAAAGATTAATAAAATAGGCCAGATCATAACTACATATAGCCTACAGCAGATAAAATATGAATGTTCAGTCAAATAAACATTGTACATGGTATTTTGCATTCTCAGTTAGCTCAAAAAGGATTGACAGACAAGGTAGATGGCTAATAAGAAAGACCAATACTTCCTAATAAAGAACAGTACAGTAAATATAAACAATAAGTAATTATTAGTATTACTCTTTTTTATTATTATTAGTAATTACTGGTGCATACTAGACCACTCAACCATGTAGGAAACAAAAAGCCTGCTTATGTATAATATATTCATATGGATTATTGATGTATTACGTTAAATATGGATACCAAAATGCACTCCTTCTATGGAAACACTTGACAGCTGTCTAATTTGACTCACACAATAATAGGCTACTAACAAATGTATGTTTTCTCACTCTCTGCAAATACAAAAATTCTTAAAATTCATAGCTGAAATATTAATTATGTTATTAATAACATAAATCTCCTACAGATTCTGTCTGATAGATGGAAAGTATGAAACAGCACTAGTGGCACCTTTATTATAATCATACATTATTTCAGCACAGAATGGTTTCCTTGACTGTGAGCATTGTACTGATGTAATTACTGTCAGCCCTTGTGTGTTTTCAATACTTATAGTGGTCCAGCTGGACCTCCAGGGCTATACAGCATGTGAAGGGTGATAGTGTGTAAGAACATATTACATGCATTAGTAACAAGCGCCTGGATTATTGACATTTTAAGGGTCAGTGGAGATGTGTGTTGCTCTCAGTCTGTATAAAAGAAATCTACTCACAATCATCATAAGGCAGAAATTATAAACAGCCACAGCTCATGCTAAAAAAGCCAAAGGGGGGATCAGAATCTTCTGCCCTACCTGTTTTCATTCGCAACAAACCGTGAGCAAACTGCAGCATGATTCTAATGTTTTACATTTTCCATATATAAATAATTGTTAATGAAAATTCAGAAATGAAACCTAACAAGATGTAACCTCTGTTTCTGCAGTATGCTAGTTTAGCGATAAACAACATGTCAACACGTGAGGAAATCCTGTTGTATTTCAGAGAGATTCAGCACTCACACCCGCTAGATTGCACACCCACACCAGCTAGGAGTGGAGATCAAAAGGGAGTGTGACTGCTGCAATCAGAATGCTTTCAGTGTGTTGGTCTGAGCCAGCAGCCCACTGGTGTCAGCCGGAGTCAGGAGTTATTGTCGGAGCTAGGGACAGAGGTGTCGGTTGTTGTTGGGATGCGCGGATTGTTTTATTTTTTTGGTCCCCGGGCTGGGGCGTTGGGGGAAGGCCCTGACCGTGGCTTCCTCGAGGGCCTGCTTCTGATAAGCGATCCGTGACAGCGTCCAGCATCTGCCAGGGAAATGCGCAAGATGAGGTCATCCGGTTTCCTCGCCGAGCGCTCAGCTGCGCCGGTGGTGAGCGCGACTCCCGAAAGAGCTCGGGAGCGCGTTCTGTCCGCGAAGACCTGTAGCTAACTGCATCTCCCTACGCTCAAGGGTTCCGTGACGATCGACAGGGAAGACAAATACGGTATCTGCCGAGGAAACGTGCAGTCGGGGCTGGCAGACGCAGCTGTGAGGTCACGTATTAGTTCAAGGGCTGGGGGGAGGCGACTTTGCGCTTTCTCTCACCCCCTACTCCCTCCGGCTGGCCGTCCGCCGAGGCATTGACTGATACAGCGGTTTAGGGAGGAGACAACCAATAATGGATACTCTGTCCGGCTCCTCTATTTATGAACAGGATGTGCGCGGGTGGGGGGGCATGGTCCTTCATCCTCTTTCACTCTACTCAGTGGGTCCTGCTCCTTTTGCATTTGTGTTCAAGTACATTAAACATTGAAGTTCATCCCCCGCAGATCGGGTTGCTATGGATACCTTTTTTGTAATCGTTGAGCACCACAGAATTGCATTTTCAGACCAAAATGGAATTGATTTTTTCGGCTCGCGAAAAGTAGGCAAGACAAAATCGAAACACTTGACCAAAGAGCATCAAAAATACTCTAAAATACTTACTAAGCAAGAGCTGCGTATGCCAAAACCATGAAAACTTTATATTGCAACACAGAAAAGTCGCATCCAAGAAACTGACGACGTTAATCATGACAGCTTTTATGCGACGATTTATGTGCAGTGTATGACTCTACATCTTTCACAACCCCATCTTTTATATCAGTGTGCCAAATCAGAGACAGAATGCAATCTAAAACGTAAATAACTAGCCCGTTAATAAAATTACATGCGTCTAATGCGCTACAAGAACTTCAACGTAGCGTTGATTATTGCTGTACGTGCACGGTTATTGCTGTACATGTATATAATGTTGCATGTTTGCAGAAATGAATACCGTTTTGTCCGCCCGTGGATCGATAGACTCGCATTTATGCAGTCGGTAAAATGATACTCAACTTCTCATTCTCATCGTAGCCTGCAGCTGCACACTTGCGGGAGCGTTGCTGTAATCTCCCAACAGCAGCGCTGGTTAACTCAAGGCCACAGGAACCGTGCAGTCAATGGGGTGACCGAACATTTCAGAACATATCTATGACAACAAAGATCCGGAGCCAAGAAACACTGAGCAGATTTTTCCTATGTGACAAAGGGTGAGAAAAAAAAGACTTGTGAAAATAGTATCCAAATACTGCCAAGGTTATATAAAACCGACAATAAAAGCACGAATAGGGTTATCATTGGGCATAGAAAGAGATTGGTTGTTTTAAATGGCGTATTAATAGGACTCACAAACAAATGTATAAAAACAGGTTTTGTGTTTTCATGAAGTGCAAACACAATGTTTCGAGCGTCCCAAGCGCACATGAATGATCATCAGTTTAGGTACAAAAAAGAACAAAACAATTAGGCAGATTATTAGTATTTTTATTCACGAATTATTAATATTTTCCATTCTCCATTTTTATTTTTGCCAAACATCTGAAAAAGTAATATTTCTTTTGTTTTTAATGGTGCACTTTGAGACCTTTTTACGTTCTACTAATATGTTTGGTGATGATATTTTTCAAGTCATATTGACGGACAAAAGAGGTATGTTGTAGTAACTTTCACAACTGCACGATGAAACAGTAGCGAAGGGAGGCATATCTTCTCTGCTTTGCAAATGATACAATGAATTACACATCAAAACAGATTTTATTTTCAACACGATTTTGATTTTGTGATGCATTTTGGCAAAATGGCATCACTAGGTTTATGTGACGTCTTAACCGCGTTGTATACAAAGTAAGGTGTTGGTACAGTTCAATCGTCAGGTCTCACTTTATTGATAACAGTAGTGAATGACAAGACATTTCAACTCAGTCTGTAACAGTTCTGATGTTCAGCTGAATTTTGTGTAAACACATTTCTCTGTGTGGGGGCCAGTTAGTTTGAAGTGCACTGAAAAATAACAATTGGAAACAGTAGGAACTCTGAAAGAGGATCTACAGGGGGAGGAGCCAGAGGGGAAAATAAGTTTGAACAAATAACCAATAGTATCTGATTATATATCTGTGTCAGTGTGTGTTTGGGGGTTGATCTGATACCAGTCTATGTGTCCTATCTGGGTGGCAAAAATCATTCACAAAACACATTAAGTAAACAATGTTGTATTCAACAGCGGAAAACTACCTGCTGATTGTCAACACAACATTCATGTATCTATGTATTATTTTGGGTGTGTGTGTGTTTTGGGTGATGTTCTGGATCCTGGAACTGTGTAGAGTGCTCTGGAAGTCTCTTCCAGTAGGATGTCTCTGCTGTCTGCTTTATAGTTCTCCATTTATTTTACATACTCTTCATTCATTTCAGATAACCAGTTTTCACATGATGGCTTACATTACATTTCAATGTTACAAAAACTTCCTTTTCCAACATAAGCAAATCCTTTGTGTGTGTGTATGCGGTTTTTATATGGGTTATGATAATGTCACTTCATCTTTGCAACCTTTCAGTCTGTGTACAAAAATACATTGATAATATAAATTTAGCTTACATTGTGTCGTAATATTCTCAAAATACATACGAGTAGCCCATCCACTGTCTTTAAGATCATATCACAAAATACAAATCCCTTCTGAAGCTTGTCACAGAGTTTTTATATGGTACAAGAAATAAGATACAACCAGTTTCTGCTAAAGAGGAAACTCAAATGTAAGCAAATGAGCATGGTAGGAAGCATGGTTGTATGACCTTAGACTTAGATAAAGATGCTAAATGGGGCCCATTCTTCAAAGGGGAATTGGATCTGGTCAGCTTAGCTGAACCTCCCCGCTTGAAGATGAGACATACCACACTATTTTCACTCTGATACCAGACACCGGAGGTCCCACAGCTGGTGAACCGGTGAAGGTGTCAAAACTGTGTCCTGGAGTAGGGATGGATGTCATATGACAGGAATCTAAGTCATCAATCTTGCTTAGTAACTAGAATAAAGGTACAGCAGTGGTAGGAGTAGAAATGGTGGTGATGATGGTGGTGGTGTCATTGGTATATTTTCTAGAAGAATCTGTTCATAAAACCTAATCATACAGATGAATGCAAGTTGAAGCTTTTGTGCCAGAAACAGGACTAACTTATAACAGCCCACATCAAATTAGCAAGTCTGATGCTATATAATAATAATCATAATCAATATCTAAATGTAAAATCAAACTATATGCTAACATATACTAATGATGTATGACATTAGGGACTTGTAATGAACATCTGCCATGCCTTTTAAATGGGTCACATTATTCCGGATCTTTCTGTGGATAGATACAGCCCTGGCTGATATTGTCAGGGTCCCATCTATCCAGCCATTTTTCAGCTTCCTTGATGTGTTGAACCTGAGTAGAATAAAAAACATATTTATTAAATATATACTTATACATCATAAAAGTAATTGATTAACTTTTCAGTTGCTCTTTTGTATTTTCATACTTGTCCCCAGCCTATTTTGGAAATGGCAATTGCACCCCTGGATGGGTAGACCCCTAGTTGGTTTGACCCCTGGATGGGTCGACTTCTTCCTGTATTCGAAGTCAAGTGTTACTAGTGGCAGCAAGTCCTCTGCACCGCTCATGGGTTGCTAGGCAACCTTATTCTCTAAGCACACACTCAACAAGTAAATTGATGTCTGAAACAATGCCCCAACAACTGGCGAATATGCAAATGTATCCTCTTGTTATGTAGAATTAACCTACATGCAATAAGTGGTGTTACATAATGTCTCATCTCACAATTGCACAATTAAGCATTGTAAAATTAAAAGACAATTAAATATTGTAATAATGTCATCCAAAATATGTTTTTTAGCCTTACACAATGTTGCAAGCTCCAGCGGCACAAAGAAACACAAACCACTGAAAATAATAGGACATAACAGATCCGTCCCACAATAGATACTTCAGTGCAGCAGCAGAAGTAGCGAGCTCTATTTCCGAGAGTAGCGTGTGGGGTAAAGTGCTCGTCTGATCATTCTCGCAGGATCTGCAAGTGTATGCCTCCAAGCTGTGACCCCTGTGCTCCATGCCTGGGGAAGGGGAGTTCAGCAGTGGCTGTGAGATTCAGGAGGAATCAGGAGGAAAAGTGAGGAACATTTCTGCCCCATACGACCTTCATCACTGCTTCACACAGCATCGAATACTGTAAGCTCATTTCATTGGCATGTTGGAGATTCTCCAGATTCTGCAAAGCAATACTCAGCATTCACATCACCCTGTGACTCTGAGAACTCCCTTTTCTCACAGACACAGAGGGGACTTTGTTGAGCGAAGGTATTGCGTTTAGGGCTCGTCTTGGGGAGCACTTAAGAGCCCCTGAACCGTGGAAACAAACGGCAGGAAGATTGTTTGAGCCACATTAGCGGATTCCAGCCCCCCGAGTGAGCGGACAGTGAGGGCCCTTTGTGAGGACTGCCAGAACCTCCTTGGCTGTACAGCAAACACATTTAGCCGTCTTTGTTTCTGCCCGCGCTTAAACCGAGCCCGTTTGCAGCGGTAACCATGGACACCAGTGAGAAACGCAACCCTGCTTGCTTTAGCAGCGACCTGTGCGTGCTGAGATGAGCCAGGGGGAAGAGGGGTCAAGGGGAAGTTTCCCCACGGGTGATTTCAGACTGTAACCTTCATCAGGCAAACAGAATAGGCTGTCTGGGGGTTTCTAGCCTTTCTAGCCTGACCATGGTGGCAGCTCCAACATCTCAATCTGCCTGCACTTAGATGGTGTGAGAATGTATCATAGTATTACACTAAGAGGGAACAGAGGAAATATTAGGGCAAATGTAACAAACAAGTTCCTCAGGCCAGGCTGATGGAATGGCATTCACATTTTTCTATCTCACCCCCAGACTGATTTGGGGGTGGGGGTTGTTGTGGGACAGAGGATCCCAGAGGAGGCATTTGGATGAAACAATGGGAGCATGGGAGACAGTGACGATGCCAGGCCATTAGTTCCCACTAGATCTCCAGTTGGCAGACCTTCTCATCCTCCTGGGAAGGCTCCAGGCCTCTCTCCGCTGCTCCTGTTACAGGCAACATCCTGTCTCAGTGCTCTGAGGTCACAGCCAGCATCAGCATTCCGATGGGACTCTGGGATAATGACCAGTAATTAAAAACTGGCCTGGCCTTCGCCTCGGTGTCCCTCCACTGAAGGCCGGCTGATGACCAAAACATCAGTAGACTTTAATTAGTAAAGCCCTGTCTTTAGTTTTTTTTGCTGTAAGAGCGAGTTGCACTTCTATTCTGATGATGCAATTAGTTTTATAACAGAGGCTTGACTCTGACGGTTGATGGTTTGGGGGCAGGTTGCTTTTTTAGGGGGTTTGATGACAACAGCATTTGGGGCTTCCTAATCGGCCGAGTCAGGGGGGGAGAGCCCCATTGGTTCCTGACATGGCTGAAGCCATCGCATGACACTGTCCCATTCAAAACCAGTAAAGCTACTGTGACCCGAACTTCACAGCTAAAGATCCGGATTAATACAACACAACCGCCCAAAGGGGTGACTGCTCCACCCTGTATCTGGCATCTTGAGGCGCCATTACCTCATAAGCTGTTGAATATTACATATCAGGATGACTGCAGTTGCATTACATCACAGTTGCAGCTGTACTTAATCAGAGCAACTCATGCAGCTTACAGTTTTCACATATTACCTATTTACACAGCTGAGTGTTCACTGAGGCAGTTTTGGGTGAAGCACCAAGCCCAAGGGTATGACAGCACTGATCTGCCTGGGAATCGAACCAGCAGCCTTTGGGTTCAGATCCCTGCTCCTTACCACCACGCGGATTGTTAGCTTGCTCTGTGCAGATACACACACGCACACACATACACACACACACACAGTGAGAAAAACTCTGGAATGGAAGCAGAGCAGCTGGAGTGGTTGACATGTTGCCAAAAAACATTCTCTTCTGTTTAGTTGTACAGCTTATATCACGTAAACTACCGGCGGGGTTCATCTTGAAACAGAAATGTAAGTGCCAGAAATGTTTATACTTTTAAATTTATACAGATCAGATTACTACATGTTTAGGGTCTCACATTTACAGAAGAAAGGTCTTACTTGTAGATTAAGCATCTTCTATAAAAATTAGATAAAAAGGACTGAAAGTGAAAAGCCATTTCTGTAACCGGTGTTTTTTTATTTGAGGGAAGTGAAAGGTTAGATGGTAAGTTAGGCTAAGAACTGTTAGCTTTGATTCACATCATCATTATGAAAAATGATTCTGATTCGTTTGACCCACTCACAGTGATCTTTTCAGCTAGCAACTGTGGAATCAAACCCCTTACCAATGCGCAGTTTAGCCACAGTACACACATACTGTACCTCACATAAACTATGATCAAGCTACTCATGACCCCAACATCCCCAGTCATATCCTTGACGGCCTGAATCACAGGGCTGTCTGCTCCTGATTTATTAGTCAAGAATTTGATCTATAGCTGTTTGATGAGCCTGCAGTGAATTATGGGAATGAAAAATATTTCCCACCAAAAACAAAATGCAGGCTCTGTTTTGGATTTGTCTCAAGGTTAGGTCCCAGCCACATTGCATTTCATAGGCAAAGCACGTAATACTGTCATTCCTCAACAGTCTGAAAATGAGTGATTACTGAATGCCGTACCAATCACTTAACCCACAAGGAAAAACAGCATATCTGGACAGCTTAAGTTTTGACTTCTCTTATTCCTTGGGTAATTTTGAATATAACCCTTGAAATGGTGTTTATTTCGGATATTTAAATCACTCTTGGTTTATGTATAAATACACTAAAATGGGAGCCAAAGATAAGCAAGCAGTGGAAAAAAACACAATGTTCTATGGGCTACAGAATGTGAACAGGAAATGAAATGACCGTTTCCCTTCAGAGCAGAAAGGGGTGACCTCATCTCCTCTCTTTGGGACAAACAACATTCACCCCTGCACCCCTTTCCGAACATCAGAGGGCATTGTTTAAGACAGAGCTACACAACCATCATTCTGTCCCAAACCCTGTGCATCAGCTGTGAAGTCCAGGTAGAGGTAGCGGAACTGTCGGTGCTTACTGGCTGTTGGTACCCACCTGTGGCAGTGTAGTGCAGTGGCTTAACAGCTGAGCTCGTAAAGGTTGCAGGTCTGATTTACAGGTGGAGGACTCCATTGGTAAATTTGGGGAAGGTGTCCACCCTGAACTGCTCCATAAATATTGAGCTGTATACATTACTGTACATTACTGCCATTTAGCAGACACTCTTATCGAGGTAACTTACATTGATTACAATTTTTACGTATCCATATAGAGCCGGATACTTACTGAGGCAATACTGGGTTAAGTAACTGGGTACAACAGTGAACCAGCAACCTTTCGGTTACAAGCCCTGCTCCCTACCACTATTTTACACTATGCCACACTGCTGCCCTTAGACATAGAAAGAAGTCATGTGGGGAGGTGGGCAGTTGGGGAGAGGTGTGTGATTGGGAAGCATGAGGTGCAAGGGAGGCCTGACCAGCAGCCCGGGCCTCCCAAAGAGTCTGGCCTACCTCCCTCCCTGAGGTCAGAGACAGTCTGATCTGCCGTCATGGGAAGGTGCTTCTTTCCCTTCTGCCCCTCACAGACCCCAGCGGCGTCGCTACCAAGCGAGTCCAGACTGACCCTACCACGAGCAGCAGCTGTGTGACCGACAGGCACTGATACACACCAATGAGGCTGTGCAGTCCCAAATGGGGGGCGTTTGGGGGGCCTATAACCGGATAGAGGGTAGACACCTCACAGCGGATAACCTCTACTCATGCATGTAATATCTGAGGGGTGGAGAGGGGGCAATAAGTTCAGGTTTTTTGCTGCATGTTGCTGACAGAATTCCTGCTCAATTTCCCTGGAGGCACTGGGAAATGGCCCAAGCTGGACCCCCTCACCCACAGATCAGACGGGGAGGGAGAGGGAAAGAAAGAGGGAGAGACGGCTCTAAAAAGAGCGGGATGAAGGAAAGGAGGGTGGGGGGGGTTACTGCCATTTTGGGGAGCGATGCTCAAACAAAGCGCACAGCATTTGACATCAGAGGACAGACGTTATCTCATCCAGCCTGCGGTCTTCTTGCCAGGCTTTAAAGGACGGTCAACCAGGACACCACAGGCATTATGTTTAACAGTTAACACATTTTCAATGCCACTGCCTTCTTTCTGATTTACACTTCTCACTGTGCGAGAGTAGACCCTATACAACATGAATGGGTTGAATCAGAGGTAAATCCTGGAACTGACAAATCAAATGATTTCACTGTTATCACTATAGCAACAATTAAATTTTTCACCTAGGATTTTTTTTTCACGTTGTCAGAATGCCATTCAATCCCGGTATAAACTGGGACTTTTACTGTTGGCTGGCGACCAAGCACGGGTGATTCAGTGTGCAGCCCGGAGGAGGACTGTGGCAGAATCCAACGTCATTACAAAAATGCAAAATCCTGCAGGTGAAATAAAACCACAGGACGACGGACAGCCATCGGCTGGGTGATGTGGACCGGTGTGGGTAATTACAGTACACACCCCCACCCCTCTGCCAACGCAGCTCAGCGTCTCCCGGAAAGCGTGTCAGAGCGGCGCCTGGCTCTGTGCTGGGAGGGGGAGAACAGCACCAGCGCCTGATCAGCTGCCCGAAAACTCCCACGATCAGTGAAGAGCAAACCGCTGTCGGTCTGAAGGTTGAGGAGTAGAGGGGCAGGATTGGCCGAGTTCCCAGCATGCACCAGCAGAACCGAGACGTCACCATGGTGATGTCTCAGCGCAGGCTGCCGCGGCTTTGGCTGAATAAAACTGTGTGGGTGGCGGCACGCTGAGGCCAACTTATATTTCATCCGAACCGCCGTGACTACAGCAGCCCTCCCTCTCCTGATTGCCGGAGCCGGGGATTCGGAGGGGGTGAAGATGCTTCAGGATTCTGCAGCGGAGCAGTGTTCGAGACTGCGAGACAGGGAACATCCCCTTCCAGCAGGCTGTGAAACAAAACACCTGTCTCTCCACACTGGAACTGGCACAGGGACAGGCCCATAAACGGCCCACTAAAAAAGGTTCAACAACACAGTAACACCAGAGCAGGCCACACACACACAGCTTCTCTCTCTCTCTCTCTCTCACACACACACACACACACACACACACCACACATGCATGCATGCATGCAGACACACACATGCGTGCAGACATGCATGCAGGCACACTCATACACACACACACACACACACACACACACACACACTCACACAACCACACGGGCACATGCACATATATAAACACAAAGTAGATGATCCAACCAAAACAATCAGCTCCTCATAACTGTAAGGTTAAAGCTGAAGGGTACCAAAACCAGGGAGGGGGGTACAAGGACTACAGCTGAAATCCAAACTTCATGTCTGTCTCCCACACCTGGTGACAGCACATCAGAAGTCAAAGCAGAGGTAAGCTGCACTTACACAGTCTGAATTTTGGACAGACACATGGTAGCCAGACATGCTTTTATACCCTGCAGAGCTGATGCCGCTAACACCAGGGACAAATCAGGCTTCAGCTGTGCCCCTCTGATCAGGGAGCATTAGAGCACATTTCATCAACAGGCTCCAGACTGAAGCTGTGCACCCCGTTTTGGAGACAGAGAACAGCTTCAGTGACATAAAGACAATCTGCAAGTCTGCAAGGGTGAGAGGTGAGTACGACTATGGGAGCAGATCTAACAGATCATCATTAAAACAAGGACACAAAGCATCACACTGCTCACATCCTGTTTGGCACCATCTGCAGCTTGTATATACAGCAATATTTCAGCTGGAGAAACTGAGGATTAATATATACAACAGAGAACAGTAACCCACCATGAGTCCAAACCCAGGGCCACCATTATCCAGAGCACGGTGCTCTGACCACTGCACCACACACTGGGAGAAGTATAGACCACTGCACCACACACTGGGAGAAGTATAAGACCACTGCACCACACACTGGGAGAAGTACACCCACTGCACCACACACTGGGAGAAGTACAGACCACTGCACCACATACTGGGAGAAGTATAGACCACTGCACCACATACTGGGAGAAGTATAGACCACTGCACCACACACTGGGAGAAGTACAGACCACTGCACCACATACTGGGGCTTCCAGAATTCTCTGAGTATACTGTACATGTAATTATTGTTTTCTCTTTCCCCTCTGTTATTTCAACATTTTTGTTGCGTTTACATTTTTCACATCTTTGCCTTTCAATTTTGACTCCTTCTTGTAGTGATTTTAATATAGAGTTATGTTTTAATGTAATTTTGTCTCCCTATGCAGAATTCACAGGGGCAGGGTTCAGGGCCTTTGGCAGATGTCAATGCATTACTTATCATAACGTATCATCACAATGTGACCTTTGACCTCTGTCAGGGATTTAATGAAGATGCTATGAGTAAAGCCTGAATAGTTTTCTTCAGTTTCTTGGAAAACTGGAAGGGGAAACAAAGCGCAGCTCCTGCCAAAACAAAGTCCAACAGGACCCAGGGAAGAGCAGGAAATGACAGAGTGTCTGTTACCGTGGAGACTTTCTTAATAGTCTTTCAAGATGTTCTGCTTTTGAGGCTGCATTGTTTTTTTTTACTGTTATTATTATTCCTCACATTAAGACATTGCACAATAACGATTTCCTGCTCCCTAACCTTCTCCCTACCCAGAATTCCTCTGAACTTGGCTGACGCGGTTAACGCCTCCGAGAGACACAGGTTTAATGAGTGCGGAGAGACTGCAGCAGGAAATGACAGTGCGGCCAGAGGAGGCAGGCCTTGGACGCACAGGCTCTCTCATTGCAAAGCAATTTGTCCAAAAGTAACCCAATTTAGTTGCAGCCCGAACAGGCCATGCCTTCAGGTTGGGATCAGGGCTTACTGCACACATTCCAAGTGGCTTCAGTGCAGGTCATCCAGAGTCTACCGCAGCAATAAACAGTAAGCTCTGCATTGATGAAAACCAGCATGTTTACATAGTCATTCCAACGCCACAAATGAGAGCTGTACTGTATGATAAAAGAATTACACTATAAGGCAACAGGAGGACACAGCTGGGATCCCCTTCAGCAGGGTTCCAAACCACTCCAGTGAGAGAAAAAATCCCAGCTGTAACATACCAAATGCAAGCAAAGATGCTCTGGGGGATGTCTGCTCAGCACATGCGGAGTTACTATGTTTTTTTGCTGCCCTGTCAGTTTTTACCCAAAAGGATTATGGGTAGAAATGGCTTCAAGTCCTTGTTGTCTGCTTTCGCTCTGCGTGTCAGGTCTTTTCAGTCCACTGGTGGTTAATGTGTGATTAGTGTGGGCTGGATAGAATCATAGACCCCCTTCCCCCCCCATGTTTGTGTGTACAGGGAAGAGGAAAATGGGATTAGACTGACTCGAGATCAGAGCAGCCAGTCTAACTGGTCTTATGATAGCTACGGTCAGAGATCCCGTCTTTGGTCCAGAGGTGGGGAGGGGGGGAACACTCCCTCCCTCCAGTCCCCCCAGGGCTGCTCAGGAACGAGGCATTTCGGAGAAAAATAACACAGAATCATGGAAACACTAGACTGTTTCCTTGCTTGTTTTTTCCCAGCTACATTTCACACAAATATTGACAATGAAAAATCACATTCAAAGCTTACTCTCAGATATAATCACTGATATGTGATCATGAATACATTATAGATATAGCATAGAATAATATCTTGGCAATGAACCTGAATAATGAATACTGATAATAGAAACTGACAGACCGGGGGAAAAGAAATCAAAGAAAAGACAAAACTGGACATAAACTGAGATGGAAAACAGTGGTGAATTATGAAAAGCATTCCATAAAATCCCCATTTCCACAGCTGCTATTGAAAAGCCATGCCCAGAGATCGCGTATCTTAAAGAGAGTGAGGAGCATTAAGCTGTTCGAGCTCCGCGGGTGCTACGCATTCCTCTGTATGTTACATCACGGCCCCCCAACCGAGCCTCCATTCTTCCTTTCGGTGGTAACCCGGGACTCTGGATAAACTCTTAAGCTTCCAATCTAATCAGGTTTCTCCGTCGGCTAAGAGGATTCCGCCCCGGCCGGGCACGTATGCAGATTTGCAGCGAGAGAGAGGCATGCTGGGAGATAAAGGGAGGCCCCGAATAGATGTCACTCCGGCACGTGATGACAGATTGGGGTCCTGCGGGAGAGGTGGCGGGCCGTCCCGGGTGATGCCTGTTTTCTGTTTTCATCACTTCAGGAGGAGGAAGGGTGGTGGCTGACTGGCGTATCCCCTTTTCCAAGTGTTGGAGTGAGTGAACACAACAGATGACCGCAGGCCACTGCACAACCTTACGGCTGAGGCAAGGGAAACCTTACAGTCCTATGAGGCTTAGCAGAAAGGTGGATGTAGCACTGGAATCTGACTTGACAAGAGCAACAGGGCCACACTTACCACAGGACATTTACATTTACATGCTCACATGTGACATAAGACACAGACACACTTACTGCCAACACCTGCCATTGGACACGCCCCCACATGTGACATAGGAAATACACATACTTACCATATAATACGCCCCCACACCTGCCATGGGTCATGTCCACACCTGGCAAAGGGCTTCTTTGCTGAAGTCCCAGCAGTTGTGGACTTTACCTGTCCCTGAAAAATGTTTCATCCTGCAAAGTCATGCTAAAATGAAAAGTGGAGAAATTTTCACCACTCCTTGAAAAATCATGCCCCCCCACACTTACTTTTACCTTTTACAGCAAGCGAAATAGACTCGTCCATGTTTCGGCCCTCATCTAATGCCATATACAAACAGGACTCACAGTATCGGTGAAGACAGCTCCCCTACTTAAACCCACTGCCAAGAAAACACGGTGACTGGTTTTCACCAGAAAAAGCTTTCGCAAGCGTGTATCTGTGCCAGTACAAAATATTTCACAAGCAATGTGTCTGAAAAAGTATTCCCCCTGCAATTCCAAAGTCAAAGGAATTTGACTACAACAGGAATGAAAAATAATTCTGGAAGAACGGTATAGTTATCCTTTAATTGTTACTGAGAGCTCACTGAAAATCCAAATCTGATTTGTATGGGGGGGCCCTGCCTGGTGTTGATCTGCTCTGCTAGACTGAGACACTAAAATCCATCTATTACTAAGGAACAAAGGGGCTATAATGAACACAGTTTGCAGGTTGGATGAGTAGAGGGGTGAGTAGTACTTGGAGCACTGGGCTCTGATCCAGGGACATGGGCTTAAATCACGATTAGGCATCACTGTGGGACTCTTAGGGAAAGAAACCCAGCCTGGCTCTCGAGCTGGAACTTGGCTGTATAAGCTGGTTACAGGAAGCTGATGAAACATGTTTATAGTTGGTGTAATAAACATTTCATACCACAACATAATGACCTCTCCGAGCCAGACTAATAGCCCAGTGGGACTTCTCGATTTGGGACGAGGACACCGTGCATACGCTCCCTCTTGGTGATGGGTGGTGTTAAACAAATCCACACTATCCCCCACACGGGACCGGGGGGGTCATACCGGGTGAAACGCGACACCCGCTGGCGTGCGGCCAGCCACAGCGAGGACGTTTTGAAAATCATTACAGCTTCATGTTCCTTTCCGCTGCCGCCGTGTCTCTGAGTTTATACTTGCTGTCACACAAGTGCTAGAGACGTTCCCGCTCTCTCTGGAGGCCTTCTCACGCTTCCCAGAGCCCTGCCGAGGATGAGCACGGGGTCAGCCTGGATGCCCTGTATGCAGTGTCCACACAGAGCGGCCCCAAAGCACAGCTCATTGTGCAATGGGGAAGAGTAAACACTTTCTCCCCTCACACCGCCCTCTGGGACATGGCTGGAGAACGGAGCTGTAGTTTCAGTTCACTGCCAAGGGGCCTGCTCTCAGTGGGGGGGAAAGACACCCCACTATTTCTGGAACACTGTTGAAGAATGAAGATGAAGGTTCATCTCTACCACCCCTCCCCTTCACCAGAGCTGAGACAGTCTACCTGCAGTGGCATCTGGCGATGCTGCTGTCCAAGTCAGCACTCAGGTAACTCTGTATTCTAATCTGAGTCAGGGCACGTGAGGTCAACAGTCACGTGATCAGTCACATGACCAGTTGCACAGCTCTCTCCTGAGTGGTAGAGCCCAGCTGGAGGATCAGTCTAGAAGAGAGGGCATGGAGTAATGGACCGTCTCTTTAAAAATATCTCTTTTTATGTTCATTTAGCACTTTGAGACATCTCATTTAGACAAAAGGGCTGACGTACTGCTAGTCATGGTGTAATTGTGCTTGTATAATTGCACCCTTTCGATGGTAATTACTGAATGATTAGAAAATGTGAAAAATGCTGGAGGCAGAGCTTGTCTGAATTGTGGAGATTTGATGTAACATTAATTGTTTAGTGAAAGGAAGTCGTTTGAATTAAAGTATGAAGGGAAAAAGTCTTTATTTTTACATAAAAACATATATGTATATATTCTTCCAGTTTACTTATAAGGTGAAATATAATTTTCAGTTAATGATAAACAATTTTAAATTAACAATAAATCTTTGATTTTTCTCATTTAATGATTATGTCAACCAAACCCAGTTTAAATTAGGACATTAGGACGTGATTTGTAGGTTTAGAATGCCTGATTTTAAATTAACCAGCAGTGTAGCCGCATGTACTCGAATGACAGGCAGAGAGAGAGAGAGACTAATTGCTTCTCTAGTGTGGTTTACATACTGCTCCTTACCAATGCGGAGGCTAAAATAAACCAACTCAAATAACATCAACAAACACTTACAAAATGACCACATTAGTGAAGCACTAATAAACACAGTCCTGGACTCGTCCCCAGCCAAAGCTCCTCTTTATTTTTACTGGAACGCCAGAGACGGGGTCTCTCTGACTTTATCAATCAAAATGGATCCAGCAGAGAATTCCCCCTACAAATGAGAGAGGCCTGTTCCAGCCCTGTGTGCCTCTGTTCAAACACACAACTCTGCAGACATGGATCTGTAGTGCTCCGTTTAAATTGCTCAATGAAACCGGCTGGGTCAGAGTGCTACGCAGAGCCCAAAGAGGCAAGCCAGGCAAATAATAGGAAAAATGGCAACATAAGAACATATCTAACATCTCAGGGCACATGGAAACCTGGGGCAGAACTATAGCTGTGGGGTGCTGGGGGAAGAAGCAGGTGCAAGGTGTGAGGTGCTAGTGTAGGATGGCACTTTTAAGGAAAGGGGGAGGAGTAAGGTGTTGGGGGTTGGGTAGGGGTGTGAGGTGTGCAGGGGGGGTGGGGTAGGGATAGGTGTAGGATGTGGGGGTGGGTAAAGGTCTAAGGTGTGGGAAGTGGGGGTGGAGTTGTATGGTGTCGGGGGCGGGGGGGCGGGGGGGTTGGGAAGGGGGCAGAGTTAAGGACAGCGACAGGTCTTTGGGGGAGGGGGGGTGGGCAGCAGTGCTCAGTAGCGTGTGCAGAATCCAGAGATCTCCAGCTTGGGGATGACCCTCTCATTGGAGAAGACGGCGCGGGTGATGCGTGACCCAGGACTGCCCTCGTGGCTCAGCCACACCTTCCTGTGGAAAGAAAGGGAAACACCTCCCTGTTACCACAACACACAGCCCCCACTGCTGAGGAAAACCTTCACCTGCAGCCACTAATGCACTCACAACACACAGCTCCACTACTGAGGAAAACCCTTTACCTACAGCATTTAATGCACTCACAGAACACAGATCCCACTGCTGCGGGAAACCTTCACCTATGACCTTTAATGCACTCACAGCACAAAGCCTCCACCACTGAGGAAAACCTTCACCTCAGACCTTTGATATACTCACAGAGCACAGCCCCCACTGCTGAGGAAAAAAAAGTGCACCAGGAGTCTTTTCTTGAAAAGTATGATGAGTATACCTTATGATGATCCTTTGCACTTTTATATAAGCAGAGGTTTGAAACTATTTTACCGCTCCCTGGAACATGTATTACAGCAGAAAACCTGTGGAAAGTGTCTGTCCGTCTGCACCAGGCAGCCAAAAGCAGCTGGAGTTTACAACACTGACTTATTAATGCCTGCTGCCTCCATTCAAACAGGCTTTCTGAGAATACCTCTATGCACTTTTGAAGCAGATGTCTCTCATAGCCCATGCAGTTAAATACTGTAGGATACACTTCACTGTTCTGGCAGACAGCCTCCATTTCACATACACCACCAGGCACACTGGAAAGGGCACAGTCAGAAATGTGGGCGGGGCAGGGCCAGGGATGGAGCAGCTGTGTGATGCAGTGGTTCACACACAAGAAGGTTGTGGGGTCAAAGCCTGGAAAGAACATTGCTGCACGTGTCCTTGTTGGGATGCTTTGCCATGCATTGCAACATTAGAGCTGCATAAATAGGCCGCAGTGTGTCATTGATTTAAAGTGCTGCGGTACTACAGGGCACTGAACAGCAAAGCACACAATGTAAAACAGGACATCAACAAGAGGATCTGTGACGCCCTACACACTGCAAACTTGGGCCTCCACTTTATGCAGGGGAGTATTCTGTACTCGGGGGTGATGCAGAGGTCACTGTGAGTTAGAGGTCTAAAAACATAAGGCACAACTAGAGATCCTAAATTCAATAAAAATAAGTAGATCTGCAGGCTGGAAAATCACATTCCTTTGCTAAAATTAACTTACAGGTTTAAATGTGTACCCGTTAAGGGAAATCAGGGAGGTTTCCTCATGAGGCCGAGTGCAAAGCACCCTTCCCCTGGGACATGGTGTATGTTTGCTTTCCAAGAGGGATAACGTTCATATGAGATCAACGCAAGGTTCTGCTCATAGCAGGCAATGTTTGAGGTTCGCATATCTCAGGCACGAGGTCAATCCAGCAAGATCTAAAACATATAAAATGTACACATACAAGATTATCTTACCATATAAGATTTTTAACATATACATCTAGAATGCATACGCTTACTCATATACATCCTAGAGATGTAAGCACGTAAATGCATTCTGGAAGAATATTTCATGTATCAGAGCCCACATACTGAATGTCGCTTTCAGTGCCACATTGCCACAGAGCCACTCTCTTCCCCCAGCACAACAAAGGCCCACCTGTCAGCTTTAAAGCACATCTAAACCCATCTCAGTGTGAACACACACCTGCACTGCGGGAGGTGTGTGAGGGGGGCCGACTGGCTCACTGACAGTGCGGAGGGGAGGAGCAGGGCAGAGCCGGCGGGGAGAGACACACACACACACACACACACACTTGCAGCACGCGTTCCTGTGATAAGGGAGAGCAGCTCCTGAGCCGTGGGGAGGGGGGTCACAGACGCCTCTTAAAGTGCAGCTGGAGGGAGCGGACAGGAAGGCGGTTATTAGCCGCTGAGTTGGCTACGCGCAGCAGGGGCAGGCTGAAGGAAAAGGCATCAGCCCGGGTTCAGTGAAATGGGCCTGTTATGAGAGGCTCAGCGAAGCACAGACAGGCTCTCTGGGCCCTTTATGGAGCCATACGCTGACACCCATCCTCCCCGCCACCCCCTGCCATCGCGCTCAATCCTAAATCACATGGATCTGACTCAGGTTGTCTGGCTGCATGTGGGACAGATGCATGCTGGGTAGGAAAGGTACAGCAGAACATCGCTCCATGCTCCAAATCCGAGCGTTGAATCTGAGCCTGTGTGTGCTGTCTAGACACTGCGGTAAGAGGCGTATCCACAGATGGCCGTTTAAAATCAAATGTCTTCCTGCAATCAAATGGGCGAAGGCCTGAATCATTTCAGGCAGGTGTTCGGGCTGAAACTGACACAAGAGAGTGTCTCCCCTGATGCTAAAAGTGTGCGTGAGTTTAAGAGGACAGATTTTCTGCCCAGTGGGTTGATCTGTGGCTTTCTGCTTTGCTTGGCCCCCACACATCCCATGGTCAGTGCTGTGGAACAGGACGTGATCAGTCAGGAAGGGCTAGAGCAGGGCTCTGCATCTGCTTTCCATGGGGGCCACAATTTAAAAAATCATGCTAGCAGGCCAAATATATTCCATGGGCTATTTTAATGTACAAATAAGCAGTATGTATATGTGCATTAACAATGCAGACATGTTCTTAAATATGCATGGCTACAGCTTAGCTTAGAATAGCCTCTGTTCATTTCTTCTTTGCAGGTAAATCAAATCAAAAAACAGGTTTCATGTCCACAGTCAATAACATTTAGAATACCAAGCCAACTGGAACAACAATGCATATTAACAAGAGAAAAGAGGGCAATTACTGTATATGCTTATAAATACTTTTTTGTTCCCCACTGAAAAGGCCAACAGAATGTCCACGGTGAGCCGCACTGGGGTCACAGCCCTGGTCTGCAGTCTCATCCTGCCGGGGCTTCACAGACACATCTCCTCTTAATGGAAAGCATCTCCTGGCTACAGTGCCTTCCAGCCCAGTAATAATATTGACACACGGCTGATGAATCTTTGCTTGATAAACAAAAGGTTAGAGGGCTAATACAGGGTCTCCTGCGTGGGATTAGCCTCGCTGTCCGCAGCACCCTCTCCACGCTCCTGTAGGACACGCAGTAATCAGGGCCGCTCTTTCCAGTGCGTTTGCAATGGTGACTTCAACCTGTTACGTAACTCAACAGCTCTTCAGCTCGTGATTGATTTGCACGTCTCTCTCTCTCTCTCTCCACAGTGGCCTTTAATTAGTTTTGTATGCACTCCACAAACAATAACAAAAAGATAGCTGAATGGAAGGAATGCGCGGGCGCTGTGAACTGCCATGGTTGTTTAGCCCGCTGTTCAGAGCCGCCGCATCCTGCGATTGTTGCTAAAAAGCCTAATAGAAACAATTTGAGGAGAGACACATTTTCCATTATGCAGCCACTTCACTACAAGCATGTTTCCTTTTATTTATTTATTATTTTAAATTCCAAACAACCTGCGGTATTTGCGCTCCACGTTCTCTCAAGATAAGATCATGACGCTTCACCGTCCACCATTTCGAAAGCTTGTCCAAGATCTGAGCGGTGCTGTACCTTCAAATATGCCGAATGCTTTTTTCTACCAATGTATCTGCAGCCAGTACAATCCAAACCACATTCATTCAGACCTAATCAGGTTATCTCTAGGCAGAACAGCAGCGCCTAATTTTAGAACCTTTTACATGCTACTACCACTAATGCCAGCCATAGGCAATGAGGCCGTTTCTATTGACCACACTTACGTAAGGAAGGCTGCCCCATGTTCTGAAGCAGCCATATGAACATGGCCAATAGGTCAAGACCAGTTAACTTTTCGCCCCACATGCTCAGACTGCATGTTAACTCATTACAGAGTGCATTATGTTCCCGCTCTGTGTAGATTAATGGAGACTCACAGGATCTGTTCTCAACATGTGGTGTCCTAAAACAGCTCCCTGGGCTCTCAGATTAGAGGGGACAGACACACAAAGCGCCTGCGGCTTGCCAGGCAGCTAATAACTGAGGAAGTCGAGAATCTTCCCCCTCACGCCATGGCAACATCACCGTCCACCACCAGCTCTATCCCTGTCTAAGGGAACACTCTGATTTCTCATGCATTTAAGAGCTAAAAATGTCCCATTTATTATTACAGGCATGTTGGTCCCTTGTTATTGTCCTTAACAAACCATCATGGGATGCGTATTCTTTGAGTTAAACCCCGATCCGTAACAGCACTGCATGCATTGTAACCCCAGCGCTACCCTACTCATTGCTGTGGCTGCAGGTTGCAAAGGCTCTGCAGTCTCTGTAACTGAATTACACTCCTGCTGCAACCCGTGATTCTGGACTGATTGGATAAGTGCATGAACAGGGCCACTGTGTGTGTGTTTATGTGTTTATCTGTGTGAGCGTGTGTGTGTGCGTGTGTGTGTGGGAGGGACTGAAATGGCAGAAACGTTGTGTGTTCTGAACACAAAAAGCATTCGATTCAAAGAGCACAGCGCTGAAAGATGTTCTGGGTAGTCGGAAAATAGGAGGAAATATGAAATGCAGCTGGTAATTTGGACAAGACACACCGCTTGTCCGCTACACCCTAAAATATCAAGCAAGCAAGCTAATGCAATAAAAATGTCCTTGTTAAAAAATGTTCTTGTGTGGGTGTGTGAACCTTACGAGAGCTCCGCAGGCTTCCTCTGCTGAAGGGAACAGTAAACAGAGGAAGGCGGGTGGGTGCTGTTCCTCTTACTGCCAGCCCTGATTTCCAGAGCGGATATTCAGTGTTTTAAAACCACATTATCCTGCTCCACTGCCATGTGACACTGACCAGGTCTCTGCACCTCACTCCATGTGTATATACTGAGACTCGGGGCTGGGTGCACTGACTCCATGTGCATGTGCTGAGACTCGGGTGGAGAGAGCACTGACTCCATGTGTATGGACTGGAACTCAGGGGTGGACACACTAACTCCATATTTGTGTGCTGGGACTTGGGACTGGGCACACTGACTCCAAATTTATGAGCTATGACTCGGAGCTGTGCATGCTGACTCCATGTTTATATACAGGGAGTCGGGGTAGAAGCATCGACTCCATGTGTATGGACTGGGACTCAGGCCTGGGCACAGACTGCCAGAGGAAAGGAGGTTCCTCTTTTACAGACTTAAAGGAAACAAGATAACATTTAAATTCTTGAATGGGAAGGGCTTCATTCCGTTTGCCAAAATTTATGGAACAAACCACTAAGGCAAAAACAACGCCTTTCTCTCCTGAGTAATACATTCAGCGGAACACATTCTAAACAAAAAAAAAAAAAAAAAAACATTCTTTAATAATAACGTAATGGAATTATACTACATATCTACAAAACAATGCCTCATCAATCTAGGCTCCCCTATGTTCTGAAAGGTGTTACCACACATCTGTCTAACCTCGTACTCGCGTATCTTGGAGACCACATGTCAGGACTGCTACTCCTACAGACATACAAACAGTGGAGTGGCCCTATGTCAGCAAAAAGCAAACAGCACACACAGAGGCAGCTGGGAGAGAGAAAGTGGAAAGCCGGGGGGAGGAGGGCTGCGTGGGGGCACATGGGGGAGCCTCAGGTGTTGGTTGTGAGGGCAGCTGGTGGGTCTAATCCCCTACAGCACTTTCCTAAGCTGAGCTCAGGGGCTGGGGCCAGGACAGCAGGCCCGCCGGAGCTGGGTCTGCCTCTCGGCACAATGGTGAGGAAGAAAGTTCCAGAATCTAGGCCTGGCCGAGCCAATCATGCCCATGTTACTATGGCTGCAGCGCACAGGGTACAGGTGTGTCTGGGTAGCATGTGCCGGAAAGGCAGTGAAAGGGTGTGTGCGTGTGTGTGTGTGTGTGTGTGTGTGTGTGTGCGTGTGTGTGTTGGGCGGGTGGGTGTGTTTGTCTTGTAACTGCGTCCCCCCGACAAGAAGGCCTTTACATTGCGATATGCAGACCTGGAGGAAAGATGGAGGGAGTCCCAGACTGCCATCCTTTGGACTCTCCCTGGATAAATATTTAACTTACACAGTCTTTCTGCTCCTCCTCCTCCTGTCTGCTGGATTTAGTGGATAAAGATCCTCCTATTCAATAGCAGAGTCACTGTAGCAGTAACCATGCAAACACACTGCATGGGCTGTCCTTTCCTTCCCAAGTGCACCCACCCAGGGCATGCCCAACACACAAAGCCTTATTCAGATCCATGATACGGCTTTGATCCTGGCCTAAAAGGCTCTGATTGGGTCACTGAGATGAAAGTGGAACTTAAACTGCAATGAATGATTACTGCTATGAGTGAAGCTCGACCTTGGACAATAGGAGGGACTGTCACATTAAGACACTGAGGTCAAGGAATGATATATTCTAGTTTCTCCCCAGTTCTCTTTGGGTTTTCTGGTTGTACAATCCCCTCTGAGAAATCTATTCTGTCTAGCACTTTGTGGTAATTCAATTCAAAATGTTTTAAATCAAAGTCAATTTGTTATATTGACTGTCACATTATGACACAGCTGTTGTCTCCCATAATGCCTCTGTGCTACATCTCCCAGTAAAATGGAACTGCTGCTTGCACTCAGGTGGGTAGCCCAGTGCATGATGGGAGATAGTTCAAGGTCAAGAACAGTTCAAGGTTCACATCTTTATTTCATTCATTTAAGAGAATGTTCTTGAATTCAGAGAGATTGACCTCAGTCCATTGGCAAAGCAGATCTTAAAACCATTATGTAATGTTTTAATGGACTTTAAGGGAAACCGTTTGATTTTTTGACATACTTGATTTGATTTCCACGCAACATTGCATACTTGATTGAAAAAAGGTTTATACTATTAAGTTTATGCATACTTTTTGGATGGAAACAATGGACATTGGATATTTGCCAAATGTGTTTAATGCAGCTGATCTAGATTAATCTGGGACTCCACTCAAGACTAACTGCGCCTGTAACATACACACAGCATAAAAGGTTTGGTGGAATTTCAATCCATGCGTATCTACACCCACCTAATGTTACACTTAGTGGTGGCTGGATGTTGAAGAGGCTGGATGTTTGAACTTGTATAAAGAAATAGCACAGATACGGTAATCTTGGGCACGGGGAGGAGGAGGCTAAATGAAGCTGTTGAGGAATTTGTTTTTAAATACCTGGATGAGTATGAAGGGTTCGAACCGCTTTGAGCACCCACAGTGGCCTGGGAAAGGTCAGAGGGACCTGCTGACATCTTCGATAAGGAGAGATGGAGGTGCAGGAATTCCTGGGATGCAGGAATGTGGAGGGGTGGTCAGAGGCGGCTCGTGCCGACCCAACCACTCAAAGCCCAAACACGTCGTCCAATTAACAGGACTGCAGCAACAGCTGCTTCCTTTGAGGAATGCAGCGTGCACAAACAAGGCTGTGCACAGGACCACCACAGTAAAGATAAACCGGTGGGGGTCGTCGTCCCATCAGCCCTGCCTGGAAACAAAAACAACCACCCCCAGGGGATTATGGGACAGGCCATACGACCATCTGTGTCACACACCATAACCTCCGCAAAGTCCCGCAGATAACGGTGCGAACTGGGAGACGGTAGCTTGCAGCCCGCCGTGCTCTCGTTCTGCCATTTCCCGCCTGCTCCAGGATGGTGGTGTGCGAGCTTTCTTCTCTGGAAATCATTTAGGTCACGGGGCTCTCGGGAGAGTTGGGCTGCTAAAATAGTTTGGGGCAGACGGAAAGCCGGTCCGCCCCATGGGGTTCCACACTGACCCCCACGTTGAGATGGGCGGTCTCTGCTCAGCACCCGCAGCGGTCAGGAAACGCACTGTAACCTCGCGCGGATCGAATGAGCTTCAGGCTTGTCATTGGGGTGCCAATCCCACGTAGAACCTTCCTTTTGTCTGAGCAGCTGCCCCAGTTTAGCCTGCGGCAAAGCACAAATGCACAAAAAAAGACCTCGCTTTGATAAATTTGCATTTGGTTGTTTTTTTTTCCAGATACTGGTATTTTAGGAGAGCACACCCACATCTGAGCTCCATGCTGTGTAGGACAAAAACAATCTGCCTGGACATGAGAAACACGGCCAGCCAGCCTCAGCAATCAGCTAGCACAAACGCACTCACAAACAAGCTGGGAACAGATGGCCTCTTTTGCTTCAGTTGGTGTATTTGTGTTGATGCTCTTTGGATATGGGTTATCTGGCTGGCTGATCGCGGAATAACTTTGCCTGATGGTGCATTTCTGAAATCCGCTGGATAAAGCGCCGCATATTTAACCTGGTCAAAACTGCCCACAAGTGTTTATCACGACAAGCTGCAAACAAGGTTTCGGTGACAGCCAGAAGCTGGGGGATGAAATGCATGTAATGTAAATTCCTCCATCTGCATGTGATATGAGTGGGATCAATAAGCAATATTCCTGCTATGCAGCAGGGGGATCGGCAAAGCGCTGGAGCCGGGACACAGCTGCAGGGATCAGCCAGGGGAGCGATGGCATGGAGGACCAGCACTCTCCAGCCCGGAGCAGACTAATAAACTACGGGTCACTCATAGGAGGCCTGGTGCTGCCGGCCCAAAATATCGCTAAGCGATGTGCCACCTGTCCGATCCCGCCGCGAGAGCCCTTTCTGATGCTGCCCAAATTAATCTTTCTTCCAGACTTCCACATCAACCGGCGATAATTACATTAGGGGGGGCACTTTAAATAGCTGCTTTATTGCCCGGGGGGATGGCACAGTTACCACGGTAATGAGGGTGTCTCCTGGTATGGGGGTGGGGCTCGGGGGAAACACAGGTCTAGCTCACATTTTCCAGCTGAGACCCCGGCGTTGGCACGGCACTCTGGGTTTGTGTCCCCCCACTCCCACTCCCACTCCCCCAGGATCAGGGGAACTAATGCGTTTCCAGTCTGAGAGAGTCTGAGCCAACACACCCCAGAGGCCCACGGAACAAAACAAAACGCAAAGCGTACTGTGTACTGCAGGGCGTGTGTCACCAGCCTGTCACAGTGCAGGGACTTTCACAGCACATGCTAACTGATCGGACTCCCCGCACTGTCTCCCTGAGCACGGGGTGGGATCACCAGTGGAATCTCTCATGGAGCCTGTGCGAATAATTTCAGATGATACGGGCGGCAGTCCGGCTGACTGCGTCTAGCGCTGTGTGTGTAATTTATGATTTAGCTGGTCAGCCAAACCTTTGATTTAATCTGTTCCCCTGGGGTGCATTGGGAATGAATTCTGCAAATTGAATGAGTCACCAGAGGAAATCTCAGGCCTGTGTACATTTCATTTCATTACAAATGCAACATGAAAAAGGGGCGTGTTCGAGTTGGTCATGATTTTTTGGCTTCCAGCTGGATGGCATTTGCATGCTTATTGTGTTTTACTGTTGTGGTTAAAATACATCATCCTTACAAACACTCACACCCACAACACAATTATGTCAGGATGTTTGCCGTTCATCACAGGAAAGTGGGGATGTTACATTTGCTCTGCATCATGCCTGAAATTTGTGGTTTTACATATTTCAGTCTTGCAACCAGTCTGTATTCTTTGTACTGTATTCTTTTCCCCGCTCTGTTGATAACAGTTTTTGTTCTGAACACACTGAATACCTCAGTGTTTTATATTTTGTTTTACAAAAGTACACTTGAAACCTGACAATATTCAGGTGAGGTTTACTTGGCTCTACCTGTAGTAGAATCTTTCATGAGTTCACCTCTTCAGACCCATTGTTGGCCTGCCACCTTCCTCCTGTAGGATAACTGGATGCTTAACGAATGTTCCTCACAGCTTGACTGCAGCAAGTTTGTGGGGAGTGGCAGTTTGCTTTGTACACAGTCAGGGTGAATCAGGGCATCTTAAACCACACTGGCTAGAACACCGCTGACACACCTCTCCTCATGCTTCTGTATCTACACCCTCTTCAGAGGCTAATTATTACAAAAGACAGGAAACAAGCGTGGAGACTCGCAAAATGTTTTTTTAGTACAGAAAAACCTCAAATTTCAGGAAAAAAGTTAATTATTTCATAGTTTGAGATAATCGTCTCCTTGGAATCTTGGCAGAGAGCACCTTAATTTTCCATATACACGCACGGCATCAGTCACTTCAAATACGATCATGTTATTTGAACATTGTCGTCTGGCGAAGAGCGATTTCTGATTTCCAATGAACCGCTCGGCACCCAGCTGTGGCGGTGGTGGAGGGAGATTTTCCAGTTGACTCAACATCGCATTCTGCATCTCGGGCCTGGCTAATTCCACCCCCTTGGAGGGAGAGGGGAGAGCGGCCGACCGACTGTCTGTCCATGCTGGGGGCCAGGAGGCCTCCTCTCCGCTAAGAGCTCCCTCTCAGCAGGCCGACCTGCACCAGAGCCAGCGTGATCGGGACCTGACCGGCCGATGAACTAGCTTAACCGAGAGTGAACCGCATGTGGCGGTGCCTGCTCTGCCAAGACTCTGCGCATAGAATCCCGCAGACCTGTCGAGTATCACTGAGCCGGGAGATGCCAAGTGATAAGTGGGGTATGACGTACGCACTGGGGGTAGGACGGGGTAACAGCTGAACTTACGTGTCAGGAGGTAAACAAAAGAACAAACAACAGCACTTTATTTAGGCTTTCCCTTCGCCGTGTCCTTTGTTTGACAGTGCCTTTGTTAAAAAAAAGGAAAAGAGAACCACTTACAGATTATAAAGACGATGACTTAGTAGACTGAGGAAGAGTGTTATACAACACAAGAGAGTTTTTTAAACAAAATACCTTCCCAGAGGCTCAAGAACATGTCAGAATAGGTGGTAACAACACTTGTTCATGCCTGCTGCACCAAAATGAAAGGCATACAACCAGAAAGTGATTTTAAAAATGAATCTTACTGCTCCAGGGTTGATTTATTTTATGCAGACAACACTCAGATCTAAGGCAAGAAACCTGATGCCACTGTGGGGATGCTTCCCAATGACAAATTGGTTGAGGGAAATTAAAGCCTGGGTGAAACTCAGCTTCTTAAGGATGGATTGCGGATACGCCTGGGCTTATTTCCATTGGTTCTAAGGCATCTTTCTGGATTTAGAACAATTTTGCTTAACTTTTGATGAGGCTATTATCACGGCTTCCACTGCTCTGAGAAATTATGGTATCACCTCTGACTCAAAATTTACATTTCAGACACATTAAGATAAAGTGGTTTTTTCACCTATTGAAGACTGCATTGAATGGGCGTTTTCTATCCAAACACAGAGAAAATAGTTCATGCACTTATGACACGCCTTTATTGCTGCGATTCCATTGGCTGGAGTTCCCACCATTCTCTCACAGCTGCACGCTGCCCAGAACGCTGCTGCTAGATTCTGCACCCACTGGGTTCCCATAACGTTCAGAATTGATTTCAAGGTCTTCCTGCTCACATAAAAAGCTCTACATGGTTCTGCCCCAGATGACATGCTTCACTACATGCATCCCAATCTGTACCCTGTGGTACTCTGCTCCAGGAAGACTAGCAGTGCCTTCTTCTGCTCTCTGCACCATGGGTGATGGGGTCTTCTCCTCATTAGCCCCTACACTGTCGTTTTCTCTGCCCCCATTAGGGCAGCTGAATCTCAGCCCTCCTCTAAAGATCTCCTAAATCCTCACCTTTTCCAAAAGGCCTTAAAGATAGAATGAACTTGTCTCACTCTTAGATCAGTACTGTTGAGATACAATTAATGCACATCTTGATTGTAATCTTGTATGCTACCGTTCATATAACTTATATACCTGAATATGTGCAAAACTGTACACCTGAATTCTTAAACATTATTGAACAATCTTGAACATTTCCAACTGATTTCCTGTACATTTACAATACAATGTACTGAATTTCTAACTGTACACCATAGAATTTTTGATTAGGGGCAATGGAGCACATATGGCATTCTGGATAGTGTGTAATAACTCTTCCAATGATGGGTTGATGCAATACCTGCTTGGTAATTCCTTCCTTTATCTGCTCTTATTTTATCTCTGTATTCATAAATTGTGTCATTGTATTTAATCGTGTCCTGTGAACAACCTTGAGTATGAGGAAATTGCTTATCAAATAAAATGTAACATTATTATTGTTAATACGCCTGCACTGCACAGTGATGTCCAAACAGGCAGAGCTTCTGCTAGCCGGATTGACGCAACAGGGCCTTAACAGTGGTGTTTTCCGACCTGAGACTCATTCTGCCAGGGCACAGATTAAGGAGCCTTGCAATCCTCAGAGAACCTCAGCCCGCTTATCGGGGCGGTTCCAAGCCCGACCGCGCCCGGCCAAGTCGGCAGTGCCGGCCAAAGCTCCTCACGGCGAGGTCAGGCGAATGTCAGCACGCAGCCGCTGGCTGGGGCTGCTGTGCTGTTGAGCGGTCGGAGCTGTGCGTGCTCCTTCCGTAATCACATGCAGTCACTCTGAGCGACATCAGATGAGCGGATTGATGTCAGCTACAAAACAGCAGAGTTCAGGTTTCCAATAAAACATGAGCTTTGCCGTAAATCAAACACAGGGCAGCGCTTTCACCCAGGGGCTCAAATGCATTACCCCGCTGATCCACCGGCCAATCACGGATAACGCACCCCAGACAACCCCCGGCCAATCGGAATTCATAAACTCCAAGACCAAGGAAGGCTGCTATGAAGCTGCTGTTAGTGCGGGGTTTGTAATTCTCTATACTCTTAAAAAGTGGGTGGGTCAGATTTGTTCTGTTACTCTGTCAGCCTGTTAGCTCATCACTCAATGCTGAAATGATTCATAAAACACCCTAAACTCCTCCTGAGTGGTTGTTGCTATGGAAACTCCCACTCACACATACAGATACTGGCAGTGTGACACAGATCTGACACACATGTGGGACCCTTCCCCCTTCCTGATTGGTGGATTGAGAAGCACCGTAACCAGGTCAGCCCGTGCAAACAGACGCTTCCCCTGACACCGTGAGCAGGCTCACAAAGGCCTCACCAACACATTCAAGTTGGATTAAACTCCTCCCAGATGCTGATATCATCGATGTGAGCCAGCCAAGTCTGCTGTCACCTCATTGGCAGACATGAAATACCCAGATGCTGGGATTGTGAGGGGTTTTTGGGAAAGTCCCATAAAGCCTTCAACACATGTGCTCCAAACTCCAAATGTGCTTGGAACTTGGAGGCAACATGCTTGACAAGTGTTGTACAATTGTTTTTTTTTTATTCAACACATTACGTTAGCCTGCTATGACAGCACTGCAAACACCTGTCAATGGCTGCTGAGCCAATGCGGGGTCTCATCTCCCACACCACAAAGCTCAGGCACGGGCTGTGTAGCTCTGACAAACAGGGTCTTAAATCCACCCCGACAAACGGGGGCTTAGACCTGGTTTTCCAGCCAAATGCTACTGGGGGCCACTGCATCTGTCAGCACAGCCTATATCTCCCTAAACTTAACAGATCCTTCACCTTAACGGCATACACACACACACACACACACACACACACACATACCTTTCCCAAATTCTCCCTACACTGACAAAATTACTTCCATAATATTCAGAAAACAAGCATAAAAACATGCTGGGAACAAGACTTGGGTCTGGTTGTGCTATAAACATGACCAGATTTCCTTTCAGATGGAAATCTCACCAAAAAGTGCTTTGCGGTTTCAGACTTACCATGAAGGCTCAGGAAAGGAATCAAAAACAGAGTGAGAGGGCCTCAAATGAAACATAATTACTTAACTGCTGCAGCTAGAGACAACCCAATAACAAACACGCCCTCTGTTTCAGTTACCGGGTCCAAAAAAAGTGAAAACTTTTGTTTTCAGCTTTTGTTTTTCAAACTTTTGTTTGTAAAACAGCTGAACCATGCTGAGGACATGCTTTTGTGGTCTGTGCATGACAGTCTATTACTGAGGGGCTGGATTTCTAGAGAGTTCTACAGGCTGGTGTGAAATGTAGGTAGAGAGAGACCCCTGCTGGTGAGAGGACAAGCACATAGTGCATCCCTGACACTGCAGATCACACTGGTTTGACTGCTCTCAGAAGGCAGACATTATTTTGCCACCATCTATAATCAAGTGGCTTGACTGCGATCTACTTCTCAGCGCAAGGTAAATATCTGACATCCTCTGTGCTGGTATCTAAAACAAAACAAACCACAAGCCAGTAACATGTAAAAAGACATTGTCTCTCAACATTTCACTAGCACCGTTCCTCATACAAATTCAGATGTTATTGTCTTCAGTAAACTATGACAACAGATTTCACACACCAAAGGAGAACCAACAATTACAAGCATCTTATAAGTTCCACAAGGGTTCCTCTGCAACGTTCAGATAACCTCAAATAGCGGGTAACCTGAAACCCTATTAAATTTGTTTAGGATTTTCTTCCTGGCTGGAACTAAGCCCATGTAAGCTTCATGACTTAAAATTACTGTTTAATAGTGGATTAGTATAAATAAACTTTGAATATTCTTGGCAGAAAAGAACCTTTGGATTAGTCTTTGTTTCTTTTTCCATTTCTAATATGCATGCCAAAGCTTTGATAAACTAGGCGTATACTGTTAATTTGTTCTCGGACTGTTTATGTACGTATGGGCAAGGTGATCTACTTCCAATTAACTTCAGACAATTACACTGTTACACAGTACGCTCACATGTTAAGTCTGATTTGTTTTCAGTACTAGCAATGTTGGGAATTTAATCTGATCCAATTTGTACCTGTGTCCATCTGGTCTCAGCCCAGCAGCAGACTGCGTTCACTATCCCAGCAGAGTCAGACCCACACAGAACAGCAACCATTAGCTGTGTTAGCACACATTGCTATGCTCGGGGGGATGCAGCCACAACTACTGTCTGCATCCACACAGCACATGCTCAATAAGGCCAGCGCTGTGGGGCGGCAGTGTAGCATAGTGGTTAAGGAGCAGGACTCGTAACTGAAAGGTTGCTGGTTCGATTCCCCACGGGGGTACTGCTGCTGTACCCTCGGGCAAGGTACTCAATATCTATCCAGCTGTATAAATGGATAACATTGTAAAAACCTGTAATCGATGTATGTCGCTCTGGATAAGAGCGTCCGCTAAATGCCAATAAAGTAATGGAGTTACAGACAGACCACTGACCCAGACACAAAGGCTGTAGTGGAATGTTGAGGAGTGCATTCTCTCAAGGTAGGTGAAACTTCATTCATTAAAATAATAACGCGACAACCTAACATGAAACATTTGAATATATTTATTATTGTCAAACTATGCTCAAATGTGAATTACATGTAATTACATTTCTGACAGTTTAACAGAAGCAGGTGCCCTTCAGTGCGGATATGTTCAACTACTACTGCTCTCTTCTTAGTACGTAACTTAGATGGTAAACCTCACTACCTTCTTAGTACATAACTTAGATGGGCACAGTTCCTGCCCTCTTAATACGTAAATTAGCAAAGTCACTGCCCTTTTAGTGCATAAATTTGATGGACAAAGTCACTGCCCTCTTAGTGCATAAATTAGATGGGCAAAGTCACTGCCCTCTTAGTGCATGACCAAGTTAGAAGTGAAGTGAAGTGCACTCCAATGTATTTCAACCACATGGAAAGGAATAACTCTTTCCTGAGAGTATTTTTTTCTGTGATGATTCAAATGGCCACAGGCAATCTTGAACACCAGTCTGGGCACTTCTTCAATGGATTTCACAGGATGATGGACAACGATGGGTGACAGACACATAATAAGCAGTGGAGAGCAGTGTTTCCCTTATCCAGCCATTCCAGATAGATCAAAAACCCCTGGAACACTGTTACTGCATCTTCTGGCTGTACTGAGACCCCGCGGGAAGTGGGTTACAGAGTAAGGTGAGATGATCGTGCTTTCTGGGCTGAGATATTTGAACCCTGGGGTGAGATGATTGTCCTCTGTGGTGTGAGATGATTGTGCTCTATGTGGTGCGAGCGCTGTCTCCTGGTCTCAGGCGGTCACAGGTTAAACTCACATTTCTTTGACTTGTTCGGGCGGCCCCTGAACCTGGCCCACCACCGTGCCCTTGTAGGTGTTTTTCACCCAACCAACAAGGCCCAGCCTCCGGCCCTCCTCCTCAGAGTACTGCACACAGTGTGGAGAAGAGAGGGTATATGAAGACATGGACACACGCATTACTAAATCAACTTTCACTCTGGACACTTGACAAAGTGTATCCCCGTTTGTAATGCAAGCCACAGTCCTATGAACATGGCATATTTTTTACTCATTGTATGCAATAATTTTTAATTATAGAAGATAACTCTGTCATAGCTGAATTAGGTTTGATTGATAGGAACCGTTCTCTCACCATTCTGAAGCAGACTCCTGCAAAAGAAAAAAAAGAGATTAATATTATACATTATGTGGGAAACAGATACACTGTCAATAAAGCTGAACAGCCCCTCAGTGCTTCACACTAAATACTAAAGCTGGATTAGCAATGTACAATACCAACACTCATGTAAAAACACCAGCACTTAAACCATCAGTCAACGATATTACTATGACTGCAAATAGAGAAGGGTGCACACAGCTACATTGTAGATGCCTGCAGTGAAGCTGGGTTTAACATTAGGCAGAGGGCACAACGACGCAAAGGACTGTATACTTCGTTCATAAACAAGTTCTAAAACGGCTACATAAACTTTGAAAAATTCTGAAATGAAATAAAACTAATTTCTACATTACACACCAATATGTTCTTACTAGAGCGTCAGGCAGGACTAGATGTTCAGCAGAACAGCTGAACACAAAAATAAAACTTAGCGTACCACCTACCAGCTAACGACGATGTTTCAACTGTTGCGTTTGACAGGGGTGTGTGCGTTTTAATCAGATTGTCTGCGCAAACATAACTCACCTAAAACAACAATTTCTGTCCTCGTGGTGATTTACACATAAATCCAAGATTAAACGCGAACACAAAATGTAAATTCATTTTCTCGACAAGGCGCCGCGCGGAGACTTACTCAGTTTATATATATCTGAAAGCGCAGCGAAGGGAATGCAAACTAACAAGCTAGCCAAGCGCATTACCTGCAAGGGAACCGTGCGTATACCTACCCTGGACATGTCCAAATATCTCAAAATCTACAGAGCACAGACTGCCGACACCAACCACGTCGTTTGACATTGCGGGTAACGCTGTGTTCAGGCACCCAGTTTAGCTCAATCCTCTGGCATACACGCCCCTCTCTTGACCGGCATCTCGTATTACCACGCATGTTTCTGGAAGTCATATGCAGGCTACTTGCAGACGGGCTAAAAGGCTGATACTGCTGCTGTTCTTGCACCGAAGTAATTATTTCAAGACCATAATCAAAGCAAGTGGGCTGGGTACGCTTGGACATTGTTGTGAGTATTCTTATTTATAACAGCGCCTGCTAAACGCCGAAAATGTAAAAAAAAAAAAAAAAAAAGTTGCAGTCTTATGTTACATTGCATAACACTATTGTCCTTTAGCAAACGCTCTTATCCAGAGAGACTTACATAGGTTACGATTTTTACATTTTATCCATTTATACAGCTGAGGATTTTAGTGAGGCAGTTCTGGGTACAGCAGTAGTGCCCTAACAGAGAATCAAACCAGCAACCTTGCGGTTATGAGCACTGCCCCTTACCATTACGCTATGTTCTGTCACATCTGAAGAGAAAATTATCTTTTTTCTCGTGAGTGTGTATAATCTGGTTTGCAGTGGGTTGTGGCAAAATAAAAGCTTTCAAACATGCTTACAGGAATTGTTTGTATCAATAACTTAGGCCAGATTTTAGACATTGTAGAATGTGGACGATAAAAATAATTGCACAAGATATCCACTAGATGGCATGCAAACCACTTGAGTGTTTGAACAAAAGCTGCCACAACAGAACACCAGGAGCCTTTTAAGTCCCTTAGCCTTGGCTACTACAAATTATGTTACGGTTCTTTTTAAAAAAATGTTCCATGTACTCAAACATAACACAGAGCACAATAGATGAAAACAATGTATTACTAATACAATCACAATGCACAGACCACGATTACAGATGTATGTGACAGCTTTTGGATGAAGGTTGGTTTTGGCCAGTCTGGTTTTTTCTATAGGATTTTACAAAGATTTTCAAAATCCCTTTAGGGACTAAAACAACATGCAAGCAAGAACATGTGACCTTATTAAAACTGCGGGTGTGCATATATAATACTGTCAAAACACTGCACCTTGGTAGTGGATTGAAACATGCAGCGGCAGTGACATGGCTTAGCGCTACAAGAATTCGCTGTTCTTTTTGAAAAAACAGGGGTCAGGGTTTGGTATTTTCAGGCTCTCCTTGCGTAAGATGGTCCTTACGGCGTGACACTTCTTAACTGATAAACCGTGTACCCGTCAGTCTGAAAGGTATAGAAAATTCTGGCTGTTAATGACCTCCGAGTCACCTTGAGGTCCATCCTTTCAGCTGCGGAATTCCATAGGTAAGGAGTGCTGTTCCTCGTACTGCGATCTTTCATAATTCATCATCTCGCGGCCATGCAGAGGCTTTTTGCGAGAAACAGGGGTGAAGACAGGAATCATTTGGCTTTCATTTTGACATCTCGTGTTGTTACTTATCCTGTGCCCTGGCCCAGCACCGCGAGGCAGCCATGCTAGGTGCACACTGCTACCCACAGGGCCCTGTAGGGTCCACAGCCCACAGCTACAGAGCTACCTATGGCCAGGTGCTGCTGGTCCGTGGACCACCCCGCACACAGCCTGCCTCCCTCCCCATCTGGGAACCGCCTGTTTACTTTGGTGGCATTTGGCATTTTGAATATTTTAAGCTGGGGGATTTGGGCGACAGACTTTGCTGAATTGAGAACGACGGGGACCCAAGGTGCTCTCACCGAGCCAATGTGTGCAGACAATCTAGGGAAAATACCATGCGATCAGTAGATGATGCACTCTAAGCTTCTAATGCCAAAGCAGAGCACACATTAATCTCCAGGGAGAGAAATATCCACACACAGTCACACACACACAAACACATGCGCACACACACACACACACACACACACACACACACACAAATGCACTGGTGCACTGGTGTACACGCACACACACACACACACACACACACACACACACACACACACACACACACACACACACACACACATACCTATCCCAATCATATACTTTTAGATGCATGGGAGAGTACAGCATAAATCTGCTACATATCAACCTCAGGAAAACAGTGGGGAATCAGATTCCTTTTTTCCTGCAGGTTTTATGTCCACCTGTTATTTTTGCTTATCTCTATTCATGCTGCCATCAGGACACCAGGCTTTAATAAATCCTCTGTTAAAGTGTCCCAATTTTCTTTTTTGTCCAGCACATACTGGGCACACTTCCACAGCCGCCTGTTTAAGTGGCGAGAGAGAGAGAGAGAGAGAGAGAGAGAGAGAGAGAGAGAGAGAGATTTCGAGGACCAGTCCAGACACTGTGACCAAATTACGGGAATTAAGCTACTGGAATGAAATCTTTATCTGGGATTTACATTGCGCGCATGCTAAGTGAGGATGGGGTGGGGTCAGAGGAGGGGCTGTGCTTTCTACCCTGGGCAGATTGGAGGAGGATTAGTGATCCTGTTGCTTTTTGTTTGTGGAGATCACTTTCACGCTTCCTGCGTAGGTGCTATGGGTGAGAGAAGGCGTCCTGCAAGACAGCTGGCCAAATCTGCTCCTGTACTTTGAGATTCCCCATACAGTAGATTGCAACCGTTCTTGCAACCATACTGCACGTGAGCAGAGGTTACAATATTTCTACAGAAATCCAGGAGGTCAGGGTCCTGTTACGTTTTAGGGTAAACTGCCTACTGCCCCTGTTATTAACGTTGATTGTTGTCATAGTGATGTTCTAATTCCTCCAACGGATCAAACGGTTAATACCCCTTACGGCGACACTGACGGCCTGATGTGAGGCACTCGTGATATTGATCGCTTCAGCACTAATAAGGATTGCACATCTCTCCATATTACATGTGCATTAGTGGCCATATGTTGAATGCAAAGAAAATGTGTACACACACATGGGATTCTGAACTCAGACGACAGGCATCAACGTCTGAAGTGTTTGCACACAACACATTACATGTAATGAGTACATACATTTACTGCATGACCCTCAGGGAAACTGGGCTCCTTAGGGGCAATGTGAATGCATCAGCGCGCGCGAATCCCCGCTATTGCTCTCAGCTGTGGCGGTGTGTTCATCAAAGTTCTCCGCTCACATTAGCATCGCCCTTTTCTCCTGTGAGCAAACATGTTGTTTTGTGTCTGTTGCGGAAATTAAGCAAGGTAGCTCCAGGTTAGCCACAAAAGGCTGGGTAACGGTCTGTGACACAGATCTAAGTGCCTCTGCGCAAACAGCTGTTCGGATGCAGAGGCTGGTTTTGAGGGACGAAAGGACATCCAGAGAGACACAACAGAAACAAACACTGCCGACAGACGACTTCTCACAGACACATGGGAACCACAGAGCTGACAGCTGGGGGCCAGACAAGAGACAGTCCCGATTTGGTGCGATGGAAATATTTACTCTCATATGCCACAACAATTCCCCCCTCCCCTTTCTATTTGCTGAGCCCACTCTTTTTAGCCCTCTGTGGCGTACAAACGTACCGTATGGAGACAAAAATAAACATTGTTTAACAAACGTGCTAAATTGCGCCTTTTTAGAGAGTGGTGATATAATGTGATTTAGCCTGGTTCACACATGGATGGGTTTTCTGTTTGAAATGCGGCGTTCCTGTGAGCCGAGTTTTTTAGGTCGCAGTGTTCTCTCGGCTTCTGTGAAAGATGTCGACTGCTATTCTGCGCTGCGCCCCGGACTCCCCCAGGCCCAGTCAGAGGCTGGGGCCGGAGCAGCGTTCTGAAAGGAAGGGGAGATTCTCAGGAACGACAGAGTCCGCGTCTGCCGTGAATCATGCTGGCTCATTTTAATCGCTTGCATCCACCAGAATCCACTCGTGGCTGTATGAATGTTCCCATCGCGTTCGCTCCTCTTACGTAACAGCGGGGGGTAACACGTGTGTTTTCATTGTGCGTTTTAAGCAGTTACCTCTCCGCTTATTCCCGCTTCTTGCTCCCGTCTCGCGTGTCACAGCACTGCAGTCGTTCTGGGTAAAGTGCTGATGCTGGTTTGTGAGGCTGCATGTCGCCAACAAACGCGACCTTTGAAAAGGACGCCGAGGAGTTGGACGTGTGTGTACACAGACCTGGGGGAGAAGAGATGGCTTGTGACACGGTGTTACGAGGACGGCTCCACGTCACGCTGTCAGAGGAGCCCCCCCCGGGGGCCGAAAGCGCGGCTGCAATGAAGCTCGCTTTCCCGAGCTCATCACTGTGGGTGCAAACCGGGGAACTGCGGGCCTCTCCGGCTTCTTTAGAGGACAAATCAGAACGCCGCCATTCTAAACGGACCCGTTTTGACCAGCCAATTATAGATTCTACATTTTCTGAGTGGCATAGCCTCTACAAGGAGGAATTTCCTTACATTTACTGTCTATGATTTGTAGCTGTTAGCTGGAATTTCTTTTCCAGATGTACAAAAAAGCCCAATCAGATTGTTTTTCCCTGTAATGTTCAGTGTAATCAATTAAATGACTTACGTGTCCACAACAAACATGCTGTTAAACAGCCGTGTTATACTTTGTGGGACCTGCGCAGTATCTCCAACGATGAAACATGATGAGATGGCGTTTAACATCATCCATCAAAACTCAGCTTCATTTCAGCCAGAGTCTGACAACATGACATGCACCCTAAACTACTGTATTTTAAACCATTTACCTGTTTTGATACTGCTTGGCATATTTTTGGTCAATGCAATTCAGAAAATGCTGATTTCAGTCTAATGACAATCAGATCATCTTCTGTCAGTTAAACTTGCTTCTCTGCCCACTGTCTTTGACACCACTGTACATTTAAACTGTCACTTTAAACATTCGCTGTAATTCAACAACTTACCATACAGATAATCATATCCACAGATAGATAATGTGTCCTGTATAATTCATAATGCACACTGGAACACACTGCACAGTTTTTTAAGAGTAATGGTTTTGAATTTAATTCTTCTTTGTAGGGTCATTTGGGATTTATACGCCAGTTAAATAGCTCATGTCAATGCAGGGGCTATGGAGATTGCATATTATATATGAAGCATTGTTTGCAAACCTAGAAAAAAAGGAAATTAAAGATACAGCCACTCAAAAAAATAGAATTATGGTGGATCCATAACCCTTAGGCCTCAATCCAACCACACTGTGCTTTGCCTTCAACTTTGTGTAACAAATTTAAACAATTATTACCTCCCTTTATTTCTCATACATTATAAGTCTGGAACAAAACAAACAAAAAAGGTCATATTTAAAATTCATTACTTGCAGTTATACAGAAAGCACTGTGGTTAGACTGAACAGAAGCCTTAAACCCAGTGCACACAATATGATTCATAAATATCCCTGATGAGTGCAGCTGGCACAGTGAGAGAGGGCTACCTGCGCTGAGTCACTCTGCTCGATATGTGAGACTGTGAAGCTGCAGTATGTGTCACCACCCCAGGAGTCACACATACTGCACGGGAGAGGCATGGAGATTCAGCCATTCATGCTTTACATTACACTACATGATTGGCATTTAGCAGACGCTCTTATCCAGAGTGACTTACATAGGCTATAGTTTTTACCCATTTATACAGCTGGATACTTACTGAGGAAATTTTGGGTTAAGTACCTTGCCCAAGGGCACAACAGCAGTTTCCCAGTGAGGAATCGAACTGGCAACCTTTTGGTTAGTCCTGCTCATATACCACTATACTACGCTGCCATTATGCAGTGCATAACATTGGCAAAATACCTTCTTTATGAAGAGCGCAGATCTTTTTGTCCACTGACAGCAATTTATAACGAAAATATTAAACTAATTTAAGGCATAACAAGGGAAGCTGCAGAACAAGTAGTTTGTGATGAGGCAGATAGCACATAGGTCGCCCAGTCTTAATCTGCAGATTTTCGGTGCCCTCTGGTACTCAATGAGCCAGCTCCCCTGCTGCGCATTCCAGACAATCAATTTAAATAACTAATCCTAATTCACGCTGAGCGATATTCATCAACAGTATATGATTAAAACACAAAGGCAACAGTCATTACATAGTTCCCCTCATCTGCCATCAGCACAGGAGTTCACGTTTGACGTGCAACCGAACAGAACGGACCAGAACATAAAAGGAACAACCACGGTGAGACACCGTGGATGCAGTCCCGCTTTCTGGTACAAGCCCCAATTGGTCTGGGGCTTGTGGGTGGGAACATACTGATCTGGAGCCAGTGCCCTGGAGAAGTCTCCTTACCTCTGCACTATAAATAGCATAAACTGCTGGTGACCCAAAGCTGCTGTCATTTCAGTCTGATTCAGTCTGGCATTGGTGTGAGGTTTGGCTTTAAGACCTTTATAGTATTATATGGTGGGTTCTGCTCAAAGCCTGAGGAGTCAGGGAGGAGAGGGAGGGGGCCTGTCTCCCAGATGTCAAAATTTATGGACATATTTCTGCAGCATAATGTTTTGACACAGTGATTGTACATTAAGGCCGTGTTTGGATTCCTGCACATCTGTTTGTTTGTAGGCTCTATCCAGCACACTACGCTGGCAGACAGTGTCTAAGTTTCAGTTCTTAATGCAGAAAATTAACTTCACCTCCCAGTGCCACAGTCCAAACCCTGCCCACAGTTCATCCTGAAAAGTCTTTAATGCCCTGCACAGTCACAGCCAGTCTACAGACTCCATGGAGAGTATTCAATGTTTACCTGCTAATTTAGTGTCACCGCATTTGTCATTGTGGCATTGTCACACCTGAATTTCTGTAAGAGCGATTAATATGATCTGTAGTGTAAGTATGACTATGATTTTGTACAACCTGGTATTTTCCTCTATATTTATCTATCATAATTTCCCTTTAGTACGGCCTTTAAGGCAGCCCTTTCATTTGTCTATGACCTAGCCCAGAGTTAAGTAATAGTCTTCACCAATTATTTCAGCCTGTCTCTCATCAAATTCAGTACAAACACTACCACATAAAATGGTTTGTGATATTTCTGATCAAATGAGATACATGGCAGATAGTGCTGACAATAAGACTTTACATCATGTTTGGCTTGAGGTCTGAGAAAAAGATCACGCCAAAATTCACTTTGTAAAAACTAGTGCACCTCGAAAGGAGTAATTGTATACGGTTCGTCTGAAAAGGCTCCCAAATGTAGATGACAGTTACTTACAACCTGTCATTGTTCCTTCATTCAAATAGATCACTGCAGGCCTCTTGCTCACTGATCAATGCTTATGGTGATACTCCTCAGTGTATAAGGGCTTTGGTTGGTTAAACAAAGAACGCCAGGAAGACTCAAAATAATCCCTGTTTTTATGCCCACTATTTTGAGTTTATTACCACTCGCGTAAAACTTCCCTCCATTACCTCCCATTGCGTACAATCTGTTCCCCACAAATGGGGGATATCCCAATCTGGCAACATTGAGCCATAAAATGAGAGGACAGCAAAGATCCGATCCAACCAAAGAACCTAACATATTTTTCTTTGTTTAAAAATTATGTGCCTGGAATCTATGCGACAGTGCCAAGTACACAAACTCGACAGCAGTAAACCCAGCAGGCGGCCGGGTGGACAGGCCTGAGGGGACCTCCCCACTGATGCCGGAAGTGACATACTGTTTACAACAACAACGCGAAAATGGAGTACTACACGGGGGAAACCTTTTGGATTAAGCAGAAAACAGCTCGTGATCCGGCACTGGAAGCTTCTATTTATGGACTCACAACGTGTCGTGTGACGCCGTAGGTGTGGACGTCGTAGGTGTGGATACATAGATGTAGCAAGAATTAGGCTCAGGGAAGCGGGAGCAGAATGTCATTCTTAGCGTCCACGCAGAAATGTGCAGCCATGCGCGTGCAGTTAGCCGGCATGAGCCCGAAGTGGGTCAGTGATGGAAGGAGACGCAAGAACGCGGCAGTGACGAGGACACTGACAGAAATCTGTGCTTCTAGTTACATTGCCTTTCAGTTATAGAAACTAGGTCTAAAATAGCTGACGAGTGTGGTCAGCTATATGTGACGTACTCCGTGTGCATTTGCTAGCTGTCATTTTGCGCGTTTTTTTTTCTCCTGTCTTGACATTCGTTTAAAACTATCTATCTGATGACATCGATTTATTGTGACATTTTGAAATGTGCCCTGTCTCATTCATCAAACGTTGTCTGATAGTCTAGTTATAGTTGTGATTCAGTGTTGTTGATTTGCTTCGCGTAACGGGCCTACATTTTAGTGTTTTTCTGAAGTTTCTGCGCGCGTCACACTCCCGCAGCATGACAGTTTCGGTCAGTCATTTTTACAGGTCTGAGATGCTTAGGTATATCCTCGTTTATTACGAATGTATCATTGTACATCAAAGACGCTCCGTAACTTGAAGACACCTAGAATGCAGCATAGCGTTAGCCCTGTGCAATGCGCCCTGTTTCTAACACCTTTTGTTTACTTCAGTGTTTCCCAGCCCTGCCGTAGGGGTTTGTGGGTAGACCCTGTTTGCACGCGATTGTTGCAGCGGATTTCTCATTTTAATTTGATTGAGCTGTTCATCGAATAGCCTAATGATCCTATTTAGACATCACCCAAGAGTCTGTTAGTTCCTTGCTACAGAAATCGGAAGTGTTTGTTCTCATTCAAGGATTTAAAAAGGTTTAAAAATGTAAGTTATTTCTATTCACATGCTAAACAGTTAGCAGAACTTACAATAATTCAGCTTTATCAAGACTAGCAGTTTAATGGGGCCTACAACTGAAACTGTTGCTTCAAATTTGGTTAAGTGGTGGATAAATGTAAAAAAAATGTTGGATAAATAACTATCACAAAAAATTTTCAATAGCACATATCTTTTGCAAAGAAACATACGAATGCCAAATAAAGATAAGTGTTCAATGACCAGCTCAATGGTGTGCACCCAGGACCAGAGTTGGGAACCACTGTTTCAGACAAGATATCAAAGTCCACTCCCAGGATCAGTTTCAGTGTTTTCACATAATTAGGGTTCAGTGAACTGATGCTGAACCAGCTAAGTGTACAAAAATACTCCCATTGAATCCACTGTGAACAAAGTTCATCATTCACTCACTGCACTTCATCACATGTGCCGACCGTTGCTAACTCAGTAGCTTGCGGGTTGTGCAACATTTTGTCTGGCTTCCCTTTGACGCTGGATTACAGTATTGGTTTGAGCCAACGACTGCCCTACTGACTGAACAGCAGTATCGTCTGGACAACTTAAAGAACGAGCTGCACTATCCTGCTGCCAAAGGAGTAGGAACTCACGCTTGCCTGAGCGGTAAGAGAATTGGCTTAATGGACAGACAGAGGCAATGGTGTCATTGGCACACTGATACTTTCCCCTGACCTTTCCCATTGGTGTGTGTGGCTGACACGTCAGTGACCAATCAGACACCTTGTATAAATTATAATCAAGGGGTGTGGTAAGCCAAATGCCAACAGCACAACCCTTTCCAGGCTGAGGTGTCTTGAGACTGACATCAGCAGTGTGAGCTAGGACTAAGGAGATATGATTATCGGTTTACACATATGCACAGTCTTAAGCTTAAATAAAGAATCAAAATTCAGAAAAATGTTATGAAAGTATATTAACGACATCCAAATTTCCCCGCCTGGGGATCAATAAAGTGTTATCTCTTGTCTTATTAATTAGAAAATTTGAAGAATTATCAGTCGACTCATTAGAGTTTCCAAAAAACAGTTAAAATTGCTACACAATCCAAAGTGGCAGAAGTCATAAGTTAAAATTGTGAAGAAAACCATGATGAGGAGATAAAGATCTCGCAAATGTTGCAACTGTCCTGTGAACAGTATGTAAGCTAGCAGGGTTTGACCAAAGCACATATATAGTTCTGTTATAGTGCCACCATGTGGCAAAAAATATTTTGGTGTGCAATAAAACAGCTGCTTGTGCAAATCAGTTGACTTACCACACCATTTCAGATTTAATCCTTGTTTAAATACATGCTTATTTAATGGGTTATAGTTTACTGGGCCCTTAAAGGAGAATTCCACCCCCAAACTTAAAGGTGGACATGTTGTTGCTTATGGCACTGTGGCATAGTGGTAAGGGCTTATAACTGCAAGGTTGCAGGTTCGATTCCTTGCTCGGGCACTGCCACTGTATCCGTGGGCAAGGTACTTAACCCAGAATTGCCTCAGTAAATATCCAGCTGCATAAATGGGTAACATGTAGAGTTGTAGCCTATGTAAGTCGTTCTGGATAAGAGCATCTGCTAAATGACAATAATGTACTGTAATGTAATACCCTTAGCAGAGTTGATGAAATTTCTTTCATGGGATAAATCTAAGGTTTGAGACTTTTCTTTCTTGGCTCGTAACGCAGTGCATTGAAGGTAGTTCCAAGTATTGATACTTTTTTTTTTTTACCATTTTATCCAGAGTCTGACAGAACACAAAAGATAATCAGATATGGTGTATGGCAGTGACTGGAAGCTGTGGAAGTTATGATTCATCCTTGTGGATTTACACCCCTGGCTGAAACATGATTTAGAGAGAATAAATACTGATCCTCTAGCAAGTTTGCCCAGAGAGGTGGAGGAAGTGTCTGTTTATATCAGAACCAGCATTTGGGCTGTGAAGGGCTGTGAAGAGTCTATTGACCCTTACCATACTTACCTACCCCATTCCCCTTTACCATAAAATACATACCTTCTGTTGGTACAAAATATAAATGCCTCATTTTCCTCAAGTGATTTTTGATTGCAGCTCATATCAGATTTAAGACCATGGTGCTAGCCTACCAACACATCTCCTTTCCTCATTTAACCCATCACTAGTTATGTCATGTCAATATGAGCTCTCTGCTTGGTGGCTGATGGTTGTCTGGGATTTCCTTATCTCCTTGGTTGCACATCACAGACTTTTGCCTCACTGTAGCCTCCAAGTGGTGGAATGAGCTTCCTGCAACCATCCCAACTTCTGTGGCTCAAGATCATCTTTCATAGATTAAAAACACATGTGCTGGGACTGGGACAGATTACTTCTCAATAGTTTAAAGTAGCAGTAATGATAATAATGATAATAATAATTGTTATTATATGTATATGCCATCTTCAACATTCTCAATGACCTTCACAGTACAGGGCAGGTGGCCATTGTGCAGGACAAACCTGACTGATGCATGGCAGATTGGGAATCTGCTCAGGAAACAAGGGAACCCCCAACTCTTTCTGATGTGTTGGACCTTAATAATGACCATGGGATCCATGGGACTTTAACAATAACCAAAAACACTGAGGGCTTAGTTTAACATCATGTCTGAAAGATGGCATCCCTCATACAGCACAAAGTTGTCCCCCTTACAGCAAAGGGGCATTGGTCTCCAGTTTGATCTAAAGGGAAGACTGCCCCCTACTGGCCCATGAACACCACTTGCAATATGCCCTTTCTAGGATATGTCTTATCCATGTACAAGCAAACCAGCCCATAATCACTAAGATGCAGCAATCTAGTAGGAGAAGACCACAGGGTGGCAAGCATGCTGTCTGCTTACCCTGTGCTTAGCTCCTGTTTAAAACTGGGACAGCATACCCAAGACTTGGTAGTGATGAATAACATTTTATTATCCATAACAAAATGTTTTATCAATATAATTCATCTAGAAAATAATTTTTAAAAACTATGTGTTTTCCTTAACTCATCACAGTGCACTGAACTTAACTGCATCTTTCACTGATCTGAGATTCCTCAACTTTGTTTTTCTCATAAACCAGGCCAGAATGGTTGTTACTTTGGCAGTATGTGCAACAGCATGTTAGCATCCTGGAATGTAATGGGAACTGCTTCCCCATTACTGCTTGAATGGGGAAACTGGAAAAATACAAAAATGGAGTAGCCTGTTGAAATTGTGTGCTGCGGTGGGGAAACCTGTCAGCTCCCTAGCTGATGACATTTACTGTGAAATTGCCTTTTATTCCACAGAGCTACCTCTCGCCATGCGCGAGGATACGCTGCGGTGGAAAGGCAATCAACGCATTTTGCGAGGCTTGCTCACATGGCATTAATGTTTTAAGCATTCCATCTGCATCAGTCCCAAGGAAAATAGTGTTCAGTAGGGCAGAGCAGACTGTCAACAAATTAAAGTCGTATTTAAAACCAAAGAATCTGAACGCGGCTATGTTCCTGCGCAAAAATAGCGACGCCCGAACTTGCTTTGGGAAGTTAACGTAGGCCGTTGTGCACGAACCTTGTTTGGTTATGACTCGTTTTCACCATTGGTTTTTGTCACACGCACACAGAATAAGCCTGCAGTTGATTAACATTCAAACTGGACCCTGTCCTTGTTTGAGTTGGACTTAATTTGAATTTTTAAACCATCAAAATGCAGAACTAAACATTATTAACATAATTTATTTCCAGCAGAGGAATACAACTGTGGGTATTGTCTTTATTCAAAGTAAAAACGTTTGTTTACATATGTTATGTAATGCTGAATTTTAATACCTTCCTCATGTTTTTTTTTAACTAAATGGCAAGAAAAAATTATGGTAAAACAAATTCATCTGTCTGTATGCTGACTTAAGTGATGGCACCAAATGAATTCAAAAACAGGTATGGATGTAATCGTGTTTTGTTTGTTTGTTTTTTTTTTTACCAAAACAGCAATAACAACAGTTTAATATGTGTGCGCTGTGCAAATGACCTGAAAATAACTGCGTGCGCCTTTAACCAACGGGAATATAATTCTTTGCGTTTTATTTATATTGAGAGTATTTCAACACTCATTTTTAGGGAATACACTAGATAGACAGCATTAAAAATGAGAACACTGTTAACGTTATCGGCTACGTACAAGTCTTTGGATTTGGTCCGGTCAATGTGTTTTGTGGTCAAACAGCGCCATGCGCCAACCACAGTGTCCTCTTAGGCACGCAAAAACACCGCTGCACGCTGGAGGCGCTCAAGTCGCGAGTCTGAATCAGCTTTACAGCTAATATGTTTTACACACGTCTCACCAGACAAAGACATGGTTAAACCTTACCAACCCACTTATTGTATAAATAAACTCACTGGAACAGAATACATATAGTAAATATATGTCAGTAGCTCCCGTCAACCACCACTGACAGACCTTATTACACGCGCTGCTTGGTTGAAAAGCAAATTTTATTACTAAACTTTCTTGCACATTTAAATAAACATTTATTGCAATTAACAGTTATTTTTCACACACTCGTGGACGCATGCCTGTAACACACAACCACGCACAAGCTACTTGTAAGCGTCTTGGCGCGCGCAACGGTCCCAAATCATACTGAATGCATTTTGAATTCAGATCGCACAAAAATCTATTCTGCGCTGGTTTATGAAGTGCAAAAATAAAAAGGCGGTCACTTGCTTTGTGGTAGGATCTGTTGACAGTGTACGATTTCAGCAAGCTCCTCCTCTTCGGTGATGTAGTGATAAGACGGAACCTCCTTAATTACTAATTTCACCATTCCACTCCAAGCTCGCCTCTGTCCTAGAAGTTCCTTCATGCATGCAATGTTCAAATCCGATCGCGTCTGACCTTTTATTTTTTAAACACAAAACCCAAGGCTTGTTGTGATTGCCCGGCATGGGAGATCAGAAAGAGCCGACAATGGTGCACAAATCCACTTCGTTTAGTATCAAGAGTCTGCTGCTTCCTTCTAAATGTGACAAACTAGAGTCCGGGGCCCCAGAGAAAAATACTCTTCCTGCAGGCTCTGATTCAGAGAAATCACTCGATCCCACGGAAATGGAATCTACGCCGTTCAACCAGGAGAACCAGAAAGAGGAGGACGAAAGCAGCGACCGAGCAACTGAACAGAGCAAAAACGGAAAATACGACAAACCGCCGTTTAGCTACAATGCGCTGATCATGATGGCTATTAGACAGAGTCCTGAAAAGAGACTTACGCTGAACGGCATCTACGAGTTTATCATGAAGAATTTCCCTTACTACAGGGAGCACAAGCAAGGATGGCAAAACTCGATCCGGCACAACCTGAGCCTCAATAAGTGCTTTGTTAAAGTGCCGAGGCATTACGATGATCCGGGGAAAGGAAACTATTGGATGTTGGACCCCTCGAGCGATGATGTCTTTATCGGTGGAACTACAGGGAAACTTAGGAGGCGGTCGGCTACCTCCCGGGGAAAACTGGCGATGAAGAGGGGACTCCGCTTTGCTCCGCTCGGACTGGGATTGAACGACAGGGCGAGCAACCCTTTGTACTGGCAAATTTCGCCATTTCTATCCTTGCATCACCCTCATTACAACGGATCTTCACCCGGATTTCTGAACCAGGGCCACGCGTACGGTTCCCTGCTTTCCGGAGTTGAGCAACTGGGGAACGGAGACCTCTCCCGCCCGATTCTGGGGGGATCTACCGGGGGGATCAACTTGACAAACAGTTATGGTGTGAGCACGTCTCCCGTTGGTTTACTGTCGGGACAAACCGGTTATTTCGTCTCAGGGACCCAGCACGCTCAGTCTCTCCAACAAAGCGGAGCTGGGTTCGCGGTGCCCTCCACCTCGCCTCAGACTCTAATTTCGGAAACACTCAGAACATCTTTGCCTTCTTTTACACCCGGCGTTTCCAGTGGATTCTCGGGAGTTTTGTCCCATCAAAAGAGGGTTCCCAGTTCTTTCTTAAACTGACCACATCACTGCAAGTAAAGGGGAAAGTCTGAAATAGCTGCGTACAAGCCCTTCCTATTAACCTTAATCGAGACATAATTTAATTGCTGAGTAAGTCAAGATCCAAGAAGACAATTCGATCACTAAGCTGTTATGGCCATATTCATCTATCCTGAAGAGCGATGTTTTCTTACGTGTGAAAGGGACAAACTTGTTACCTGTAGTTTATAAACTAGTCTTGCCAAAGGTAACGACGCAAGTTTCTGGTTATTTATATCTTGTATAAAGAATATGGTTTCTGTGGGTTGGATAATTTATGTATTATATTTATTACAAAAGTATTTAAATTTTATTGTCATTGTATCCATCAGTCTTGAGGAACAACATACAGATACGTAAATTATTTATGTAAGTATTAATCGTTAACGGTGTGATTTTGGAATCGTTCCATATGGTAAAAGCGCCTTATAACTACAAATCAGGGTTGTAGACGTGCACGAGACGAACAGCCTACGTTCAATTTGGATCTGCTCAGGTTCTCAGTTTAGGCTTCAACTATGTAAAATACTACTGTAATTTGTATATAACCAACGGTCTGCGACAATTTTTGAAGACGTATATTTTCAGTTCTGTTTCCCTTTTTTCTATTTCTTTTTTCATTGTTGGTGGGCAATGTGGATTTAGCAGCATGTAGATGGCTGATTATAGGCACAGAAAGCATGGTTGTGGGCCTGTCTGTAGCAAGAACTGTCGAATGACGGACTTAAAATATTTTTTGCTTTGGTTTGGTTATTTATATTATAAGCATTTGGTGTTCATACTAGTGTACAGAAAAAAATCTCGGTGAGTACTGTCTAAACCCTTGCCATATGAGTTATTGATAAAGATATCGTTACTGCAGGATCAGTCCAAGAGATTCCTGAAATTATGCATCCTTGGTAATTACAGTTTACTTCGTTTTAGATTTGATAATAATTAATTTTACTATCATTGTCGGCAGTATTTAGCGTGAACCATATGGGGATTGAGTCGGCCGCAGAGAATATCATAACTGTCCGGTTCCTTTTCCACGTTGTTTTACATTATATGAATTTGCGTTATTTGTTGTCACTATAGCCTGTTGGTAGAACAAACTCAACCCAGTGGCACCTAATACACATGTCGGATCTATATCTGATACAGCTTCGCTGTCAAGGCTTCCACTTTTCATTACCCAATAACCTTTGTCTTTTACTTCAAGCATTTAATTATGTGTATAGGTTAAGTTCTTTATTCATTTTCACGACATGGCATTATTTTGAGTGTCGGCATTTTATTTGTAAATGTTATTTCAGACATTTTGCACTTTTAGTTTCTAGATTTATTAATGTATGAACTTGTAATTGTTTTGTTGTTGTATGTCAAAACATCGTTATCTTGGTTCAAATTGAGGAAATTAAATATTAAAATATTGGTTTTATCGAGATAAAGCTGCTTTAAATTTTTAACCCCTTGGTTATTGATATGCTGTTTGTATAAAGTCCAGTAACAGGTAGACTATAGTATTTGATCATGAAATTATTAGCAAAGCCCAGTCAGTTATGCGCTATACAGCAGCGAATTGTTTGGGTCAATATTTGGGACGAAATTCAACGCTCAGGCATTGTAGTTTGACTTTACATGTATGTGTGGATTTATTAAAGCTACACGACACGCAATGTAAGACACAAGAAAAATCGTTCCCTTAAATGTGGTCTTTGAAATAAAGTCAAACTGCAAAACACGGAGGACTGAATTCCGTCCAAGTCTTATGGTTTGATAATAACCTTGTACACCTCTTAATAAATTACATGACGGCATTTTTTCCATGAAACGATCATATATACTATTTATTATTATCTTTTACTTTATTGTCTTTCTTGCAGTCTTGTTTGGGCCTTTGAGAGATGTTTCACGGACTGAGTGGCCTCCCGCTGACCCCCGACAGTAGGCCGCGTTCAGTAGGCTAAGATATAAAAAATAAAAAAGGTTCATAATATTTACAAACGTTTTAAACTATATGCATATCCGTTTAGCCACATAAAATGGACATTAAATTAATTCGTTTAGTGGGGCATTTTATTTTAATTACACCTATGATATTCCAGACCACTATTAAAATTACGTTCTTGCGACCCACCCTTCTCACGTACTCTAAACGCAAGTCGACCCTGCGTCGCCTCTGTTTATGCTAATTGAATGGTTACATTCGTGTTTTGTTTTGGGTACATTTTAAACGCCTGAGATGATACAGGCCAACCAAAAAAGCAGTACCCATTTTAAACGACACATCCTAAACCTGAAAGCCGACAGGATTTATGTTTGCAGTGTGTGTTTGCCCAGTAATCTGTAATGAATGTAATGGATTCCAACGTAGACGTTTAATTCAGGTTTGGACAGTAAGATAATATGGATCAGACGTTTAATTTATAAATATGTGAATAAATATAAAAATAAAAAATATGTTTTAATGAGGGGAAGGAAATAGGAAGGACAACAATTACCATTAATCTTTATTAATCTGTTCAAAATATGCTCTTGGATAACGGTTGCCATTGATTTGCGGGCCTAAACTGAAGAGGACATTGGTTACATTTAATTGAATGTGGAAACGTGGCCTAATAGGTAGCACAGTAAGATTATGTAGGCTAAGCAATTAAAATTTGGAGACAGGCTATGCCAACCCGTATCATTCCTCTACAACACCGTACCATACAGAGCGTTTCATTACTCTATGACATACACACAACTCTTTACAGCATTACGATTGCTTAGGTCACGTTTGACCTTGGGCCATCTTGGAGAACACTTCAGAATCTGGTTTAGAGCAAAACTACATTCACGTAGGCCTACGTATATATTTCATGTGTACATATAAACACATCCCACAAGAGTCAGTATCAACCGCGTCTATATGCTTTATGGAGCAGGGAGTCTGAGCTGTGGTAAAATTTCGACAACTTGTGTATGCCTTAATGATGGCATATACTGGATGAAAATCTCAATTAATCCTGTGATTAGCTTTAAAGGAGCTGATATAATATCATGAAATTATGTCACATAGGGTGGCTAAAATAAGCCCTCAGCAAGCCACACGGTGCTCAGTGAGCGCGGTGTTGAACAAACTGACCTCTTAATGAATCGTTGAGATTACTTGCCTCCACATTTCTCCCATCTACGAACATTTCTTCGCTATGAAATGAGAGGGGAAAAAATATTGAAAATTTTAAGTCGCAACGCTTGTGTCTCGAAATTTAGCGCTACGTTTCCCACAAACGGTTACAATGAGGCGCGGACCCCTCCTCGCGCCCCCACCTTTGGGAGCCCCCGTGCGCACTCTGAAATCACTTGACCATGGCTTTGCACTTCTATGGAGAATCAATAAGAGATGGTGACGCGTTACACGCGCTCTACGTAAAAAACAGGTTACATATAAGGCCTCATAAATAAAAATAAAGAAAACAATCGTTAAAGGTGACGGATTGACCAAAACTGACCAGGACAGACGGGCCTTTATGTGCAAAAGGTAACTTCTTTATATAACTAAGCTATGCTGGTAAGGACTCTTCAAACGTTAGGAAATTGAGTACCTGTCTGGATAAATGTCCAGCTAGGCCTACATTTCCATCTCTTACATTTCCATCTTATCAGACTTTTTTTTTCCTCAAAAGTAACTTCGAATTGTCTTAATTTGCTTTTTAAAACGTCTTCGCATACATTATACATTTTAAATTTGTGTGTACGAGAATTAACTTTTACCCGAGCGGTAAAAAGGTAGCATACCTAGAAAAAAAAACTGGAGTTGTAAGTGTGTTTGGTTGCTGCTGTCTTTTTTTTTTTTTTTTTTTTTTTAAGGATCACCTATCGAGCAAGAACAGTAGAAGTGTATTTCTAGAAATCTGATGGCTAGAATAAGGCCAAAATGAAAAACCTATAAGCAAAGTCAAGCAAGTACTTTGTGCGACAGCACATTTTCCGTAAACTCACATTTTCCTTATATGCAACCAGCGAAGCATTTGCTTGAATTTGATACATTTTAATCGATTGAGTGAGTCAGTAAGAGTTATTGTGGTTGTTTCAGAGGACTGACTTGCTATTTTTTTGGCGTTAAAACATTTGGTTTAGGGTGCTTTTTTGCAGAAATGTCAATACAGGACCTCAAAAACCAGTCTTGAAAATGCTAAAATAAATATGCAATAGTTTTTTCTGTGTACATTAAACATGGCAAGTTCTGCATTAGTATTTCCAATATAAATAAATCCCATTTGGATTTTGGTGTATGAAAGGAATAAATAATTACAGTATGTAGCTCATTTGTAGTACCATGTAGTATGAAATAGCAAATACTTCTCTTAAAAGCGTCCCAGTGCAAACTTATAAACTCAAGGATAAAGCACTTTATGGAAGTCATTGTGTGTTTGCAACGACATTATCCAACTGCGTATAATATTTACCTTAATAGAGTGGGCTATGGCATCCTGCATATTAAATAGAGTAAAAGTTCTAGACACCAGTGCCAGTTCTGTTTCACTTTAGACTAATTATATTGATGGGGTCGGCCTAAAGCCCCTTTAGGCATTTTTATCAATGCGACATGGTACGTGGAATGGATATGGCTGCGCCCTAACCACCAGCCATTCATTGTAATGCATCCCTAAAAATTGGGTTCATTATGTACCACTGGTATCCCTCAGTTCACTGCAAAAAAAAAAAAAATCAAATTACTGGCAATAGAATTGCACAATAACCCTGTCAAAAATGAAAGGGCGCAGCAGCGCGGACGCTCATGGAACTCTGTCAACCAAGTTCTTTTAGGGGCCAGCCCAGGGCGAGAAATATGTATGTATTCAAAATACACAACTCGCCCCTCGCAGATGTTAAATAGCTAACACGATTGACTAAGACAAGGTGAGGCTTGCCACTGGTAGTTTTACTGTAATTGCCTGAAACATTCCCCCAATTTTTACATATATAACTGACCTGCAACACAATGTACATGCATTTTTTTCATTATGTAAACTTAATGTATTGTACTACGACAATGTATATAGCTAGCTATTAAGACCGCCAAAAGCTAATCGAAGTCTTGTATCTAAACTTATGTAATGTCCTTCTGCTTTAGCATTTTCTGATATTGGAAGACATATATTGGACGATTTCTTTTCTATAAACATTTTTGTAAGGCTATCAAGGCTTGGTTCAAACTTTTTTTCGTTAAAGACATCCTACGTGGTTGTTATATAACCTGCTGGAGTCAATTCCAATCGCCAGTATTCCACATTTTAACATCCCCGAAAAGCGTCACATTCAATCATGCAATAACTTTTTGAAAATTATTAGGCAACACCAGGAAAAAACCTCTATTCGATTCGATAACGCCAAGAAAGCGGAAAATGTAGGTTGAAAAGGAAAGTCGTCTTATTAGAACGTGCACATTTGCACATAATCTTTCTAGAACTTTCCACATAGAGTTAATATAAAAACGTAACTTGTCAAAGCACACTTTCTGTGGAGAGAAAAAACGACAGCGCCTGTTGGAGATAATTGCAACGAAATTCTTGCGTCGTCTTATGAGTCGCACTCCTCTAAATGTCCATTTTAAGAAAGTGTTGCTTTGGTGTTACTTAGATCACGATTTTGATTTATTTTGCCTAGAAATAAAACGAAAAATAGAATAAATTATGACATACTGTAACATGGCCTGGAAATCCCCAGATGGGTTAAAACCAAATTGCTTAAATCACCAGATTTTAGTGAAGTGTAACTCTCATCGGATGACGCATAACAATCACAAAAGGGTTAAGATGAAGAAAAAAAAAAAACTATATTATTTTCAAGGCAATTAAAGACTGATTATGGCAGTATAACCCAGCGCTGCTCAATTTCATTTGCTCAAAATATATACACAACTAAAAGCTGTTGCGTGGTGTGGCCACCATTCACTTAAAAAAAAGCTAAATATATTTGGTGAACAATGAACAGTGAGTGACTTTTGGGTTAGCATGAGAAACGGTGTGGCTTTGGTCGCTATACAGGGGAGGAACGCTATCTTCAACCAGTTGTAATACAGAAGGTATACAAATTTATGTTCCACATTTACGATTTATTGGAGTAAATTGTTCCGAACATCACATTGCCCTGCATTCTCAATAGAATTTTGTTCCCCGACGACAGATACATACGGCAAAATAAAGTGTGCGTGGGGTGGTACATTGCTTCAGGGTTAAAATAAAACCTACAAACTCTTCAGAAAGGACTTATTGAGCGACTTATCATTAAAAATGAATGAGTGAGCTGGCCTGTAACTTAAGAAGACAATGCACCAACACATACAAAATAAAAGTAACTTACATATGTATATGAACAACATTTCATTAGAAAACAAAAATATGGAAGGCATTACCACTCCGTCACGCGCGTGATCGAGCAACGTCATGCAAAAATGGCATTTTTCTAACGTGAATTACAATGACATATAATAAAATGCGTTTGTAGGCCTAATACAATAAAATAATACATTTCGGCAGCTTTCAATATTTCAACATATCTTTTTGGGTTGTTTGATTATTTGCCAGAAGTCACTGCAATCATTTTAGAGACGTAAGCTCTGGATACCCTAAATTGAAAAAAAAATCTCTACGTGATTTTGGTTAGTCAAGGAAGGAAACACTCTTTAACCACGTTTAAGAGTCTTTGTGACAGAACTGAATGATTATGTAAATGTTAATGACAGCAGCCTGACAAGTACTACTTTACTCCTGTTGATATATACTAATCCAAAGTAAACGCCCATATTGGGATTCGTGTACCACATCTGAGAAATTTAGCAGCGTGACAACTATCAATCTGTTTACCAGCTAATCAATCAATTCAACCACAATTTCATGAAAATAAAACAAGTTACATTTTTATCAATTTCAGTTACAGTCAAAAGGATTTTATTGTGTAGGGAATAACAAACACGTGGGAAAATCTTTTCTAAACAGAGGACAAAGCGCAAAGCTGCAAGATCGAACAGCTGTCAAAAGTCCGGCTGATTGCAGTATTATTTACCATATAACCGTATAAGCTTAAGTTTGTGAACTTAAGACGGACATTCATTTGTGCATAGTTTGTTATTGCCAGAAGTTTGTCTTCATCTAGTTGTAGTAAACTAACCTATAGCCGTGGAAATGTATCTTGCATCGTGAGCTGTTAGCTAATTCACTAGGATTGTCGTTATTTTCAGATAAAATGAAGACAAACATTAGAGGCTTACCATTAATGGAACTTCTAGCTACAACCACAAATCATGACCGTTATCACCCTCATTGTCATCATGGTCACCATCATTCGCCATCTAAACGAACCAATGCCCCGGCAGTCCCGAAATAATCGCTGAGGCCATATAAGATACATCATCAGAGACTATTCTTGACACTCAGACACTGATCAATCACTCAGACACTCAGATCACTAACAATCCCAGACACTGATTATATCTATGGACTATTTCAATTCTTCGATCCAAGGTCTGATCAATTTGCGAACGACCAAGTACAAGAGGCTAATGGTAGTTGTTTCACAACAGCTTGGACAGAAATCCCTTTTTAAGATGGTTACCCTAAACAGTTGTAGAAAAGTTGAATATGGTTATCAATGACACTGATTCATTTCCATCTTTGCTGCCATTTTTGTGTTTTCGGAATTTCTATTATAGAGACGACACAGGCTAACCAAAAATTTATGAAGTCATATTGAGCTGTGGTATTACGTTTTATTTACAAAGGAAACGTCCGTTCATGAATTTACCTTGCGAATTCTCCACGCTCTACTGTATTCCCTGCTCCTATACTCCTATGTTGGTGTGTAACAACATTTTCAATTGTGTATTTGTTCATGGTTTTTCTAATTTGCCCCATGAATCACATTTTTTATCTATTTTTTTGCCGGACCGCAAAAGTCTAGAGTTGAAGCAACAGATTTATTATAAAAAATAAACATCTGTCTTACAAAAATGTAGAACATAACTTTTCTTATTCGTAGTTCATATTTTGAGGAAGACACCGTGAAGTCAACCAGAACAACGCATTTGTAGTGAAACTCCACTCCCTATAATATCCTACATAGAAAGCAGTCGTAAGCGGTCAGTTACGCCTGCGACAGCCAGTCAATACCTGTCCTGTTTGACTGTATAATGGTCCATCATAGAAACCGACCCACATGAGTTATAATTCAAAATACGAACACATTTGTCCAAATTTTTGTCTGTGGCTCAAAATGAACAACACTGAGTCAACGGCCCGTCGGTTGTTACCTTGCACAATCTAGTCTTTAAACTTGATGTTAACCTCTATTGTCAGTACCGCATTTATGAAAAATTAATGTTGCTTTTGTTTAAAGCAGCTCTGTTGATCTGCCACACAGCGAGGTAAAGACATGCAAAGGTAGGGCAGTTAGAGAATGTCCTCAGAATCCTAGCAATCATGTTTTAATCATGCAGGATAAAGTGTTGGTCACCTAGTTTTTCCACAGTCCTTTTAAATGTATAAATGGATAAAGATAACCTGAGAAGGAGTCACACCCAAGCAGTTATTTTTACCCTCCTGCAGTGTGGTCTGTAGAAATGGGCCCAAAACAGAGGAACCACCTCTTGAACCTGCAGCTAGTAATGAAGACGATTTGGCCTTTTTTTTTTTTTTTTTAACAAATAAAAAACCCTCATACCTCATACCATGAATGTTTACTAGGGCCTAGCATGTTAAGAATAAAGAATTCACCAACATACTACATGTGCGTGTTTTTATAAAAGCAGACTTTTGAAAAGTGATTTTAATGTTTAGTCTCATTTTTAACGACTGATCATTCATGACTGATGGTGATACACTTGAGTTACTGTTGTATGGGCACATCACCTCACTCACCACATCCTCAGCAGGGTGATCAGGCTGGTGATGAGGTGATTTACACCTGATGAATGTTAGGGCTGCTTAAAATCTGAACAGTGAAGGAGGGAAGTACCAGTATGCCCTGATTACAGAGGGAACAGTGGCAGAAATGGTGCAATGTCCCTCATCATATACAGCGGTGTGTTTTCAGCCGAAGGTGATTCCGCTGGCTCTTAACTCTAAAACGGCATCATTAGCTGTCACAAGTTGTAAACTAGTTAATCATCATCCTGAAAAAAAGACCATCATAACGGCATCTCACCATCTTTGATTCTGTAGCCTAATCTTTGCGTAAAGACTTTTTAAGAATGCATTTATAAAACGCAATTTAACCTACAGGTTTAAATGCGAATGCAGTCCACTTCTGTTGTTTTCAGATCACAAATACTGCAGTTTATGTAAGAAAAATGCTCTTTCCTAGCACACTAATGGAGTTTGTATTCTTCCTTTGATTTTTTGGCAAGGTTTTTAATTAATAATGAAGGATAACCATTTTTACCTTTGCAGCATTTGAAATTGAATGGGTTAAATGCTTAAAGGTGTTTCACTGCAAACACTTCATTCTGTGCATGTTATTCCCAATGCGGAAGACACGTGTGAGCAACAGGTTATTTAAATGCCCTCTGGGAGTTGATGTATACATCTTCCAATGGCATATTTAACTAGCACCATTCGAAAAGTCACAATACCTGAATACAGTATAATTCAATGGATGGTATGCTTGTTTGTCCCACAAATATACTGCTATAGTACACAATGACTGAGTTATGCTTCAGAGAAAACAATTCAGCAAAAAATGAGTTTGATTAAAGATTATGTTTGGCATGCTTGTGAGCATGAGATTGAGGTAAAATACATGCGTGTTACGCAAGATGCATGAGAGCTGACAGGCGTGCAGTTACCCCCTTGGTGGCTAGTCCTAGAAAAAAAAACACAGGGAGACTGGCATTGTAATGACCTGCCTTCATTGGCTGATGCCTCAGATATGGAGGTTGAAAAACAGCTCCATCATAATGTCCTGTCAACAGCTATGGCATTTGTTTTAGTAAGGCACGCTAGAGATATTTATCAACACAGCAAAACCTTTCAACACAGCTGACTTTAAACATTTATTCAAGACCAATGGGGTGTATTAGAGGGTAGTTAGCTGGTTAACAGAGGCTGGATTGTTTGTGCTGTTGGCCAAATAAACACATTCCCTTTAACTTAACTAAGGTGTTCCACAAAGTTTGATCCTAGGTCCAGTCCAGTTTACAGTAAATTTTAACAGACAATACCAAACTTAACTAGCACCCTGTGGTTCCTCACTGCATCAGGCCCTTAAGGACCAGCGATCCGATTTTAATGCTATTCATCATGCATCAGGTCATCTTTCTCAACTAACACTTATTCTGAATTCAGAAAAACAGGTCATTCAAAGGGGAAAGTTCAAAAACGTTTGTGAAATATGGATTTTTACAACAGACAGTCATTCATTTGATGGCTTAAATATTAACATGTAATTGGGGGGGTGTCTGCTGTATACAAAACTGCATTTTTTACAGTTGTAATTCCAGTCCAATGAAAAGCTGTGCTTTTGTAAGACCAATCAATTGCAAAGTTACTTCACTGGAATCAGTCTAGTTTTTCTAATGAACATTCGCATACTGGATTCCTTTTATCTACTCCATTTATCACACATTTATCAGCATTCACTGCTTTAGACTACAACTGAGAAAATAAAGTATACAAACATTTTATCAGGGACATTTCATGCCACAGAAACCATTTTCTTTAAGTAGATTGCTGTTCCTCTTAGCTACTCCACATATTCCACCTTGTGTTTCAGAGAGTGTTTCAGCACTGTAATGAGTGTAACACTCAAAGTATTGAATTGCGCCGAGACCCTCGTTTAAAGAGCGATTACTGTTCAGGCGCTGCTCTCTACTGGAATGCAGAGTAACACAGTTACCCAGCGAGCATGCTGGGAGCACGAGGTTAAACAATTCCTGAAACATTTGATGTAGTAACTAATGCATTGTACCAACAAGTGATAGAAGAGAGGCTAAATGAAGCATATTTGTAAAAGTTCATCAGCACCCAAGTGAGTGGAGAGAGAAAAGAAATAATTCTTGATGCACAGAATGTTTTGCATATGAATAATAAGTCAAATAAGGGGAGGGAAAAAAGAATTGAAGAAAGCTGAGTGTGAGTTTGTAGGACAAGACAACTCTGATACTTATATGGTTAATTACAGAGAGTTATTAGTTATTAGTCATCTTATTTTGAAAGCAGTTCCTTTAACATAGAACAACATGTTAGAAAATATATCTGTAAAGTCCCTGACTGGAACATCTTTCAGCAGTCACCAGTAACCAACATTTAGCAAAGCCAGAGGTGGCTGTCGCTAGCTAAAAAACAAGGTACTCCATAGAGGATCACAATGCGTTACATTTTTTTAAGTATATTTTTTGGTACTGGTTCCATCTGAGATTGAATTACAAAGATGCAGAGCTGTGTGCTTTTCTACCATGCACAAAATGTTCAGAGTACAACACGTCACGCACTGTTCCACAGAATTTGTTGCATCTGTTTTCATGGGTATGCAGACACAAAATTCACTCGCTTTATCTCTGTCAAATACAGACACATTCTTTCACATACACATGTATAAATTCACACATGTATGTGTTCTTGTGTATGCATGTAAACGCATATTTTCCTTGTAATATGCACGTACAAACTCGCACACAGGCACACGCACATGCGCACTCTTGTGTATGCTTGCATAAACTCACACACACGTCCGCGTTTTTCCACATAAGGATGTACAAGACTCTCACACGTTTTCTCAACAGAGGTGAGAGAGGGATGAGCATCATTCTGTCTCCAGTGATCTTGACTTAAGTCCTTCTTCCTCTCTAATTCTCATGGGTCAAGCCGGATGTCACTGAATGTTAAGGGTTATTCTGGTCAGTAACCATGTCAGTAACCCTGAGTCTGACTGGCATCTAATCTGCGGCAGTCTTTGTGTAGAGAATTAATGCCAGTTCTACCCTGTTTAGTGGGTCAGGCTTACAAAATCAGTCTTCATACCTTCAGAATATAATAATGCCTTCAGAATTTTTGGGTGTTTTATTTTATTACTCTGTAAATGTCTGTCAAATTAAATACACAAAAGCGTTAAGCTTTAAACTGTTTAGATGCAGAATCACAAAGAGGTGGCAAGATCAGACACACAGGTAAACATCTGTAATTTAGCAGAGTTAGCCCTTTTCCTTTACTGCAGACAGACACATAAGATGGCAGTCTGATGGAGTACAATAACTTTCGAGAACCAAAAATTTTTCTTTGACTTGGCAAGGGGTGGGTACTTTATGTGAGTTTACCCCACCCGTGTTATTTCCATTTACTGTATTACATTGGAGTATATGTTTAAAATACTATTCAATGGAAGCAGACCTCTATAATTGTATGATTTAGTTGAAGATGTTCATTAAATGATGTGTTTGTCTGAGCATGTGTGGATATACTGGATATAGTGTGTACTGTTACAACAGGGAAAAAAACAAACCATAAACAAAATATTATAAAGTTTATACATATGTATACATTTTGTTTACTTCAAATAAACATGGTGTTTGGCGCAAAGTGAAATCGCTTCTTTCTGGCTAAGAGGCAGGCGGGTGAAATGCACTTGATTATTTTCCTCATATGATAATGTACAGCTTATATTTAATTCTTATGATATCGCCAGTCAATCCACAGAAACATTGGAAATAACCAGAAACTACATTTATAGTATAAGCCTCGAATGATGATCCGAATCAATTTACAGCTGCCCTCCAATAAATTCAGTGTATCTACTGCATAGTTCTACAGTTGTCAGAATATTATAAAACACAACTGAAGAGCAATAACACATCAATACATTATTATACATAGCTATTGGAAGAGGGTGAATCATGCAAAGATGCCATGTCAGTATTTCATAGCGCACAAAATTCTTTAAGGATGTTTAATAATAAACGTGAGGGCACTGCATGTTTAGAGAGAGGAATCAACTTTTTTTATATTGGATTGACTCACGGATTTTTCGTTAAATTTGTTTTCCAAAAGAATGCACTTGTTACTTTTCCCCCCAAATACAAAATAGGTTTGATGATCGCTAAACTTCAAAAACACAATTTAAAGGAAGAAAAACATAAACACCTCAATATAAGTGTGAGTAAAGGTTAAGCATAAATGTTGACTGAGTCCAGGAGTAAGCCGTGGAAAACAGGAAGTCAAAGGAAACAAACTGCACAAAGAGTAAAAAGACTCATTTTGCCCCTTGTTATAAACAGTATGTAGCAAAAGTTACACAGTAGCCAGTTTAACACCGTAGATAATATACAAGGACAAAATATGTATACAATGTACATACATATATCACTATATCATTAAATAACACAACATTCCAAAATAACCTCAAAAGTTACACTAAAATGAAATGGTAAATATATTGGTCATAGGGGCCGAATAAAAATCACACAAGTTACTAAAAGAAAGGATCCATGGAAGAGGTGTAATTTTAATCGTCATTATAATGTAAATTCTTGAAAATGGGCAGCCATCCTGAATGGCATTATGGAAGCATTTTGGCAGAAATGCATAGTGTATGAATAAAAGCCTCATGAATCAACAGCAGCATGAAAACACCAAACGTCTGGCAAAACCTTTGAACTTGCATACAGTTGCATTATTTCATACTTCCTTGGAAGAACTGAATTATGTTTTCTTTGTGCTGAGTAGTCCTACTGATGACCAGCTTTGGGTAGAACATTTAATATCTCAAACATTCATCGTGTATTTCAGTATTTAATTAAACCTGGTTATCACTGTGGTTTAATTTTGTTTATTTAAGTGCCGTCTTAATCATTTTCTGAAATGTCCTTCAAATAGATTTTCATAAACAACACCATGGCAGTGTATTTTATTATTTTTAAATAAAAGGTTTTTTTTTTAAAATAAAAATCGCAACAGAGATTTATACAATTGCCTAAAGCTACAATTTATTAAAAATAAAAATGTGAAGGCTACACTTTTTAAATAGAAAATGTAATAAATTAAGAATGGTATAAAATACACATAGCAATAGGTAACAATAAAATTACGAAGAGCAATATTAGACTAAACCATTATTTATACCACATTGTATGAACATTACGTATATAATCAATATATCACATGGCATGTGTAACATATCGTCACATAACCATGGAAACATAATTTTATACACCCCTGGCAAATACTTCAATTATTTATTGACCAACTGTCAGCCTTCTTTTACGTTTATGTTGGTTAGTTTTCCATGCGAGTTGCAAGCAAGCCTGTAATTCTGCCTAGCAACGGCTTATCCACCAGTCATGCTGGCACCGACGGGTGGGAGGGGTAAGAAAGAACACCCCAACACAACACAGTGATTACCCCAGAGCTGTACAGATTCAGCGCTATTCTGCATTTCCACAAAGAACTAAAGAGAAATAATCCATTGAAGAGCCATCAAAACCAACCTGGATGCCGGTTCGGCACGGGGCCACCAGTTTCGGTTCCTGATTTTAAGGTCCAGCACCATTTTCATTTATTACTGTAAGGAGGAAGGATAGAGAAGCCTCCGAATCACAAGGAAACAAACAGAGCCTAGAAGGAGGTAGGATACTGTTCTGGTGCTTATAAACCAATGCTGTTCTTATCCCCTGTTCAGCTGGTTTAATGGCTCTTTATAATATAAACACAAAGCCTGGTGAACAGCTTACATTGTATCATATACCTACATGGCTCTAATAATTAAGAGCTTGTGTGCAGTCAGACAGAGAGGAGAGCCTGACTGGGACTGAACCCACCAAAGCGGCCATTGTGCTGTACTGAAAGGTAAACTTGACTGCTTTTGGTAAAACATGACACGCAACTCTGTTACAGAGCCAAAAGAGATGAAGGACGGGCAGGGGCAGACACACAGGAACGGCATGTTTTTGGCTTGAAAAGGAAAACTAAATCGATGCTTAATTATCCATCGTTTCTAAAGCAAGCTTTTGGAGATCTTAATAAGAGCATTAGTCAAAGCACAAAGAGGAAATTGCTGAAGCGCTCCCCTGTGCTGCTTCTGAACCAAAACACCACCAAAAAAAAAGTAGGACAACTAGCTTCCGCAAAAACAACACGAAACATAATCCCTCGCGCGGTTCAGTCATTTCGCACGTTGTGAAATTCACGTTGCGATTGGAAAAAATAAAAATGTCCACGGAAGGGAAAATGGACTGCAGACATGGGCGTGGGCTGCAATGTTTTCTCGGCTTACAGAAATGTAAATGTAGGATGGGTATTGCTTTTTCCCTGCCAGAGTTCTGTGACAGGTAGATGTTCCAGAAATGAGTTTGGCTGAGAGAGAAGAGCAGGAGGGAGCGCTCATCTCCTCTGGTGGTTTTTAAGTGCAGCAAAGTGGATGGCGGATTCGGCAGCGCAGCGAATGTACAGGAGTTTCATATTGTTCTCTATTTGCAGCCTGATGGTGGGTGTGCAACCCCTTTTGAGGCAGTAACCCCAAGATATTTTAATGTTGGAGAGACGTTAAATGTAGGCCGCGTGATTAATGCTGGATGAGATCATCCGCAAGCCGAGCAATTTAATGGTCATGTATCTCAAACAATAGCTAAGGCATGCATCTTGTAATTTTGTGCATATTATAGAGACCATCTTAAATTTATATTACATACACAAAGTGTGTTGATGGATTAGGGATACTCAATATTGAATTTCATTTGCACTACTGTTCAGAGGCCTCACGTGGTATTGCTGAAGGAACCCCAGGGGTGCCCTGGTGTGATGCCTGATTAAAAACCCATGGCGTAAAGTCTGCACACATTGACACATGACATTGTGAGTGTGAGAGTGAAAGCCAACAGGGCCCATGCTGTGCACCCCAAAAACATTGTTTCACATGAAGAATGGTCAGGATTCAAAGGAGATCCTCCACTGCAAAAGAACCACTGACCAAATATTTTAATTGTGCAGGCAACAGGCTTTCAGGACTGCAGGTCATGCAACGCCCTGTTTAACTAACAGCTAAACTTTCAAGAACAAATGAAGCAGACTGTGCTTCTACATGTACTACTACATACCAGTAGAAGCCTTAAGGGGTGGGATTTCAGGGTATTTTGATTGAAAATGTTGCATTATTATGGCCAAGCGTGAGAGCATTTTTCAGTACGCAAGGTACATAATATGAGTGGGATGTTATTTAAAAACACACTTTAGCAGGGTGTCAGAAAATGCTCCTCCTGCAAGTGAGAGTGGAATCCGCAGCCAAGTCAGTTGTATGCGCCTGCAGTAACACTTTACCTTTTCTACATTTAACAAGACGATAGGGATACCCAGACCACGAAGGGGGGAGTTCCGTAATGATATCTGTATCATTTCTCTTTTAATTCAATTCTCAAATTAAAAGGAGACAGGAAAATTGACTTTTGAAAAAATCTAATGTCTTGTCGTATCTGTCTTCATAAAAGTTTTGTCATCGGAATTGTTACAGATTGTTCAGCTAAGAAAAATTTTACATCGCAAATGTTCATTAGCTGTACAATCTTATAGTGTTTTAGTACAGCATATGGTGAGAATCTTTTGGGCATCCTTTATATCTCATTGTTAAGGTTTTGTTTGCGTTTGTGTGTGTGTGTGTGTGCAATAAATAAAAACTCCATTTTGGCCTAAGAAAGTTTCCTTTACTTATATTTTATATAATATAAATTAAGATTTTCAAATTTCTCAGTCAGCGCTATTTTCTATGACTTCCATAAAGTGAGGGTGATTTTTCCTGTGCCTTTGTAGATTATCTGAGCGCTGTTCACAATTTCAGATTTCAGTACCACAGTACTTCATGTTCTGTCTTTTTTGGAATTTTAATTAACCGTAAACCTAATGATTCTCATTCTTTCCCTTTTTTCATTTGCCTAGCAGTTGCCCTAATCCAAAGTGACTTAAAAAATGAAGTATACCCAGTCTGTTGTGATACTCTCCCAAACTGACTGGAAAGATAAAAAAAAGTTTCTAATTATTTGGCTAAGAATTGATTAAATTATTATATAACTATAGTTAACTTGTATATCACCAGATAACGTTAAAATTAGAGAACCTTCCTTACAAATAAAATTTTGTCCGATTAAACGAAACGAAAAATAATGTTTACAAAATTTCTTACATTGAAAATAAATAGATTCTAATTTGTACAGTGATTGTTTTAAAATTTCAAGACTCCAACATTGAGAGTAAAACTAGCTTGCCGCTTTTAGAATATTTTAATCAAAATAACCATACAAAATGGTTCTGAAATTTAATGGATATGTGACAATATAAATGGTCAATTGCATATCGTTCAGTAAAATATTGTTAAATATATTATTTTTCTAACAAGTGTATATATGTGTAGATATCATAAAAGGGTATTAGCCTGACTGTGATGGTTAATTGAACACATTAAAATCTGTGTCCTGCATGTCATGGTTGAACTAAAACATTTTACAGGAATGCCATATGCCTAAAATTAAGTGCTGTATAATCATTTACATACTTTTTGCAGCATATTTTTATTAATCAAAAGGATTTACAATATTTCTAAATAACAACTGACCAGAAACAATAATATGAAATTAAACTGCGTTAAATATTGCTTAAAAATATTAACAATAATAAATCCATAATAATTATGAAATAAGCGAAACTGCTAATTTTAACTTTACCGCATCGTAATTTGACAAAATTTAAACGGTGTAATGTAAACGGTGAACATGCATATTCTGAAACTCATTAATCACAGGAGTTAGTATAAAATGAACAGGATAATTACCTGCATGCAGATTTTTTATCGTGGTCAGCCTCCGTACTGTCAGCCACACCTAATGGGGCTGGACTGCAGTGGCTAACGTTCACGGCCTGCTGAGATCTTCAGAGCCACAGTCTTTCTGGCATACTTAGGGGGAACGATACAGTAAAAAACAGCCTGAGTCATACAATTTATTTCTAATATTTTTTTTTCTTTCCCAGTAATCTCACAGTGTGGCTGTCAAGTGTTTGGTAATGATTCTCAATGGCACTGATGACCCACCTGCCTGTGAAATGTGCTAATTGAAAAAAAAAGAGCGAAATGGGATATGAGCGCCTCTTTTCCAACCTGACATATGTTTGACACATACCCAACACCCCGCTTTCACCTCAGTCATCACCTGGACTTTATTTTGGAGGGTCCCAGTGAATTTATTATTTTCCCGAAACATCTAAGAGCCGCCCCAAATGGGCGCCTGCGGCATGCAACAGCTGGCAGGCCTCAGTCCGCCATTTTAACACCAGCTACCCCAGCCTTGCTGGATTAGGGCTAAAGCAGACATTTTGAAAAAAGGAACCTCCATCACATCATGGCTTCCGTGAACCTGCTCATTTTTTAAACATTTAAGCAGCGACAAATAAATAAATCAGTAAATAAAATAATAAAATTTTTCCTTTTAAACCCCCGCGACAAAACATTTCTATGCCGCAGAGTATTTCGTAACGCATAGCCCCCTCTTTTGCCAAACCCAAACTACGCGGACCACACAGATGACCTTGCCTTTACACGCCATGATGACATCAGCGTGCATGCGCAGCAGGGTCCACAGCATTTCGTGACAACGCTAATAGTCTGCACGGATCACTGGCACGCAAAGTCACTTCTAATTATGACTATCCCGATCTCACAGAGCTATATTTTTAGAATCCCATCTGAATGGTTTTCAGGGATGCCAGCAAATGCCCTGGCCCCTCCCCCCCGCCTCAGCATCACGGGTCTCTTCACGCTACTGCTGTGTTTCGCAAGATCAAAGGGCCCCATATACCACACTCTTTCCACCCATTTTCAAACTTCGCCATATATGCACCATGAGGGTTTCCCCCCCTTACCCTGCCACACATTATAAAGTACTTAAGCACCAATGCAATGTTGGCACTCTTTTCCGCCTTTCACGTAGACTGTGGCGACAGCCATTTTCCTCGCTTTGCTTCCTGAAATAATGGTTTCATCAACATCTATGTGGAAATATATTAAGGTGCATAAGGTAGGCCTTTTTGCCAAGGTATGCTTAATAATAATAGTAATAATAATAATCATACCAGTAATACTAATTATAGCTATCTCAATGCGCACAGATTATCATTTTAATTAAACAGTTAAATAAGAAATTATATACATTAATATACCAAAATCATCATTTTTCTCTGTAAGGGTGAAATTGCTATAAATTTAAAATAGTACATAATTAAATCATAGACGAAAACGTGATAAAGTTTTCAATGCATGGATTAAATCAGTAAGAACAAGTGCCATATTAAATACTGAAACAAAATATGAATAAAATATGAATTCTGTATTACAACATCGCCCTATTTACACATTTAATTTTATTACACATTTTGTTTATATTTTGCAAAAAATTCTACACATTCCAGATTCACTGGTAAAGTTTGTTGGGAGTCCTCAAAACTATATATGAAAGAATGTTTCCTCCCCAATGCATTTTCCACTGAATTATTTATGACTTATGAATGCGCCAAATGCTGTCTAGATTACATGAAAATTAGAAACATATGAAAATAAAACAAAAAATACCGTAACACAGCGTCAGGAAAAATGCTTTTCTCCAGGATGTAATCAGACCAGCGCCCATGATCATGTGCCCTTTGACAGAAGCTGAAGAGGGTGGAAATGCTCTGTAGGAAAGAAAGCACTATTAATGCAGTTTTACCAAAGGCTTTGCGAAGGACAGAAAGTCTGGACCTGGGGGGGGTCCACGCAAGGACACAGTGTTGATGACTTTAATTCTCTCACGACCTTCCAGAAAACATGACACTTACGAGCTTGGACTATTCATCTGATAATGAATTTAAGGCAATATAAACATTTTTTTTTTACTAAAGACACTGTGCTTATATCAGCCTGAAATTTGATGAAAACCCAAAGCTAAAAAGAGTGATGTGATCTTTAAAGTTAAAGCATTGTTCTTTGACTGAATCGTCCCATTAAAGAGGAATAATTTAAAATATTTTAAGACCTGCAGACCTCCACACTGTCTTTTGGGAAGAAAGTAGTAGTAAGACAAATTTCTAAATTGTTACTAATTAGTAATACAGATTTAACTTAGTTTACCATTTCACACTTTCAAACAGAATGATGATGTTAAAAGTTTAAAAAGTTTCCCAATTATTTTTAAAATAAATAATTTTTAAAATAAATAATGCATAATGTGTTAAAATTATGTGGAATGCTGCCTCATGACTAAAATCTTATTTTAGTAAAAACAAAACAAAAAATAAACAAAATTAACCAGAACCTGAGATTGGTGATAAATCACACGAGCGCACACACACATTAAATAATTAATTATTAAAACAAATGCAACTCCTTGGTTGTCCAATATAAAAGTGAAATGATCATTTGCATGAGGAGGTTATCAAATAAATTAACTTTTTTCCATAATTCTGGTTTAAAAATCCCTGTTTGGGGCATGTTGTGAACCATGGCCCCCTGAGATGAGTTTAAGGCAAACTTTCAAGGAGACAAATTTTGCATTACTGAAACAGTAATAAGCGGGGCACGCTGATCTGTGGCTTAAGGGTAGAACACAGTGAATGTAACACTTGAGTTTTGTCAATGCGTTTAAAAAGTAGCTACAACTAAAAGCTACTCAACTATTCAATATAATATGGGAGAGGCACCATAAAACAATATAAAATGAGACAGCGGGTATTAGAAGACCTGACTCCCACCCTTAGCCACACAGACACACATTTTACAGCTTTCTACTACCGTGCTGATTCCACCACTTATCTTTTTACATTTGACAGTCTGAGCTCTGCTTTCTCGCCCTTCAATGCACTGTTTCCGGTGCGTGTGTTATGCTGTACAGGGATCAATGGAGGGGGTCAGTGCGGGTGTGAGGAGGCCTAACATTACTGACCGCACAAGTTGGGACAAAACTTACAGTATTCAGCCCACAGCATCCTGGAGGAAAACTAGGAGTAACAAAGCAATTCTTTTAGAGCAGTATAGTTCAAATGTTCAAATGATGCAATCGCTGTATCCAAGTTACTTTCCGTTTTCTATTCATGTGACAAATTTGTTTGCTTTGCTGAATCTTTGATTTATAACTACAGATTTTATACTTTATTTTAATGAAGTAATACTTTATATTACTTTTTGAACTTCACGCAAAACCTTTTAAATGTTTTATCTATAAGTGTGTGCATTGACACATAAACATATGCCAACATTATCCTTGTTTCTTAAAAAGACATTTCCAGTCAATATGAATATGTATAGCCAATCTTGTACAGTCATTTTAAAGAAATCCAGAGTCAAATTATTTATGGTATATCCACATATACAACATCTACAATAGCGGCTGGTGAAATGGGGAGTTCCTCTGTGAATTTTTGACCTTTTTCTTCAGAAATGTTGAGTACCAGCTTTGCTCATTTAATACGAAAGAGAGTGGTTTTCAAGTGCTCAGTGTTATTTGTCATTATTATTACGAGTGAAAAAAACTTTTGAGGTTAAGGATTACTACACCAACTGTATCTTCAGGCACATTTGCAAGAAGCCAGTAAAATCTAAATCTCAGCTTGCTTCATGTGTGAGATTTATGGCTGAGTATTTATTTACTGAGTATTTTTATATGCCTTATAGATTTCACACATTCACACATTCCTTTGACTTTTGTACCTTTCTTGACACATTATTGAAGAGAAACACTGAAATGTGACATTTTTATGCATTTTCAGGGAAGAAAAAAATGAACATGTTGATTAGAACTGAAATTGCATGTAAAGATTCATATCTTTGTTTCAGCCGAAGATGAAATTAAAGCATTTAATGACACATTACAAATGTGTCAGTAGTCTGGATTTTGGAAGAAAAGGCATAATGCATAAAGCCGCAAAGTTACACGTAAAAGAATTGCACAATATAACGGGTAAATAAATCATCATTACAACACACCAACCTGTAAACACATTAACCCAGATACCTAAAAGTTAAAAGATATACAAAGACAGATGTGCTTTTATCCTAACTTCCTACAGGGATTGGACAATTTACACTGGCATTTAAAATTTGCCAAGTTCATTTTCTCTGTGTTTATCTGAAATTTACTCAAAATGACTTGATATTGAAATTAACACTGAACACCTAACATGTCGACATTTAAGGTTGTAATTCACAAACAAACGATTAAGAAGAAAACAAAGGTCAAGCCTTGAAACATACACAACAATCATTCAACACAACTGTTCAAATAACACCCCTCCCCATTTCACTAATATTTTCTTATGTGAAAATCTTCAAACAACATTTTTACTAACTGCCAGAAACTGCTAGCCAATAATATGAATCAGCACAGAACAATAAGGCTACATAAAATGACACTGTGTACAGTAAATACAGTTCTGAAAAGACAACAATATATTTTTTAATGTGGAGTGGTGCGTTGCTAACAGCATCAATTAACAATGGCATATTCTGCTATATAAACAACTGAACATTATTTAAACGGATGCCAAGATCTGTCAGAGCAAGTTTGAGGCTGTTGACATTTATATTGCATGACCTGTTGAATCTGGCAGATACGGCTTTGTTTTATATATTCAGTTATTGATATTTATAATTGTTACATTATATTATAATTACATTATAAGTGTTACATAATATATGTTTACAAGTAAATTTAGCCAAAATCAGAACATCAAACTGTACTGCAATAGTGCCTTCAAACTGCAATTTTTATTTCAATAAAATCTCCTAAATAAAAAAAAATCATCTTTTGGCAACAAAAAACAGGCTTAAGGTTTGCAAAAATGAAATCACATCCTACATTACATGTCATTTCTTTGGTATTCCTTCTCTCAATAATAAAACATATCTTTCACATGTATTAAAATTTTTATGTTTATGTTTAGTCAAGTATCATGCAACCATTAAAGCCAGAAGCATGTTACTCTACCCAATGTACACATGGTAACACACATCAGATGCAGCAGAAAACTATCTTAATTCTTATGGTTGACAGTGTGTGATCTGTCTTAAAGCAAGCCCTGCATCAGCACAGTATTTTTAATCTCTTTGTGGCTCTTCATGTGAATGTTTAATAGCAGCGAGCAGTTGCTACGGCTATGACCCCTGATGTTTATTTCCTGAGAAGGTGTAGCAGTGCCCTGAAGCTTGAACCCCAGTGACCCTCTCAAATGTTCCTGATGAACTGCAGCAGCCCAGAAGAACTGCACGTTACAACAGTTTGTTCTTAAAAAAGTAGATTCTGAGTTAAAGCAGCTCTGCTGTGCCCGTCATTACGTCAGCAGGTCACTCTGAGGTGTTTGTGACAACGGGCTCTTAATAAATACTGTTTTTCATGTCAAGGATCATGTGACCAAGAAAGGAGGACCCAGCCAATCACGCTAAAGACAGAAGAGTTAGTCTCTTCCCAACAATTAATCATGTAAATTCAGGAGATATGATGGTAAAAATGTATTGCTTCAACTACATTGTTCTCCTCGGTTCAGACAAATACATGCAGTACTTTAAATATTTAATCAAAATTGTGTTGAAAAATTGTGTTTCATTATGAAACACAAAGCAATGTTACACTGGGCACAGTGCTTAACAATAGGGAAAAATTAACATGACACTTAATATGACAACTTAATCACAGCATTACAATGAAAGCTAAACAACAGAAAACTTGTAAAATCAGACAGACCCTACCGAAATTGTTCTCCACAGGGGAAAATAACAATGCCTCACTGAACTAGTTCTGTACACACACAGTTTTTCAAATATTGTTGTGCATACCCATACGTACCCACTCGCTGATTGTATTTAATGCTTTACCCACAGGCTCAATGAGAGGCCATTGCATATTTTACAGCACAAATTCATATTCATATAGCAAGGGGAGTCAACAGCAGACGTCTCTACACAGAATGCATCATTACATCTAAGCTTTTAATTGTAATTGCAGAATGTTTCCAATATTCAAGCGTAATGCAAGCCAGACTGAGAGATCACCATTTCTGAATCACGAGTGTCTTACTCAAAAGCACACATAGCCTAACACTGTTTAGATACATCCATTTCTGTAGTAATTTCTCACTTTGACTGATTTTGATTTCTAGGATCAAAACTTGCCTTAGGCAAGAATTTCATGTTTTTTTTTCCTCAAAATGGAGAGCAACACGATAGAGCACAGTTGAATCACAAGTTAATACGACTTAATATCTGCCAAAAAATTGCAACAGAAGCCCTTTATGAGTTCCTCTCTGTTTTTGTACAAATAAAATATTTGGGACAAACATATGACTGTCATCTCTGTGTAATATAAAGCAGTCATTATTAAGCCTTAAATCAGAAAATCAAAATTTACATCATAAAGGCCTAACTGGAGCTGAAAACATGGCATTTAAAACACAAAGCCAAGGCCGAAATTCAGCCCCTCAGACAATGCATGTACTCAGATGAATCAAATATTTGTATTATTTGTTTTCTGCAAATACATGTGCATTACCGTAGACAAGGGTACCTGCCAAATGAACAAATGAATAAATGCATGAATGAACGAACGAATGAATGAATGAATGCCCGTCCACACTATTCATTGTGCGTGTGACACGTCAGAAAGGAAGTGTCTGCGCTTTCGCACACTGCTGCACTGCCCTATGGCCACTGTGAAATGGATCCTGATCAACTCCAAAGGTAGGGCCGTGGGGAGAGTGACTTCGCTGCACTTGGAGACTCTCTGCACAGAGGTGAATTGCAGAGGCTTTTTTCTCAACAATGCCACTCTGTCCCCCTCCAAAAGCGTGCTTGATGACTTGTGAACAAATCAGCGTAACGAAGGGGGCACATCGTGACCCCGCTGACCTCCAGCGGGGGATGGGTGAGGAGGTTAAGCAAACAGCTGTCGTCCCGTGACAGTAATCCTCTTGTCTTGATAGCCCATCAGTCCGCCCAAAGGAGCTCCTTCGTCCGCACTTAAACCAACTACTCATGTGAGGCAAATCACTCGTGATCAAAGAATAACAGTTTGTCTTAGGAAGCAGAGACCTCCTGTGACGCTGCTCCGTTAGCGTCATGCTGGCAACACCAGCACAGCTCCACCCAGAGCACTGTGAGAGCACTGTGAGAGAGCTGCCCTGTCCCGCGCTGTGAACCGCTCAGCACACTCACAGATACACAACACTGAACACTGCACTACAATACACTATCCTACACAACAGTAACACTACACAACATAACACCACACTACAGCAAACACTACACTACATAGCATTACACTGTACAACACTACACAATCACTGAACATTGCACTACAATATACTACCCTACACAACAATAACACTACACAACATTACGCTACACTACGCCAAACAACACTACACCACACCAAACACTACACAGCATTACATTGTACTACACTACACCATCACTGAACACTGCACTACAATACACTACACAACAGTAACATTACACTACACCAAAAAACACTACACCACACCAAACACTACACAGCATTATACTATACAACACTACACAACATTACACTATACTTCACTAAACCAAACAACACCACACATTACACAACATTACACTACACAATGCCACACCAAACACCACTACACAACACATCACCAAACACTACACAACACATCACCAAACAACACTGCACAAATTTACACCAAACAACCCCAAACCACTACACATAATGCTACACTACAAGACCCCTGCACTCATTATAAAGTGCAGCACCCTCTTCTCTTTATTCCCAACTTGGCTCTTTATTTGGAAATTCAGAATTCTTCCATCAAACCAAGCCATTTATAATTTTTTCCAATCAGATGAGGAAATGAAACATCAAGAACAGGTCAAGTTTAGGGTGGAACCATTAGAAAATGTTTATGTGGTCAAACGCAAAGGGAAAACAGACCTCACATACCTAACTCTGAAAGAGGCCCAGACTGTGCTCTGCACACTACGCCCTCCTCTTTAGCCCAGTTACTTTGGTCTGGTATTTTCATAATGCATCTGTAGTGGTTGTAGCTCAACCGGTGGTGCTAACTGTAATTCTTTCTTTGCTTAATGGCGTTGTTCTGACAAAAGCCCCTTTGTTAAAGCAAAAGAACAACACCTACTTTAAGGCCTGAGATGAGATAAGCTGTAAGAAAAGATCTTTGATACCTTTTCGATGTCATATACAGGCTCCTAAATTGAGGTAACGGGCTGTTGTGGTAGGATCTAACTAGGTAGTTAAAGTGCGGATTAATATCATTTAGCTAGTTTGGTCAAAGCCAGATAACCTAATGTAGCTGCAGTAACATGAGTAAAACAGTGGTAATCTAAATCACCATCTGAGCCCTGACGAATCCGCGAGGTAAAACTGCCCATATTAAGATGCATTACTCCTATATTACTACTGCACTCATTGGCTATGTTTCTGGCTATATCCAAGATGTGTCAATTTCCATAATTCCGGTTTTGGGTTGAAAATAAGAAAAACTGTAGCAGTAAAGTAGCAAATCTTAAACATTACTCTTGGGTGATACTGTAACTACAAGGATACACGCCTTTTCTGTGACATCTTGGAATGATAGATATTTCATCTGAAGTAGAGGGCCTTTATATGACATCACAATGCTATCAATGATCTTTTTCATGATTGTTTTCTGTCGCATTAAAGCAAGTCTAAAATGGCTGCTCTTCTGACTTAATCCAATGACATGCCTGATTTTCCTTTATTAAAGGCATCCTGGGGTTCCCCAAGATTATATAAATTTCCAAAAACGCAACATAAAGTGAACAAAATGGCCCATAACTCACAGCCCCTCATGACGAAATGAACAAGTGCGTGCCTAATTTGTTAATGCATGATTGACCACATTACTTGGGGGTTAATCTGTTTTCAGGAGGTCACCAAGGCTTTCAAGTCAAGGTAGTGCAGCATATCTTAGCTTATCGTTTTTCTCCTGTATTTTTTTAGGCTTTAAAGCCAGTGTGGCTGAAACTGCACTTGTTACTCATCCAATAGAAGGAGCAGAAGTTGTCACGCCATTGCGTGTCTGTCTGTCTGTGAAAAGGGTAAACAAATGAATTATGGATGGTTTTGGCTGGACCTGGGTGGATACTGGTGAAATGACTGCCTATGGGAAAGAACAGTTCAATTTTAGGCTTGATACAATAAGTAGCCTAGATGCATTAGCAAAACTCTTGATCATGGCTTTGGGGCCCTGGCAACAGCACCCATGCCCAGTACAATCACAAAACATGCCCTCTGCACAGCTTTTCACAGCATTGCTTGACCAGACATAAATTTGGCACATTTGTTGTCCATAGCATCTAGATGGGTGTCATAATCATCACCCTAGGTCATAGGCTACGCTCAATGTGGCTGCAAAATGCACATTTCACACATGTCAATAGCATTTGACAGCATTCGTCTCACATTTGGTAAACCTATCGGACACAATCTACAGACCTTCTTCTTGTTGAAGTGGCTCTTGATCCCTATCCACAGGCAACCATGACCAGCCATGCCAAACATGGTGGCACAACACGATTTTTCCATTATTTCTCACTCATTGGTTGATTAGGCTCATGTTTTGCACAGCTACCGCTCACAGCCTGTGGATATACAGAAAGTTCCCATTGCCTTAGGTCCACAGGCACACACAAGATGGCTGCCAAACATATTTGTCTCACGGCAGTAACACTTTCCAGTATTTGACACTTTTTTTCTGGTAATGGACTGTATGTAAAGAATGTGTAAACTGCCTTTCACAGATTTGAGAGGATGCATCCTATACAGTATACTTTTTACCTTATACATAATTTTATTACATTTTACAGTTTACTGTACAATTTGTTATCAGTCCTAGATGGTATTTGAAATTATAAAAAACAATAAATAAAACACTTGTCCAACTCCAAAATGCATTTTCACACAAAGCATGGTTTGCTCTAAAACAGGGCTAAATCGTCTAAATTTTCCAATAAATTTCATTTCAAATAACAGGCACTACTGAATGCATGTGGTCAACTCCACCTCATCTTGTGTGCACAAAAGAATGCGTGCACTCACTTGGAGAAGAAATACATAATAATTGTGCAAACATCTGCAATTTGTTACTATGAAAACATAAAGCCAGACAGTCAGTCTATCAGAGGAAATAATACGGTTAAATAGTTCCTGTGATTCACAGAAGAGGCACACAGGGTTTTGAGTGGCACTGGGATAAAATGAAGCTATACATTATGTTCAGTCATGGAGGGTTGTTTACCCCCTCAGCGAGCCCCGGAATAAAGGATTCCCTCACTGGAATGGACGCGCTGTTGCTAACATGCTACCGACGCGCGTACAGTAAAAGACCCTCTTCAGGGCTGAGCTGGAAAGTAGAGCACGCAGGAGTTTAGCTCTTTAAGCCACATCCCTTCCATTCCTCTGCTAATTTAGTCCTTATTACAGTGTTCATTAACACACATAAGATCCATGTCAATAACTTTGGGTGAATGACAGCATTGTTTTGTTGTTTTGAATTAAATTCTTGTACCATTCTTACTTGAGGTTTATATCAAACAAACTTGAAAATTTATTTTAAAAGGCAAATAAAATTTGTTTTTAACCAAAAAAGGAAACAGATATCCAGTTCAATTCCAATGTTTTCGCTATGAATACCTACACACGATCATGCCTCCACTGTACTGATTTGATGATCTGATTTTACACTTGAATTTGCTGCTGTGAAAACGCACTAATTCCACATACTTAGTAACGTTTTTGTTAGCACAAATAAGATTCAGGTTGGCTGCCAAAAGCAAATATTGTTGTGCAAAATGTAGCAGTTGGCAATTTCAAATCTGAAGTGTCCCGTGTTTAATTTCCATTTTTATTTTAGAGTTTTGATTTTCAATCAGATTTAATCTGAAATAAAAAATAAGTTGATACATGATTTGGTGTCAGGTGATTTAATGCTCCCATTACACTCAGTTTGACCCAGTTTTTTAAACATGTTTACTGCCACACACTCCTGCATATTAATGTCTGAAGATTCAGAAATGTATTAAAACTGATGTTTATAACAATTACACTGCTAATGTTTCAGTCGTTAAATGCTATTAAGTTGATTTTAAGATTTTCACCTTACAAGACAGCAAAGTGAGTCCAAAAATTTATTTGGACGTTGAGAAAAATATACTAAAACCTAAAAACTATACCCTATTATGAATATTACTTTGTTTCAGGCATCCAGCTGGTGAAACATTAGATGCCTTGCACTTAACGCCCGTGGGTCATCAGACCAAACCAACCAAAACAACCATCCTAATAGAGACATAAGTAAATAGTCTCACACTCTCTAACGCCTTCAGAACCAATAGCTAACTTAAACCATTACTCATAAAATAACAGGAGCTCAGCAGATAGAGTTTTTCATCACAGATGAACGGCTCTGTACACCACTATTTTATTCCATGTAACTTGTAAAGTAGCCACTGTATGTTATTATACCAAGATGCCCTAAATATAGTACCCAGCTACCCTCATTTCAGTATGATAGTCGTCTGAACTTACACAATTACAGTAGCTTATAGAGCATCACTAACAATATCATCCTAATAATACAAACTGTTTCAGACTGTTTCATACAGTATACAGATATAGAGTCCAGTGAACAACCTATGGATTATCCATTTCTGTGTAAAAACAAACACACAAATAAATAGAAAATGACACTTTTGTGCTTAAACGCTACCCTTCAAGCCAACAGTTGTATTTTTTTAATCTAAATGAAATTTAGTGGTGTATGTATGTAGTCCATTGGCCTTTCCTCATTTGAAAGGGTTTCCTTGTTTCCCATACCTTGGGCCTCCTCTGAGACAGTCATTTTACGTTTTCTTGTATTAGACCTATTTTTTTTTTCTTTTTCCTTTAATCACTGTGTTTTTTTAAGGTACAAAGCTGCACTGTTTAAGTAACATGTCTCGTTTAAGGCAAAATAGTTATTTCTTACAGAATATTACACTGTACATTAAAAACCAATATTTGTTAAGGTAAAAATAAGGGAAAAAAATTTTATTTTCCATCTATGGTACACTTATGGGTTTAACCCCTGCAATACCATGCAGGTTTGTGTAAATGGAAAACACTAGAGCACATAATATACTAAAAGCTCAGGATTTGTTTTATCCTGTTGTCACAAAACTCACAAACAGAATTAATATGAACATCATTCCATCTCTTGCACAGAGCCAGAGTTCACGTTTAGAGGTAACATGTGTATTGGTATACACAAAAAACGCAACGCAACAATAAACGAAATGTTACTTTTTTATTTGCGCAACCTTTTTTCATCTCAGTTTGAAATAGAGCAAAAATACTTTGTTGGTTATCAGGAGTCACACAGCTTTAAACATGCTGCATGTAAAGACCAAACCACTTTTCATAAAAAATGGATCACACCCTGGAGATTATTCCAATAAAGCCACATTAAGGGGTTCAGCTTGCCTTCTATCCATTAATATGATCATTAGTCAAATCATTGCATTTGTTCATGCATATTGGTATTCAGATATATCATCACTGGCTGCAGACCATCAAGTAACGATAAAATAGTGATGTCTGAAATATGTGTTATCATGTCTGGCCTTTATGGATTTCACTCCTCTTTCCCCATCACTCCATCAGTTTTCCCTTACCCCCCCTCACTGAAATACATTTAATTTACCTTTTAGTGCTCCCTTGATGGTCTGCTTGTTCAAGATAATTTCACATCTGCCTGAATGTTTTTAAACACAGGCTAGGACCCATTTGAGGTCCCATTACTGTTCCATTAACATTTTGCATCTGCCTGTGCACCACTGCCCCGGGAGTCCCCCATACCCTATGCATGCCTACCCCCCACCCGGGAGCAAACCTGCTCATGCTGTTTCACTGCGAAAACACATAACCCCCAAATTACAGCCAACTTACAGGACTCAGCACCAACCAATGAAATAATGACAGCCTTAAAAAGGTACAGGGCCTAACAAATGATTTTTTTTACAGTTTTGTCAAAAGATGAATATTTCCCATAATTTACCATTTGTCAACAGGTGAAAAATATACCCACATTTAGGTAAACTTCACCCCAAAGTTGAGTAGATCTCTAGGATACTATGCCAGACACTTCAGCTCGTCATCTTATTTTGATTTAAGATGGAAGCTGCATGCTGCATTAGCATTGAAAAGTATGGAAACAAAATGTGAATGACAAGATGAAGGGGAACACTCCTGTCACCTAGATGAATTTTTTAAGCTGGAGGATGCTACAAAATAGCTTGAGCCTTCAATAAATTGGCCAATACCAACTAGCAAATATTGTTATTTTTATTATTGATTGTAATCAATTTTTGATGGCAAGCCATATCTGCATCACATCACAATTAATAAAGACATTCACAACTATAATGTAAAGGCCTTGGAAAAAAATTCTCAGCTGCATGTAAAATCACTTCTATATAAAGTAAAGGCTTTGAGGATAACTAGTTATTAATAAAAATTGCTTGTTTGTAGCTACCTCAGCTTGTCTTTAACAGTTTATTTCCAAAGGGCAAATTATATTTTTAGCTATCGAAAGTGCAAAGAACAAACATACACAAATATATTTTCCTAAAAAACATCAAAACACTAATCAAAGCCACCACCAAAACCAGGGACCACTGTTATAAAACACCACTATACAGGCATGTAATGTCAAATTGTTAGGAATGATTTTTCCTTCCAGTTTTACTTCAAGTTCAAATGACTCGTGTTTACATCATTACTTGTTGTTTTGACTATGGGCACATGCAAACCCTTCGAATCAGATCTGATGGAGTAAGGCGTTTTTGTTTTTTTTTTTGTTTTGTTTTTACAATTTCTACTTCATATCAGGAGTAAAGTCACTGTAAATTGGGATTGTAAGTATTTGTAATATAACAAATATTTAAATCAAAAGACTGAACACAGAGACAGTGATTTACACACACACAGTCCGTACTTACACTTCAACATTACATGGTGTCCTCTCATTATACTGACTGCACTAAGCTCGAGTGGCTAGTTGTCAGCATTTCATCTCTCTGCACTTGCAGACAACATCTAGTATGGAATATACGGATATACAGCACGATTTGGGTATGAATATCATACCTAAAACTGACCCAAGCCTGAGAAAAGATAGCTTGACACCAACCTTAGCCCAATGAGCATTCTTTATTTTGTACTTTATTTTAAATGATTTTGGGTTTGGTTCAGGTTTAACATGTACATATGACATTCTGTCTGAAAATGTTACATAATTATGTGTATGAATGAGAGAAAACATACAGAGGTTGGGGAAAATAGCTGCCTGCCACTTTTGAGCTTTTCAAAACACTGCTATGAGGCCAGAAACATCAAAGTAAGTATAAACATGGTTGCTAGATAATCACAGTAAACAAATCATTCCACCCCTAAAATTATCTTATGTGCTAGTTAGCTAGCTAGCTAAGTAGCACAAACTGTGTAAAGCACATAACAGAGAGAGAGTCATCCACTTCAGAATGTAAACACGGTAGCCACATTAAAATCCTTGGCTGACATGAACACAAACAGCACAGCAGCTTAGGAGGAAATGGTCACCTCTTACCAGCAAATAGTGGTACAATCTGTCCTTACTTTAAGATTAATCTGGGGGTTGGCTAAGGTAGCTAACAGCATCAACTGGAAGGAAGTTCCAAGCTGAGGATTTAACGATCTGGTTCACTATCACAATTAGCTCTCCTGGTAAGCGCTTTCTTTTGATGGTATTGGCACCCATTTTCTTAAGTAGATGCACTAATGACACTCAGTTTTGGCATGTGCTTCTTCCCCTCCAAAATGACATGCTTCGTGGAGGCATGATATGAAATTGGTATGAAGCAATTTACCTCAACTTTAGTGTCTACTAAATTAGGCATATTTTACTTCACAGTTTCTTGTAAACACAGACAATAATATGAAGTATTTTAACCTAAAATAATACCCAGACCTATCCCAAGTGTCAGATGTTAAATATCTGCCGGACCCAACCTCTGGGTTCTGGTCCCTTCGCATTTGCATTAGGTATCAGACTTCTACACAGAAGGCCTTCACTGCAGCTTTCCCGACATGCCCATTACCCTGCAGGTCAAGGAAAGAAGACTGCCCCCTGCTGGAGGGGTACAGCAGAAACACATACTCTCCTCAGATCTCCTGTGGAACCATAATGACTACACAGTTGTGTGATACAAGTCATAGTTACTGTTGAATTACCAAAGCCACAAAAGATGAGAAATACATCCATTCTTATGTTTTTAATATGATTTAAAGAGCAGAAAACAAAGGAGCTCTTGATGACAGGATAAGGATCTCCTGACTGAAATGCTCTGTATGTAATAAATTTGCAAACATGGCAGCTTCCTTTAGTTATTAATGTTAGCATTATAAACACTGCCATTGAGAATAAAAGGCAGCAGTGTATACAGTAGGATATTTGATATTAAATATTTATGTTTAATATCAAATATAAACAAACACCTATACTAAAACACTGTTTGTTTCTACTTATGGGGACAAAGAGAAGGACAGCCTAACAGAATAAAAATGTTTCCTCAGATCTCATCTTGGAGAAGAAGATACACATTTCAATATATGCCATTAAATAATGAATAAATGCTGATATGGAAGATGACACATGAAAATTTTACTCAAACTGCAGCACACAGTGTGTGTGTGGTTTCTGCAGTGACTGTTCTGGTTTGCAAACTCTTGATGCCCTCTCAGCAAGCAGCCATGCTTACTGACTGAAAACTGTGACATTTCCCCTAAGGGCTCTTTTACAATCACCATGTATGGAATTAAACAACTGCATAGCAGATGCAGTTTAAAATCCCTTCAAAAAAATGAACTGAAATGAAGCCAAAGCTTGCTGTAGTATCCATAAAACCACCATTAGCATCTATTCGCACTGTTTACAACCATTTAATCATTGACGCTGAGATATCATTATTTCCACATTTAAATTAATGATATGAGATGTTTCTACTGCAGTAAATAGGCTCGGGTAGGACACAAAAAAGGAGAAAAACAACATCACTTGTGTCAATGTTTAGCTGTTCCTCACCTCAGTGTAAAGTTTGCCTGTATGTAAACATTGCTCTCAAAATTCATATTTTCAGGACTAATTTGAAAAGACATACGGACGACACACAAACAGCTTATCGGAAGCACTCTGAAATGGCACTGGAATAATCATGTTCATTAAAACCAAGATTCATGTAAGCCTAAAGCACAGCATTAACAAAGCAAAGTATGAGGACTGGCCATAGATACCCTTACTTATTTTATTAGTCTCTTACTTTTCCTTGGTGAAGTCCCTAAAGTTCCATAACCATTCCATAACCAATCTTTCTAGGCATTGAGTGGATGAATACATACAATTGTGTCCATGCTACTCTTATATAAAACACCGCTTGACCTAATGTTCATTTTTCTCTTCATCTTTTAAACCCTTACATCCATCCAAAGAGCAGAATTTTCATTCTCTGTACATCCAAACAAACAGTGACTATACTTTATCAAGGCCTGTGTAGGCCCTCAGTTCATTACAGGCCATTTCTCACTGACAGTACACATCCTCTGCCCCCAGGGTCAATCTCGTATGAAATCCCTTGGCTTATACATGTATGCATCTCTTACGGCATTAAGGATGTGTTTCAGAAATAAACCAAGTGTTTTTGTTGTCCTGAGGAAAATACCAGTGAACTCAATGGCAAGACAGACAGAGAAAGGACCAGCGTGGACAATCTATGCCTGAAGGCTCATCTCACCCCTGAACAGCTTGTTATTGCAACATTGAAATTACAACAGGGGATACAACTGTATTCACTTTCACAACATCCACAAACTAATAATCAATTGCTGCTAAACGATTCAGTCAGGATGATTAATCATTCTGGGGAAAACTGAATAAAAAAATCCACGACCAAAGAGAGGCATGCAGCACAAAAAAACAATGTCCTTCACGGTTGACAGTTAAGCATGCTGGCACCATACTTTGTATTTAACGGTGCTGCACAATCGGCATAAAAAATCCATTTAACTTTGCAGGACATCTGTAAACCATAACAATCAGTTGATGAAACCGCCCCCATTCAATGGGAGGTTCAAAGGCCTTGCTCCTCTTCCTCCTAATCAGTGATCTTACAGAAAAGGGGGTAATGGGGCTGTAGTCTTTTCCCTGTGGATCATCAGACAGTCCCGTTCATGGGAAAAACACTAACACAGTTGTGCAGCGACCCTCTAAAACCACAGAAGAACAGAAAGCTTCCTTCACCAACCAAACAGCATGAGCTGGTGGGGTTTTCACACAGCACATGACAGGATCTGATCCTGGTTTAATTTAGTCTTATGGCCATGCAGATAGACTCAAATCAGCCCTTGAGCTGAAGATATCACAGCAAACTTGATAGTAAGGCACTTGGGAGCATCTCTAGTGTATCTGATGGTGCTAAGTACACATCACAAGTCATACTGTATGATACCATCATATTTTTCCCCAGAGAGAATGGGCACAAATCTTTTAAATCAAGCCAAAGTGAATTTCGGACAATGGTGCTGCTATACTGAACCATTCCAATTCTGATCTCCTGATGAAAATCCGTTTTACAATCACTGTTTAGACTACTCTCTGTGGATCACGGTCACTGTCAGACTGTTCAGTTTTACGGTGCAAATTTGTACTGGCCTGAATTCTCCCTCTAGAGGCAACAACCCTTCAGTGCAGGAGGGATGTCTGCCTGGAGAGAAAAGTACATTGTATTTATTAACTGTCATCTATGTACTGTAATTGGCTTGTAAAAATAAATATATAATTTAATGATTATGAACACATTTTGGTCTTTCATTTGGATACCAGCTCTGCAGTTCAGGAGGGCGAAAAACTGAAGGGAAGCGGCATGAATCCACCGTCATTAATGTGTGATCCACATTGAATAACCTTAATTTTATAACTACACTGATCGAACAGGTACAATTAAGAATTACAATCTGCAATCATTAGCGGCTTTGGAGACTTTTCAGAGGGCGGGTTTAAGTGCTAGGGAAAAATAACACTAACATAATGTGGCCCATGACTTACAAATTTCGAAATGCACTAAAATGCCTTAAATGTGGCTTCATATCATATCACATCTGATATCATATCACTTTCTTCTCGTCGAAAAGCACTATTTTAACTATATTAGCCTATTGTTACACTGTGCCCGTTTACAATTTAACAAGTACTGTATGTATTATAAACAGAACGACCTGAGAGAAGCCAGAGAATAACGTTTGTGAGATAGTGAAAGTGAGAGTTTACCTTGTAACTGCTGCGTTTTTGTCCCTCTTAAAAAGATATCATGTTAGCTAGCTAGCTAACAGTGTCGAGCATTTTACAGAAGTGACACTCGGACACACTCACACGACCCCTCCATACACTCGCACGGTTCGCCACCGCCCGAAATGAACTCGCAAATAGCCGTTCGGCTTGTGTGCCCCGCTGGAATGGCGAGCCATTAATGACTCGGGGCTGTTGCCAAACAAACGTCCCAATAATTGAATTATCCGGCAAAAGAATGGACCGACATGTCCATGTACACGGCTTCCCTAACAAACGCCAGCTTCTGGCTAGCGTGCGCTCGCCTGCACGCGGACAGACTTCGGAAGGCGGTTCAAGTTCAAACTGAGCGCGTTTTCCCGCCGCCTGCGCGCGCCGCGGCCTGCGGATTGCTGTGGGGAAGCAGGTGCGCTCCCTGTTTCTGCCCTGCAGTCACTGGCAAAACAAAGGAAGCAGCGGGGAAAAAAAACAAATACCTGTCTACCCGAAGGCAGTATGAGAAAGACATACAGCTCAACTGATTTTAAATCAATCATCGTGACATGAAACATCTGTTATTATTTTTTTCCAGCAAATGCGGTGAATGATTCTGTTCACTCACCTTAATTTAAAACGATCAGTTGATAACTAATTAACTAGTACAAATGAACGCTATTAAGCAACGGTACAACTTACCGTTTAAAACGTAAATTAACCATTTTGTAACGTTTCACATGAATAGAAAAATACTAGCTAACACCTATACTGTAAGAGAAAAAATGTAAGAATGATTTTCTGGGTGAACGCATAGTGTACTTCAAGCCTAAATTGTATGCAAATACATATGGATGAGAACTGAACCCCACCCCCCACCCCCTGCACATATACACATGTCACACACACAGATTTTCAACAAAAGCAGAGAAAACACTGAACATATGTGTGTATACTAATAGGTTAAATCTGCATCTTGGAGCCTGCTGACCTATATACCGTACAGTGACCCCATCACATCTTCGGCGGCAATAATCCTGCTTACATACAAAAGATGGAATTTCAGATGTCCTTTTGAAAAGAAGACATTGTAGGAGCTTACAAACATGTGACCAATTTGTTACTTGAATACATACGTTTGGATTATGACACAATCCGAAGAATGATTTAACAAGTATGAGACAGATTGAACGGAACCAAATAACATCATGTTGTTGCCCCGTGGACATCCCCCACCAAAGATTCATTTACCTGTACGTGAGGTACAAACTCTGCTGTATTTCTTAGTTGGAGAACCGCAAAAGACTAAACAAAATGTCACCTTAGAGATGAATGTGATTCAGTTTGAAAGAATGGATAGACACACTACATTGATTTCATTACAGTAGCCTCCCAATCTCCAGGAACTGACGACAGCTGAACCCGACTGCCACAAATGATCTCCACACAAGCCGTCATGACCTCCGGCAGCAAAGCTCTCCAGGCGGCCTGTAGCATCTGTGCTGCGAGAAGTCATTTGAATGAAAAGGGACCAATGTTTTGACACAACGTCTTGTGCTTAAGTGTACATAAATACGCTCGTAAGCGAGGGGCATATCATGTCGGATCAGTCGATAGACACATTGCTTGGGCAGAGCCACGATTTTGAATGTTGCCCACATTGGACATTTTCACATGGTAGGTGAGGTATGTTTTTCAGTGCTTGCCTTGAAAACTCCAGAAGAGGCAGCTGTGGACAGGAGGCTATGAGAACAGGTGGGGTGTTTGTTGATAAAATCACACATTTCACACCTCAGAGTTAGCGGCCCTCCCTCACATGCAGCTTCACATTTCTACATCTCAAAATGCTGGTTACACGCAACACAAACAAACAAGCAGCACATGAAATGCCAGTGAACAGCACTCTTTTTCAGGGAATATTGGGATCTTATCTGTGCACCCTCGCTAATTGAAATGTAATCATTCAACACTGTGCTGCAACAGTTCCATCCCTAAACCCCCTAATCTGCTTTCAGATATAATTGTTAAGGCACGCTGTCAACAATGGCTTAGAAGGGACCATAAAACGGAGGCCGGGTGCATGAAGTGAGCCTGCCGTTAATGGGTCAAACGACCGCAACAACCACACAGCTGAGGAGAGGATTTGAGCTGATTGATTTTATCGCGCTTCTCTAATGCTGGGCAAATCATTGTGATTTACTTGACAGACAAGGGCACGGCAAGGCTGAGAACATAATCTAATAGTGTTTTGAAAACCATCAAGCATTTTTACGGACAGCACTGAGGTCTGAGCAGGACCTGGTCCTGATGAGACAGATGGAGATAGGCATACAGTCTCAGGCAGTTCAGCCTGTACTGTGCCTTATATTTGAAAAATATGCTTCCCACAATGATTTTACACTTTTAAATTAAGTCTGGGGACTTCTACAGAGGAAAAACTAAACTGTCCCTCCAGAGTGGTGGAGAACCTGTGCTTCAGCTATAAACTGAAAAAATGTTGTTTGGACTAACCTCAAATGATATCATTATTAATATGTTCAAAATGCCGACACTAAAAACAGTAAAGCAGAGCATTAAGCAAGTAAGCCTGTGTTACATAAACAGCTGCAGCCATATGCCGCTATCTACTTCATGATCTTGTGTGTCACTTAGGTGACTCCTCCAGCGCAAGTCACCTCAGGTGTTCTTTGAGGCAGTACGCTCAGTCCTGTAAAGATCATTCAAGACCTCGTTTTGACTGCAATTAGACCGCCGAAGCGGGGAAAAGAGAAAGCATCCAAAACTCAGCGTCAGGTTAAGCGGAGAAGAGTTTACTCCAAATTTTAGCAAGGATCCAATAAAGCAATCGGGTTATGTCTAATCTCGCCGCAGTCACAGATGTGCTGTTCTTGATGTCTGTACACAAAGTACAGTTATATTTATAGCTTGCCAACTAGGCTAATCCCCGTTATGTAATATTTAGAACTCGGCGACGGCAAACATGTTTAAATGAGGCTTCCCCTCTGCACAGCGTGGCACGGCCCCATGGGTATTCTTACGCAGTCTGCAGCGGAACACAAACATTAACAAACACCTCAAAGCCACGGCACCATTTCTGACTGCGTTCTCTGGCAGACACAGAGTACTTATGTACAGTAATCAGCTAGCCCCAGACTGAGGATGCAGCACGGTCACACATGCAGGTTCTGGTTATAATGGCCCTGTGTTCTGTTGAGTGTTTCTAAGAGAAGTTAGAGGAAAAACAAGAAAGGAAAGAAGAAAGAACACAGTGGTAATAAGCAATATTTTGTGTCAGTCCTGCAGCTTGCTGGACTTTTGACTGTGCAACACAGGAGTCTGAGAGCTTTGTTACTCTATCATTTTTAAACATCCGTTTAACATGACGGGCCCACAAGCACACAGAAAAAAGGAGCTGAATGTCCACCCTTACCTCATCGCCCATCCATCAGCATGCCACTGACTGAGTCTGGGAGCAGGGAACCCTGGATTTTAGCAAAGTGTAACAACAGTTTGGAGAACAGGAGCCTGAAAGTAAGATGGGGTTAACTGAGCATGGTGCTGGATTCCTGACGGGGCCGGCTGTTCCCAAGCAACTCGTTCTGCTTCAGTGAGCTTGCACCGCTGACCTGACAGCGCCGAAGAGATCATTAGGAACAGGGAACTGCTAACAGACACATTGTCTCTAACTGAGGAAAAAGGGGGAAATGAGAGGAAGAAGAAGAAGAAGAAAAAAAAACTTTCATTGTGTGCGCGAGGCAGGCGTGGAGCGCACATTCTTTTCCCCGATCTGAGGGCTTTTAGTGCCCCCCGGTTTTTCGGGTCGGTATGAAAAGGCCTTTGACGGTCTGTGATTCACCGCGCCCCTGCCACCAGCCACCATCCGAAACTTTCGCTTCCCTTCACATTCCTGGGAGGGAGCCGTGACAGACAGGTGGGCCCTCACCACAGGGGCTTCACGCTTTGCTGCAACTGTCGAGCAGGACGGGGCCGCCGAGCTCTTTCATTGGCTGTCAGCCGTGCTTCCTTCCCTTGGGCCAGGATTAGTCACCAATATGCTGGATGTGGGTACAGGCCAGTGCTGTTTACAGGCACAGGAGACCGTCAGCAGGTGGTCTGTAGCTAAACAAGTAGACACACCTCTGTATACACCTGGCTAGAGCAGTGGCACTATTGTACTCTAGAGAATAACTGGAGCAACAGTGAGAATATCTGCTTTGGGTTCTCCACAGCTAAAAAGTGCTCCTTGTCAGCTTACATAAATTACCACAAATCTCACGGGGTGTTAGATTATGATATCACATTGCTAATTATGTTCCCCCAACGGTGTTTAAATTGCACAATGGCATGTCAGAATAAGACAGCTTAATGGATGAAAACCTTTACTTGTCGACCAGAACAATCATTTCAGTGGCACATTCTTGTGAAAAAAGAGGTCTCTGCCAGTGCAGATTTGTGATATTGAGGCCATTTTCAGAATCTTGGTCTTAAGCTTTGCGTGTGAATTGTATCTTTGTAGGTGCCGTGCAGATGCTGAAGGCTAAGGATTGCAACACACAGACAAACCCGCACCAGGCTTTTGATACTACCCTGCCAAAACATGGTTTAGTGGCATAGCTGAGAGAGCTTTCTATTTTGTTTTAATAACCTCTTAAATTCAAAAACCTTACATATCTAAAACAAAAATGCAAGTGATAGTGACAAGTCATGAAATGAAAGAAATGGCAAGTTGTCATAACATACTATCAGATAATTTGATCCACAAATACAGCAGTTTTCTGAACAGTCTAACCTTCCCACTAATGCCAGACTTTTGCAGGTTCACCAAAATAGCTTCACTGTAGACTGTAACTTTGTGAATGACAGTATGAACCAATATGCACAGTATCCCAGGGAATGCAATACAAACCAAACTCTGGACATGATAAACTATTTCACCAATAAACATTTCAAGTTCCACAGGGAATGTTAAATTCTATTTTACACATTTTGTTGTGAATGCACAGGGTTTTGAAAATGAGCAGAAAGACAAAAACAAGGTAAAGAAAGGCAAAAGAAAAAACCGTCGTTGGCTCGGCAGTGACGAGTTCCATGGTTCTGTTTTTCAGTAGCCTCAGAGCTTTTTCCCCATTTTATTCAATGTGACAGATGCGCTTTTTGTTGTATTCGGAGACTTGTGTTCTGCACTCTGGGCAGGCAGGTTTTGAGCCAGCTGTGTCCATTCTAACACCCCACGAAGAGGTCCTTTCACCACTTGTTAGTGCAACAAAAGGTAGAGCACAATTTCAGGACCCAGTGTTGTTGTACTTCATCTTGTGGAAGTGTATGTTTTGTTTTTTCTTTCAGTAACATGCAGCTTTTTTAGGAAAGTTTGCTGGTGCACCGCTGTACCATTTGTCTGGAGGCAGTGAACTGAAGGGGCAGTCAGATTCCATCAAAACGCTGTGCTTTCAGCAGCAGGAGGGAGGAGACCAAACCAGGCAAGTCGACTGTCAAATAATCACTCTTACAGTACAACCAATCTCCCAACAATAAATTGCATGGTCAAAAGTTTCCAAAGTCGGTTCATACTAATCACTAACCATATAGAATTTAAAGATATACATGCAGTGATATGGAAGCGTTACAACAAATTTCAACAAGTATAATAATAAACAGTTGACAGTGATATGAAATAGATAAGAAAAGGAAGGTCTTCACTTATAGGGAGCCAAAAGACAGTCTGAAGAGGTAGGTCTTCAGACGACCTGATGCCCTAAGGCTGCAGAACGGGGTGGTGTGGATTGCGTAGGGTATGGAGGAGCCAATCCCCTCTCTGCCCAGCAGGCTAGCCAAGTGGTTCGAAATGGATTCCTGCTGTTACTGGGAGCCAATGCTGGGAGACCAGAAGGGGTGAGAGGTGGAAATCATTTCAGCTCTTTAATTTACATGCCAATAAGTAAAGATCTCATTCTCAATGAGAGACTGTTGTAGGAGTAAGCAGATACAAATGCTGGTGAAATCCTGAAACGTTGTGGAAATTTTTCCCCACATATTTTCAAACACTACAGCTCACATCTGTCCTCTCTGCTGTCGCCGCTAACAGCTTCTATGTTTTAGCTGCCATTCAAGCATCAATGCACATTTAAAGCCATGTAAACAAACTGGCCCACTGCGGATTGCCTTCGGGTTTCACTACGAGCGGAACGTTCTGTTCTGAGTCACCCCTGTTAAGTGCCCAGTGCGAATTACAGAACTGTATACACACAGATAATCCTGCCTGGAAAATGGCCCAGTTGACTTCACACGGCAATAACTGCTGTAATGAGATCATTACAAAAGGGGAGAGCGAATGTCTCTTCTAGTCTCTGACGCAGCAAATTTTCACTCAACCTGAAGGGGCATCGCAGGTGAATCTGTGATGGGGACAATACATAGAGAATGATTAATCTAAACAGTTGTAAAACGGACATGACCTGATCATATGGTGATAGCTTAAGCCATTAGCCACAGGCCAAGCTATCACAGACAGTGCCTGACCCTGGCTATATTCATTGACAGATCATTTAGAGTAAAAGAGTGATTATTGGGTGTAAAGAATGACACTTCACGGAAAAAGGATATGTTTCAGATCACTGCTTTTCGGAAGCTGTTGCTGATGAGGTATTCTACAGTCCCCTGAAGATGCAGCTAACAGTAGAATGAGGACCTCCATGGACCCTGTAATGGGCGGAGCTACCATGTGCTGTCAATCACTGACTTCTACAGTCCAACCACCAAACATTTCTCTCCAACAGGAACACTAACATTCACTCACGTTGTCAGTGCCTGACAGCATGCGATTGTTCCACCTGTTTTGTTGAGGCCCCACTTTCCAATCACAAGACTATAGTAAAAGCTTACAAATGACTGATTTAGTGTTTTTGTCTCCGCTAAGGGCTAGGTGATACAATATAATGAACAAGTACGGAGGGAAAAATGGAAACATTTCCTGGGATGTGTCAAAGTTCTGTTATGTGTGTGAATGTTGTGTGCTGTATTGTGAGGTGTAGACTTTACTATGTGGGGGCATAGAGCACTTCATACTCTAATTGAATACACTGGAAGCTTGTAAATCCTATTTTCTCAAAATATCTGGCTGTGTGTGTCTGAGAGGAACAGAGGAGAGATGCTACACAGAAACTGAATCGCCCAGAGCACACGACTGCATGACAGCACTTTAGAGCAATTGCTCTTAAAAGGAAAAAGGACACTGATGGATTTCTTAGATTTCACAGTTGGCTGGAGAAAGACAGCTTTTAAATGTGGGATTGCATAACAACAGGGGAAGGAAACCTTGTTTTATGTGTGATTAGTGTGACTGTGACCATGTTTAAGTGCACAATTTAATACTCGATGTGATTAACTGATTGAAAGGACAAGCAGCATTCTGTCACTGCCACACAGAGTTAGCCCAAGGCATCCCATGATGCTTTGCAATGCAGTATGAGTGGCATATGCTCTACAAACACACACATACAGTCTCTTGCAGTCATTAAACAAAGACATTGTAATACAGACGCTGCACTTCATCCTTCATCAAGCATATTCTTTATGTATCACAAACGCTCTCAAAATTGATAGGCAAAATATCTGAAACCATTTAGGAAAGGATACAATATATATGCTGACTGCTAAAAAGCTGTAGAGAAACAAAGCAAATGCTCCATAAAAATACTAAATCTATCATTTACAGTGTATCTCCAACTAATTTACATCTACAGTGTAATGCCCAGATTGCATCTGAAGTCAATGACGACCTTGTCCTCACAGTTCAAAATTGAACTGTTTTCTGACATGTGCACAACACCGTGCATTTGGCTGTCACAGAAATCCATGGAAAACATTATGGAAAAAACAGCTTAAATTTGTGACGTAAAATGAAGGATATGCAACTTGTTCAGGCTTGGTAATTCCTAAACTTGCACAAACAAGTCAAACATTCAGGAATGGGCAAACCAGTACTTTCTAATACTTTTAAACCACCCCAAACTAATGTATTTGACACAAAATGGAAGGTTAACTGCATTTGCAGAAAAAATCCTTTTGTTTAGACATGTACATATAGCGTATTGGATGTCCCACATTCTGGTGTTTTCAGTTTATGGTTGGGTAAAAGCAGGGATTATTTATTTAAGACATTGGACTATTGCCTGCGCAAAATACAGCACTTGATCTCCTGAATGTTACAAAGAAGAGAAGTACATAAATCCTTAATGCAGAACCTATATGCAAACATTGTATTCCATGTACAACAAACACCCAAAAAGCCTTCACAGGAAAGAAAGGAGCGCCCTCCTAAAATATTACTGAGTACAGTATTCATTTGCACAGTGGTCTGGAAGCTATTGCAAAAACACATTTTGAAAGCGCAGATTGTGCAGCGTAGAACGTTACCCTAGAAGAGCATCAGTGAAAAAGCTCGTGAGTAGATACTGGCAAACATCTGGAAATAGCAAATGTGTATCAAAACCTTCTGACTGCAACATTTTCAGATGAACTTACCTCGTATATTTTGCCATAAGTGACATTATTTAAACACTGGTAAAGTTGCTATGCATTATTTACCAGACAGCTGAAAGAAGCAGCCAAACTGTGTTACAGCTAAATGACCGCAGCGGTCTGGAGCTGGAGTTGTGCTTATGGACAGGCCTTCCTGAACGTGTTCATTAAACAGGCCATAGAATCATACATGCAGCTGCAAGCAGGCGCCTCTTTTCATGGCACCCTGCTGTGGCAGCCATTCAGTTATGTTAATATTAAATAAACCTTGATTAGTTCAAATTAATCCAATTTCCTAACAGCCCATGGGCTCAGATCAACCAGGATTTCCATGTACAAATGTGTTAGAACAGACCTGATCAGGTAAAATCGGGTCAGCTGGGTTTCTCTGGGTTCTCACGGTTAAATGAAGATAAATAGTTAAATAAAATTAAAAAAAGAATAAAGAAGTTAAATAAAGTGTAATCAAATTCTAAGGTGTTACACATCGACTGGTTAACATCCTTTACAACATGCACTCAAGTTCCCTTTTGTACACCTTAAAAAGCAAAAATTCAGTGCAAAAATGTGTGAATAAGTTCTTAACTCTGATATTGAACCAACAGACATACCTTTTGAGTGCATTCTTTTGAAAAATCTGTATTATCACCTCATCACTGTCTGAAAAAATGTCCAGCAAAATACTAGTTCTGGTCACAATAATGCAAACACAGGATTTAACTGAATAAAGTTAAACATTGTGCACATAAAGGGTCACTTCTATACTTCAACATGAACATAAATGCATAATTTAAAATACTGTGCTTTCTCCTTCATGTTTATGATTCAGACTCTCCCACTCTGCCTCATTACTGTGGTGAATGGAGAGACTCTCTGGCTCATTACTGTGGTGAATGGAGAGACTCTCTGGCTCATTGCTATGGTAAACTGTAGCGGGATTTTGCCCTTTGAGGGGGAGTCGATCCTGTTTTAGTTTTAGACTGTTTTAGTTAACTCAGTACCTTTGAGTCAACACCTGAAACAATCCCTTTACCTTGTTCCCTATCTTTCTGTTTGTCAAAAGCACAATTTTAGGAAAGCATCTAAGAACAAGTATAGTACAATAAATACTTGAGATTAAATTTATAAGTGTTCAATTAACAGCTAAGTTGCATTAAATTTGAGTACTTTTCCACAGTATTTTATGCAAAAGGTAAAGGAGAGACAGGAGACCATCATGCAATAAATAGGCAATGAAGAACTTCAGAGCCTCAGGAAAAAAAAACAAAATCAAATTGAGATCAGAGTGTAAAATTATTTTTATTCCCAATATTTTATCAGTTACTTCTGAACATATATATAACAGTTACCCCAGTTTATACCCACCAAGCTTCATTTAAGTTAAAACTCTACACAGGAATGATTTCGCTGTTTAGAATGGCAAAATAAAGCATATAGGATAATGTACATGTTTTCAGTCCTGTGATCTTTACTTATCAGACTGTAACTACAGATGGACCGCAATTCCCAGCATTCCAAGACAGCCGTACAACATGTCTATATCAAGGAAATGTATACTGCTGTGCAACCTTAGGCTCAGTTCAGGGAACAAGGCAAAAGGACCAGAGTAAGAGAGATGTCAAATGGTTAAACAGCAGTAATTCAGTCAATACTTACGTATTGTCTGCTCTGTACAGTTATAGAGATGTAATGGCCATGTACATGCTTTTTTCCCCCCCCTTCTCATTCCAGATATACCCACTACAAGTCCCATAATGCATTAAATTAGAGTCAGCCTGGAGGAGAGTGGCATCTCTCACTGACAACAACTTAAGAACTTTCGGGTGGCATGATGAGTGGCTACAAAGATGTAGGGCCCCTCTACCTTGACAGAGCCAATCACATCTTGGCCATTGCGGACAGAATCAGTCAGCCACAGTCAACAAATGACATTTCAGTGCAAAATGCAGTGACACCCACCCTGGTGGAAAGCCTCTTCACAGGCCTGATGTGTGTTTAAGAGTTTGTCAAAGTCCCTGTGGAAAGCATCAGTGGTTCTGAAAGAACTTCATCTTTTACATGCAAAACACAAACCCACACTGGACCAGCACACTGCCTCATGTTTACTGTGAGGGAAAATCAGTGAGTTACACCATCTGATTATCTGGATTCTGTGCCGTGGAGGAAGACTTTATGCTGTTGTGGACTGAATCAATAACTTCAGCAAGGACAGAGCAGCAGTGCTGAAACACCATCCATGCAGCGTTTCCCAATCAACAGATAGTTTTTAAATCATCTAAACTGCTTATTGTATTTTGCTCTCAATGAGACTTGGACTGTAGCCAAAGAAATCAATTACCCTTCAGTAGGATTAGCAGTCCACCTCAGCAATGCTCTGGCACTGAAGTTTGCCGGTAATTACGCTACTTAGACACTGATATTTGCAGACTTCTTTCCCACTTTTGAGATGCCAGTACATTCTGGCAAGCTATTGTGAGGTCACAGGTACAATGCAGCGTTAATGTGATGTCACGCAGTTCATCCGAAAAGCAGGTTTTAGGGTAGGAAACCATGTGGTCTTGACACTGTGCTGTAAGTGAACACTGCCTGAAGCACCTACACAGCTGCAGAAGAGCTAAAGTGATAATACTTTTAAACAGAGCACAGGCTTCCAGGCCCTTTTTCTGACCAAAATATGATTTGCTGAATATTATTTTAGGACACTCAATATGCCAAGGGCGGGCAAGCACATGAGTAGACAAATGTTTTTTTTAAAAGAACAAGTTTATAGTAATAATTCAGTATGTACCCCTCCACTACTGAGACACACCATTCTATGCTTAGTATTTGGTTAGACCTTGATCTCAGAATCTCAGATCCGGAAAAAAAAAAAAAAAAAAATCAGTTTTGTCCATTTCTGCAAGGTCACGACTCGAATGGGATATTTTAAATAAATAAATGATGAAGAGTCCTGATCCCAGTACACCCACACCCTGTGAATTTTTTAAGCAAAATCTGAGACAGACAGGGTACCAACTTCATACACTTGGCATAGAATGACGCACATGTGTGGGTGAGTCTGTTTGTGTGCGGGTGTATGCATATATATATATATATATATATATATAATAAACACATATATAGATATATATCGTTTTGAAATAATGCTTGATATAAAAAAAAAAAAAAAAAAAAAAAAAAAACAAACATAAAAACCGTAAGAGTGGAAGTCCTGGTCCCATCAGAATAAATACCATATTATCTTCTATCTCTGGATTCTTCTCTGAGTTCAGGACCTGTACTGGCCAAACTGTGGTGGGGCCATGTGTGTTCCATATCTGTGTGGCGCTGCGCCAAAGGCAGTTCTGAAGCCCTGTGCTGACGGCATACCGACGCCTGCTCCTAGGCCCAACCCCGGCCCACCGGTCGGCCTGGGCCAGGCCTGGCTGAACGCGCTGCTGTACGGGGAAGCCCCGTAACCGAGCCCCAGGCTGTAAGGCCTTTGGGGCTGTGCGCTGGGCAGCAGCAGGGGGTTGATGTTCCTCCCCGGCGTGTTGAAAGAGAACTCGGGCGGCGGGCTGCCAGGCTTAGCCGGGGTGGAGGTGAGGGGGTCCAGCTCCTCGGCGGGTTTGGAGGGGGGGGACGGGGCGCCGTAGTCTGGGGGGCTCAGCACGCCAGCTGAAAGGACTCCAGTCGCCAGGGAAGGCCGGATCCAGTCATCCTTGAAAATCTGAACCGTCAGCGTGGAGACCAGGGTGTAGAGACGATTGGTCACGTGGGCCAGCACCATCTGCTCGTTGGCATCCCTCCGAATTCGGACGTGGACGGAGCCAGCCTGCGCGCACACACACACACACACACACACACACACACACACACACACACACACACACACACACACACACACACACACACACACACACAGCCGGTGGAGAGAACAGCGAGTTAAAAGAGCCAGTTTACTTGTTTACATAACAGCTTATTCCGCCACTGGCTTGATTTAGAGGCTCATAATCTCAGTGAAGCTGCGTTTGAAAAGTACAAGATGACAGGAAAGGGGGCCAAGTTCAAGCACTGAGGGCTTACACAGTCGGAGATTATCACAATTCCCGTGGACAGACGGACAGGAATGCCCCTCCTGTAGCGTGCCAGCCCCTCACAGGGCAAATGCAGCTAGCGTGCTAACTTTGCTATCTCTGATGAACACTAGGGCCACCGGCCAAAAAAAAAAAAAAAAAAAGCTTTCAAAGCGCTTTACTTCAGCTGGAACAATGCAGCGCTAACAAGCGTCCCTTAACATTTTCACACTGACACAATCACACAAAGCTACCAGCGTGATGCAATTATCATGCAATGGACACAAAACAGCGTCACCCTCACGAGCAAGACGGTTAACGAAAACGGACGGGATCCACGAGGAATGCTCTGTGCCCTGTGGAACTGTTTGCGACAGTGAGTTAGACCAGTACTTTGCATCACTTAAATATAATAAACTCTGCTGCAGTTATGCAGTAATTCTATAGGACACAGACGATTGCAGATTCCCATTTGGTAGTCAGCACCATTATGATTTCAACTGACGCAATTTACATATTGCGTGCGTGCGTGTGCGTGCATATGTGTGTGGGGGGGGGGACACTGACTACTATAAGGGGAAAAATCCTGTATTACGAATTCCATGGAGAAGCAGATCACCAGAAAACACAAAATTAAAGTTAAACCGAAGTTTCACTTGCTGGTCCACTGTGTGGCCTTTGCATGCCAGTTGAAGTCACCTCAGCCTTATTACAATATTAATTTGGGCTTTGTTTTCATAAACTATACTGCAATATTGATAATTAACTATAATGATTTCTTTGCTCAGTTTTCTTCTCTCGGGCTGTTGTCTTCAACTGAAGCCCTCAACCCTTAAGTCTTGTGATTTTTTTTTTTTTCCTGGGGAAAGAAAGAGTCTTACAGATTTTGTGAGTCAGCCAGGAGTCTTGGGATTATCTTTTGGGTCAGACAGACTGCTTGCTGCGCAAACCTGGCCAGAATATTATTTCTCCCTTATAAATTTTTGTTCATAGGGAAAAATATGACATCTCACATTCACCTGACTGGCTACATGTGACTGTTTTTTTTTTTAACTCAGCATGAAAAGCCAAGCTTCAGCATGGTCCTGAGAGGGAACAAGGGAACATCAAGATTCTCAGTATGTTATCATATAATCACTTAAAGGGATGAATACAGATTTACACAATCCACAGCTTAATAAATTGGCTTACCCTTTTTGTGGTACTGTTTGAGAATTAACCTAATTTATTTAATGAAATGTGTAGTCTCAAATATGTAAAGAAAATCAAAGCAATAGAAACATTCAACAGTATCCAAAAGTTTACAATCACTGGGCTAAATACCTAACAGACTGGCAGCAACGTGTTTTCAGTGGAGGAAATTCGACTTAAATGTGGCATTAAAGCATATGAACTTTTTTCCATGTTTTGGTTTGGTAGAGAATGTCACATTGCTCCTTCAACAGTTTGGAAACAAAGAATGCTTAGGGAAATGGCCTAAGTGACTTCTTACAGACAAGCAAAGAAACACCTGAAGAGGTAGGTTTCCAACAGCCGAATGGCTTTGACAGGTATCCTCTATGACAGTAGGTGGGAAGAAAGCTTTTGAAAAATATGTGATGCTACTTCGGCAAGATAAATTGTTCATAAATATATATGCTGCTGAAAGCATGTCTAAAACAGAGTGACACGAGGTATCATATTTCCTATTTGTGCTTTCAAGCACTTTTCAGAATAAAGTTTGAGGTATGAGACAAAATAAAAGGTTCCAATGAATCATTCGGGAGCAGCAATAATGGCAATTTGTTCCCTTTTCATCAGACCAAATCCTTGGCAGTTTTTCTTTTACCAAACACAGGAGCCATGTTCACATGTCACCTACAATAAAGGGTGATGCCATTCTCTTTGCCAGTCTCCACGGAGACGTGTGTGTGTACATTTGTCTGGTCCGATGAATCAACCAGAACAAGCGGAGCGCAAGGCACACTGGAGTCCACCGCCCAGCTTTAACAGTTTAATGAGAGCGGAGGAGGGAGGACACGCTGACATACCAGAGAGCCAAAGCCGATGGTCCAGAAGTGCTCATTCCTGACCTCCAGCACCCCATCCAGAGTGGAGACCTGGGGACAGTGCAGGGTTAATGAAGACAGACACCCCACTTCATGTGTCAGTGACCAAGAACAGTATGAAAAATGGGTCTTCACTCTAGTCATGCGGGCAGGCTGCTTTTTTTCCCCCTGCTTCTTGGGTGGCGTAAGGAGGTGTCTAATGTTAGCATTTGCTATAGCTTTGAGACATCTCATTGGCCAGCGATTTCCCGTTTTCTTGAAGTCACGTTTCTGGTCAGCGTGAGCTCTCTTACCTCTCGGAGGAGTTTATCCAGCTGGCCAATCACATGTGAGGGTGTGGTCTGCAGGTGAGAGGGCAGAAAACAGTGACAATGTGCACAGCAGAGTCTGGGATCCCAACTCATAACATCAGTCATGCAAATCAGGCACTCAAACCTACTGATCATACTGTGTAACTGAGTGTAACGAAACCACAGCCTCTACGGTCAAACACTAATGAACGCAACCTCCATGTCAGAGACCTCTATTGAACATCACAGGCACGGTCTGCTGAAAGCACTGTCCACTTGTTGTCAGACCTAATAACATTGCCATGGATATGGTCCAGTTACACTAGACAGAGTACACTGTGCTTCAGGGAAGGGGACACATCAATAAGTTTTAGAGATAAAAGTAAAATGGGATGTATGAAGATAGTATTAAGAGCTGCTGTGATGATGTTGACTGAAGAAGAAAAAAAAAAGAAAAGCATTACTTGATCTTAAGAGACAAATTTTAAGTCAGTTAAAAACTGATGATAATTAGGGAGACAGGTAACATCATCATTCTAACTCCAAACCTGTGGTACACAGTGTTATCTTTAAAAAACTATTCAAGTTAAAGATCCACTGGGCAATAATTATTTGGCCTGCTGGGATCAAACAATGTTCTGATGTGTTGTTCCTATATAAAATAATTTCTGGATTAAAGAATTTTTGTTCATCATCAAATCCATTAACCGGATAACCTGAAACAAGCTGAGCTACTTACAACTCTGCGTTTCACCTATCACAGTAAGCAGAAAACTTCCTGGATTAATAAGAATTTTAAACATGAATTAAATTGGATCTTTTAGATCGCATTATCAGTCAAAATTAGCTTCTGTACTCCTGTTCAGAACAGCCTGGTGTCCACTCATAAGCCTAATTGGGTAATCTGAGTCAGCCCTATCTGCTGCTGTGTGCCGCGGAAGACTTTTCACCTGAGACAATTACAGACCCTGGCAGTACAGGACACGTCAGAAATGAGCCGCGCGGTCACAGGTGTTGCCGCCATGACAACGCGACTGAACAGCATCATTGCCATCGTGGCGCAAATCGCACCCTCAAGGCAGGTGATGCTGGTAAAAAAAAAATAAACACAGAACCGCGCCAGCGCTAATGATAGCCACGGCTAGCTCCCTGCGAAAGTGAAAGCTTCCATACCTGCAGCAGCACCTTCCCGCTGTAAACGCTCATCGGGTACATGGTGCCAAAGGTCATCAGCGCTATGGCGACAGCCGAGGCTGTGTCCACGGCGTGGTAATTGCTGTGGCGGAAACAGAGCATCCAGGAGGAAACGGTTACCGTAACGCGACACCATCCAGTGATTACGCACACGGGCCCTCTTGCATAAACGAGAAGATTAGATCATCACAAATCGCGCAAATAAAAGCAGGTTAAAGCACACACTGTTGGTACACTGGTAATTAACACAAATAACAAGCAAGCAAATCCATCTTTAAGCAGGTTTAATCTTCCTAAGTGATCCTGGAGTTGTATAATCTACGCTGCCCGACACTTGCAGCTCGCCGCTGTGTCAGGTAGGGGAGCCGCATGTCAAAACATGCGATTTACACGTCTGGACATTTCAAAAAGCACAGCAGTTTAAACGGGTTAAGATGCTGTGAAAAGATTTTCAATTGCTCTTGCAGCTGCTAAACAGGGCTTAAATTGACAGGACTTTGGCTGATTGACACGGACAGTAATATGTAGTATAATTTACAATAAGAGCCTCAACCAAAGCACTGCACAAAGTGTTAGTTTTGCTTAGTGCCAACAATATCCCTGAGCCACTGACTGATAAACACGCATCTTTAAACCAAGGGTGTTAACACCATGGATGGTTTATTTAGGAGCATGCAGTCTGTAACTCTAGCAGACTGGTTCTCATATGATGCTAGGAAACTCCCACGTTAAAGCACTCTTTCTCAATGTGCGAGCTCAAAGGGTTGCTTTGTGCAAGACGCTGGATAAAAACAGGGGCACTGATTGGGCAATTAGATCTGCGGAAATGTTCTTTGTCTCAGCTTCCCCAGTGTGTTCACAACGTCAGCAAGATTCCTCACACGACTCGACAGCCAGGTGGATTACTGGTTAGGACACCTGATTGTGGAGCCGAGGATTATGGGTAGCAGACCCAGGTAGGACGCTGCTGCTGCTGTCCTTGTGCAAGGGCTCGTTACTTCAGCTGCCTGAGCAAAACCTGACTCCATAAATGAATGAAAAGCATGAAAGCATTTGCAGCCTCACTGGCAGAGCCTGAATGGTCCGGACAGCACGTAAACACAGGGCAAAGACGGAGACGTGCCACTCACTTGATTTCGATGAGCATGTACGTGATGCAGAGAGACAGGGCCCCGGCGATGTTGATCAGGAAGAAAGGGTTCATCCGCGGCAAGAGAACGCTGCTCAGCCCTGGAATGACCCCGCAGAGGCTGTGGGTGAAACAGCACGTTAACACAGTCCGGGCTGACAGCCATGTGCATTCAGCAGGGGAGTCTGTTTACCAACATCTCCACACAATGACTGCATCAGCGCTGCAGGCAACTGAAACTGCTGTACCTGAGCTAGTCTTACCCTGCAAAAGGGACAAACATGCACAGGTTATGAAATACAAATAATTCAGTCAAAAGTCTGGATGCCACTGCATACCAAACACAACTGTACAGACTGTTTCAGACTACTGTACGTGTCACTCTGATACATCTGGGCAGGGTTAGCTGCTCGTGTGAGGTGCTGCACAGGCACCACACGGATTGTTTTGGGACGGGGTGCTGCTGGTGTTCTTTGTGAGATCCAGACTAATTCTGACTATTAAATTATGTATGTCAGGGAGTGGCCGGGTTAATTAAATGGCTGCCACTGTCGTCGCACTGTGAATAAAACATTAATGTGCAGAGAATTTCAGATGTAGGATCGAGAGGGGGAAGGTGTGTGTGTGTGTGTGTGTGTGTGTGTGTGTGTGTGTGTGTGTGTGTGTGTGTGTGTGTGTGTGCGCGTGTGTGTGTGTGCGCGGTTAGTTCTGTGCGTGGAAGGCGTTCTGCTGATGGGTCTGACTCGGCAGCGTGTGGTGAGTATGGAGAACACTGCGCTTAAGACACAGACATTAACCCCCCGGCGTGAGGCTCTCACCAAAGCCCGCGCCGCGCGATACGACAGGACGGGCCGTGAAAGCGGCGCCGGGTGCGTCTTTCACAGGACAAAGCAACGACCGCTCCCACACGGGCAGAATCACTCACACCCCCGGGTGGCCAGCCGGGCCGTGACACTTAGGTAACCACAGGAGGCTGTTTGTTTTTTTAGGAGGTGGCAGTGGATAATTTTACATTTTTCACAAGCTGTTACAAGCTTGAGACCTGAGAGATGCATTCTGGTCCACAGAACATTCATGATCTTTTGACTGTCATCCTGACCAGTCCTGTTCTTAGCAGCAAGTGGTGGAGGTGGACAGAGGTACTGGAATGACACATTTCTGTCTGAATGAAGTTTCCTGTTAAGATCTGAATAATGCAAAATGAACAATATTCCCTTTGGAAAAACTCTCTTGAACATGAAAAAACCCACAAGTTAATGTCCCCTGACAGAACAAGAAGGACCTCTGGTAATTTCAATATTTATACTGCATGTGCTTGATTTCAGTACAAATCCAGAAAAAAAACATCTGGAAATGATACAAAAACATCAAAACCTAAAATAAACAGCGCCGCACAAAATAATTTGAGACGCTGCCTGACCTCTTCCAGTCCCCCCTTATATCTGTGGCTTCGAGGTATTTTTATGGATTTAAAATTCCATTTCATAATGCCACCCTGTGTGCGCTTCACAGCTGTGTGTCCCAGCCAGTGCTGACCCACTCTGCCTGTGCAGCACAGCCTGTTCCTTGGGCTGCGGTCACAAGCATCCTGGGCCTGTTGTCATGTGGCCTCTGTTTGCATCTCCAGGTTTCAGAGAGAAAAACACACATTGAGTATGAGGTCTGAAGGTCAGAAACACTACGAAAATGCCACTACCCAAGAAACGCTGTATAAAAAGAAGCTTACATAACGATGTTCATCATTAAATACTGTCATCAGGGTGAATTCTGACATCAGCTAAGAATTAATTACTTCACACGTTAAAGAATTCACTGAGTAAAAAGGCTAGGACACTGTGTCCACCACTGACTCCACGTAACTAGTTTTCCATTACAATCCTGCAAAGCTGTGGTTCTGGGTTGCATCTGCAAGGCCTGGCCTGGGATCCAGCCATATCTGCTCTCAATTTTCCCACTGTTGATAGCGCAATGAAAGCTTTAAGTGATCCTTCCATGACTCAGCCCTGTTTTACGTGATTCACTGTTGTTGTTGCATGCCCACAGCTGTTTGGAAAGGCTTGGGTCACTCCTTCCCTTGATTATCATCATCTGCGCTTTCATTCCCAGTGTCGTACACTATGTCCTTTTCACATAATGCAGAATTCTGCTCCTTGACAGGCATCTTCCTTACTTCTCCCACGATTCCCTCACTGTCATTTCATCTTCAGCTTCCTCTCATTCCCAGAGGCCATCCGCCCTCCCAACTGGTAGACTTCTGCGCTTCATGAAGGTAATTCTGCAGATTCATTAATCTGATAATCACCTGATTGGCTGACCTCATTCACTTCAGCCAATCCATGCTTGTTTCAGCTAATTAACTTCAAAAATTAACATAAAAATGCACTAGTGTGGTGCATGAAAGTACTCCTTCAAAATTTGCTTTGAAGGTAACTTGAAAGTTGAGACTGCAGAAAATATTTGTTGATGCAGTACATGAATGAAATATTAAAAGTGACTTCCAAAAAGGATGGTTACCAAAGAACAGGTGAAGTACCCACGAAAATTCACCATGCACTGTAATGACCTCAAGTGTAACAGAGACAGCTGTGGTGGGGAGGGAAGACACTTAAAGTACCCTGTCCTTCAGTAAGCACAACACCCTCATTATTTCCCATCAGAAGAACAGGGAATCAGCATAAGGGCAATGCAAAAGCATCTCCTCCGCTTCGAGCTGAAGTGAAAAGGCCTACACGCATTACTTAGGAAAACAAGGTTAACCCATTCATCATTTCACTCCTTTCAAGGGCAGGGCTGTGACCGGCCTGTTAGCAGGGACGGCGAAACGGCGATGAGGGAGGGAGAGAGGAAGCGTTCAGTCTCCAGTCCAAGGAGGGACGACGGTCCGGTTACAGAAATCAATGTCTCGCCTCACTGGGCCCTGACTGACAATATGGGAGATGTTAAGGGCTGAGAGAAGAGGGAGCAACACGGCCTGGCTTTCAGATGTGACCTTTTAACCCCTTCCAGCTGGCCAGGCCAGAGGGCACCGCTGCTTTTCCACTTGTGTGCTGCTCTTTTTAAACAGCGGCAGCCAGGACACTGAACTGGACCAGCATGTCCACATGGTGACTCCCTGCCTGTCATTCAAGTAGCTAATTTCCCGTGATACTCTGACCCTCCGCTTAACTGATGCAGTCTGGTGGGGGTCACAGCTGTGTATGTCCACTGACCCCTGTATAGAGACCCTCAGGGCAAGTGGCGCCCTCCCCTGCTTGGGGGTGTGGACACACCCGAGGGAGCGGCTCTTACCTGCGGCTCAGGTCCGCCACGTGCTCCTGGAGCCAACTGGTGCTGGCAGCTGCAGAGGGAGGCAAAGCAGAGAGGCGGGAGTTAGGCACCAACATCACCAGCACGCACCACCCCAACATCCAACCTCACCCCCCCAAGCCCGGCCAAGATGTCCTTTCCCCACAATAGCAGCTATTGTCCGAGGCTGTAACAGTAGACCCCCGAGCTCATCCAACCACACAGAAGCGGCCGCCCCGCCGGCCAGCCGCGGTGTTGGTTACATTAGCAGATGACTGCAGCTCTGAGATATGCTTTTAGTGCCTCTCCCGCCATCTGTCTTAAATGAATGGGGGCATAACGACCTGCGTGAAAGATGTGTCAGGACACCAGACACAGGAAGACCAAGGAAACCCTGGCTGCCTTTCACATGGAGATATGCGGCCAAGCCAGCTCGCCTTACCCACGGGCTGTTTTTAAAGGTATGTGGGGTATTTTGCTAAAACATGGAAAGGAATTTTTCTGTCCTAATCTGATAGGCCTCAGAGCCCCTCTCGTACTGCTCCCCCATAACCCCAGTTCCCCTCCCCTTCCCAGCCCCGGTGCCATCAGCCCTGTCAAGTCTTTTGGTCTTCCCTCTTTTAACCTGTATTAGAGACAGGCCCCGTCTTTGAAAAACCCCCCGGAACGAGACGTTCAGCCATTTCAATCTGCAAACAAATCAAAGCCGTAGCTCCAAATGTTGTTTGACAGGCTGTCTTCCATGGAGTCTCCCTGGGCAAGAACGACTCTCAAGAAACGACAATTTATCATCACAGCGCCTTGTTTGGTCTAAAGTGCTCCTTTCAAAAGGAAATTGCACACAAATTGGGGAAGATAATAAACCGGTATCTGAGTGATGAGAATAGAGGTGGAGCTGTATGCTGGTATGACAGCATACGGTATGTTTCAATACCGTGGCTTTCATAACTACATCATCCTCCAGGTAACTCTTCGAGACCCTATAGGAAATGCTTTACCTGTCCTTTGTAGATAAGGTGAAACTGACAAAAGATCTCTATGCACTAACAGAGATGGGCTGAACCACAGTTCTTGGGGTAACTTCAGTTCTCACCAGGGTGGTAAAGTGGTACGTTGAGAGCCCTATGAGTCATCCAGGGATCCCTTCTATTTGGCCCATAACGCATTGCTTATTTTCCTCTTGAAAGAGGTAACAGTCGATGAAAGTCAATTAGTAGATGGAGAGTTTGCCTCCATCATGGACATTATCCCTGGGTAAAACCATGTTTATATATAAATGTACTGCTTCTAGCAGGGATTTGGAACAGCGAGACAGGGACAGCATTGTGGGTTTATGGAGGATAGAATTAAGCTCTTAGTTGTTAATGTAATTTGTTACAGAGATAACCTGCCTGAAAAAAAAGTTCAGAGCATTGCTCTGGTTTTAGTCATCGCTTTGCTGTGGATTTCCCAGTGCTGAAATGTAAATCACCCTTAAATAATTTAACCACACATGAAATATTTCTGTCAGACACAATCATAAAGTTACAACTTCATTACAACTTACAACTTCATTAACAAAGTCTGAACTGAGAGCAGGATTCAACACTTATCCTTCACTCTGACTCTCAAAGAAGTGGAAGTGTTCCGTTTTTTCCCCCTTCACAAACACAACTGGGCAAACTTAGTGAGCATAAACACAAATGAAGTACTGTTTTTATTGGAGGGGGGGAAGGTAGGGCTTATATTTATTTGTCAAATAAATGAAGACAATTCCTAAACAAGGCCTGTGCTGATACTCTTGCAGTCGGGGGTGAGATCCGCATGTTCCCCCCACCCAAAAAAAAAGATGAGTGTTGTCATGCAGCCCTCCGCTGCTGAGAGCAGAGGGCTCTCTGGGGGACAGGCCGGGCCGCTGTGGCAGGCTGCTCCGCACGCTTTGCCAGTCTGGGACCCCAGAGGCTGCGCTGTCTGGGGCAGGGTTATGCAAGGTCCCCTCCATCCTCCCCTCTGCGTGTGTGGGCAGACACACTTTAGCGCGTGGCCACCTTCCAAAACAGCGATGCTAAATCCCTGCACTGTTGCCTAAACAGACGCGGAACTTGCAAAGAAGGGGGTGGGGGGGTGGGGAAGCCTGCTGGCATCACTGAGCTCCGCGCACAGAAACTCAATGTGGTGAACACATTTACAGAGGGAGGGCCAAGTACCCTTTTGAGCATAACTCTTATTAAATAGAGGCCTTGGAGAACAGGATGCTCTGCTCCAACAAATAGATCATAAGATAAATTCCAAAGTGCCCTGAAGCTGCACTCAGTTGATAGACAGCTCTTGGCACTGATATTTATCCAAAAAGCACGTTTCTCACTGCTTGGTAGCGGTTATATTCTGGCTTCAGTCAATTTCCCTTGTTAAACCACGTTTGCAGGTACAGAACAGAACGTTAATCATAGTTTCACGTTTCTGACAATCAATGCCATACAGCCAATCAGCAAGTTATGTCTTAATCGTCTTTATAGAAATGAATCCCCTGCAAGTGCTGACTGTAATCCACAATGCTCTGCTGACACTGGGGGGTGGTTGTGTTGCTAACAGCCTGGGTTGAGCTGAACTAGGTCAGGTTAGGCAAGGCAAAGCTAAACTAGGCTAGGCCTGGTTAGGCAAAGCTAGGCCTGGTTAGGCAAAGCTAGGCCACCCGAAGCACGGCACAGCCAAGCCAGGTTAAAGCCAGGTTTGGCATAGCTAAGGTAGGCCAGGCTAGGCAGGGTTAGATAAGGCAGAACTATGCTGAGTAATGAAAGGGTAAGCTACAAACAGCTAGGCTAAGCACAATTAGGCAAGTTTTAAAGCTCTAGAAGCCCTTGCAGTCTTGAGACTATTTAAAATTTCAGAAAAAGAGCACGATATCGACTACCCTTAAACCACACGCTATCATGACACAGTGCGACCTACAATATTCACATAGATTTCTTTTGTATATTAATTTTGACTGTGTGCCCATGGGGTCAGATAGAACACTACAGGGCCAGGGGAAGGACAGAAAGTCATGGAAGCACTGCTGTAAGGTGCATATTTGCCAACTATTCATAAACAAATGCACCTGCAGGCTGCTTCATTTGGCCCGGCGCATCAGAATCAAACCGTTTGACCGACCAATCAAACCCCAGATCCTCTCTAACCTAAAAAGATAGAGGAGGAAAGTCGTGGAATTTTCGAAAGGCTCTTTTGACAGCCAATAAGGGGTTTTGCTTAACTTTTACAGAGTGTGCCTGAATGGACTGGCACTCCATGGGTTAAAGTATGAAAAAGGTAAGTGCAATACCTGAGATGGTAAGTGCTTAATGTGGCACTGACAGATTAATTCACTCCAAATCTGAGACCAGACAACAGTATGCAACTCTGATAATCCTGCACTCCACTGCTTTAAAGAGGTTAATAGCCTGATAGCTAAATCCAATTACTCACTTTAAGATGTGACATTGACCTTCTGCTCTGAAAGCGGCACAATGAACTGGTTAACCACTGGAAGCGGATGAAGGAACAATAATTCAGAGGAAGATATATTCAAACATTGTGGTTTGTTTTCCTGTCTTCCAGGTCACGAGGTATCAATTGCCAAGCACATACATCTGCACTTGCCAGCATACACATGCATGCATGTATGCATAAAGGCATATATGCACACAGATACAGGTACACACACACAGACACAGGTACACACACACACAGACACACCCCAATATTAATGCCACTCACCACCACCTGTTTCCTCATGACTGATGGTACGGTACCTGGAAGCAGGTAACTGAGACCTGTGCTTGTCCTGCTTCCTGCGCTTAGACTGCATCTCTGCTGCAGCTAATCAATCAAACTGAACAAATGACTCTGATAAAAGACACTGCAGTCAGCTGTGGCTGACCAATGGGAGTCATATTACATAAACATGATTCACATTACACCTACCACTCTTTATAATTTGTACTTTTCTGCTCTGCATTGCCTTGGGATATTTGGTAATTAATTCTACTTTAATATTGTGTTATTCTTAGTTCTGTACCTGCTCTATTTGCTCTTTGTATTTTTGCATATATATTTGTTATTGTTCAGTAAGCAGTCTTCTGGGTTAAAATAAAAATAAAAACACTGTACTAAGAATGATGCAAATCACCTTGGCAAACATTTACAATCATCTCTTTGCAGTCACATGACAATATGCTTGTATCTAATTGGGTGTTTATCTTGCTGCTGTTTTCCTTTTTCCTTTTGATGAGCTTGCAAATTCTTGCCATTTTTGCACTTGTTCTTGCAGCTCTTATGACAGGCATTATATGTATGCTGACGTGACAGTGCTGGCGGTTGCTCTGGATGAGACTAACTGCCAAATAAGTATAACAATAAAGACAGCACTGCTCAGCCCTCGTGGCACCTGATGTTACTCTGCATGTACAATCACCGTCTTTTAGTTCTCATAACAGTCTAAAATGCCCTGCCCTCAATAAAACAATTCACTTGGACGACAGCCTGCAGGACCCCTGCTATCCTTTCTTCTTTTGTTTCCATTCTTCCTTTTGTCTGCACCTCGGCTGTTTCTTTCCTCCTACAGCTCCCTGTTCTAAAGCTGCACGTGTGCCTCCCCATTCCTCTGTTCTCTGGCTGCTAAACTCTGGGGTTTGGTGGGGGAACGCAGGGCCTGGAGGCTGTGCAATCACCAACCTCCAGCCGTACGAGAAAACAGCTTGTCCCAGACAATAAACCCTGCCCGATGCCGTGGCTGTACGCAGGCTAAACATAACTGATTGTGAACAAATCTGCTCAACGCCTTGGACACCTTCGGAGTTTCTGGACGGCTAGCTTCGGGCTGGTGGGTTTCCAGCCGCACGGAGCAGATGTTAATCTCCTGTAATCCGTGTCCAGTCTGCGAGAGGACCGCCCTGCGTCACCCTGCCGGGTGTGTGGTCAGCGGGGCCTCGAAGCCAGAGACCCCCCCCCATATCTCCCACAATGCACTCCACCACCCTTCTGGCACACTCATGTAGATTAGCTGTGCAGATCAGCAGCATATACTGTACACAGTCACATTCAGCCACACACACACACACACACACACACACACAGATACATACAACCACAGAAACACCCATATATGCACACACACACAAACGCACACGCACACACACACACACACACACACACACAACAGATACATACAGATACATACAACCACAGAAACACATATATACATGCGCGCACACACACACAACCACAGAAACACACATATATGCACGCACACACACACTCACATGTAAACACAGACACACAGTGCCACAGAAACACACATGCATATACAGACACACTCACACATGCACACAGGCGTTACAACCATTTTTCTCTAGATGAAACACATGGAAGTTATGACCCTGCAGCAGTTATAATACATCACTAGTTTAACTGATGGAAGACAGAGATTATAGTGTCTTGTGCCATGGGAGAATTAAACTTTTAATCACAGTGACCACTGAGAGATTTGCTAGTAAGTCTGGCAAGGCACAAGAGCACAACTTCCTGTCAGTTAAAAGATAACAGCTTTTAGACCTCTGGTGGCCTTATGGTGTACTGCACTGATTGTCCTGCAAAGTTAGCTTAGGCAGCTAATGAGCGCAGGTATTAATCATTATTATTTCACTTATTTTTTTAAATTAATACATCCTGAAGAGGAGATTGTAAGTAATTTAAGTAATCCTCCTCCCTTCATGAAGTCAGCATGCAGGTAAACATGTGCCACTTGGATGAAGACAATACCGATTTATTTCAAGTAGTGAACTTTGGTTAAAAAAAAAAAAAGTTTCATGATATGAATCGGTTACTGATACATACGCTCTGATCAGGTACATGAGTCAAAGCAGTGCAGGAAAACCTCTCACAAGCGCATCAATGTACAGTTTGTTCAGACTGAAAATTCCAGTGTTTAGGAACTGGGTGTCTTGGGGATCATTGAGATTTACATATATGAAGCAGCCTTTATGGCTAGACTCTGGGTTTTTACTGTCAGTCTAATGTAAAGGATGGCTTGCATCATCAGCTGCGTGAAGAGGATCAGGATCTGAAGAGGCTTACAGGACCTGAGGACTTGCTACATCAGAAATCATATTTGATTGTAATTTTTGCCTGGTCTCGTTTAATGCTTATTGAGGGCAAACAGAGAGATGGGGGCAGGGAGGTATCAGTAGGGCACAGAAACCCATGCTGGAAGGGGACAGGGTGGCAGCAGGAACCTTACCTTCCGAGACGTACGCAAAGGGCTTATTCTTCACAGACAGCAGGGTCAGCAAGTTAAAGAGGAGAGCCACAAATGTCCCGACCAACAGGCGCCCCCTACAGGGAACACGAGTCAGTTCAGCACTCGCATTACACAGTTCAGAACTGTTGCATCAGCAAACACGTTAAATTAAAGCAATTTGGCCAACGCCAACTAGGAGTATAACTGTGAACTTGAATTTATGAACTGTAAATTTATGAACAAACAATATTGGGAGTATAATAAACACAGTCGGAGGTGGTCAGTCAAATATTGTCATGAATTGTTGCCAGTGTGGTCAAAAAAGGTAAATGATCGACATGATTTCCCTTACATTACAGGTTTCGTTGTATTAAATATCTCAAATTGCTAGGGTAGTCTTAAACTATATACTTGATCACCAGCACTACCACTTATATTTATGTTTGTGTTATAATGTATTCATGTTATGAATACACATGAAACAAGTTCACTCAAACAACTCATGCTGCTAGTTTGCATTTGCCCCAAAATGAAACTGCACTCAAAGGAAGAGATTTAAGTACATTTTCCACAGAGAAACTATTAATCTTTGGTAATGAAAATCTGGTCATGGCACCGGCATGAGGAGAAAGGCCAGAATGATTAGCTGAAAATCCAATCTTGGGAGTTTGAAAGCATGAGAGGCCACTAAGTTGCTCAGGAGAGACAAATCCAGATCTGACTTTAAAGCTGTCCGTACTCCATTTGCTTTCCTTTTTAGCACAGCATGGGGGTGAGGGGTCTGGGCATCTGCGCAAGTGCGGGGCAGATGATGGCTGCACTGTCAGGAGGAAGGGGCGGGGCGGGGCAGGGGGTGTGACCGAGAGGGGCCAGGAGGTCGTGTGTACTTACGTGTGGACCTCCGGCTGCTCCATAAACCTCTCCACGCTGCAGAGAGAAGGAAGAATAAGCGCTGAGCGGAAAAAGAGCAGGGCAGCCTCACTGTGCCATCATGGCAGGGTAATGGTTTCTGCATGCAGGAGAAACAGGACATGAGCTCTGCCAAGGGCCACCACCATTAGCCTGAGAGGAACAGATCAGGTGAGCTCTGACCTCTGACCTCTTGACCGCAGTCTGGGTTTTAACCTGGATGTCAGTCATCCTGTTTTTAGGCTGTCAAAGGGGATAATCTTGGCTGGAGCCACAGGTGAAACTGGGGTTAGGACTGGGGAAGCAAGGGTGTGTGTGTCTGTGTGTGTGTCTGTGTGGGGGGGAGTGGACAGGGAGAGGACCCAATCACTTGTGTCCTGGATCAGTCTGGTTGCTGAGGCGACAGCTCAGCTGTGCTCTCTCACAGGCCAGCTGGGTGGACAGAGGTGGTGTGTGTGTGTGTCTGTGTGTGTGTAAGGGGGGTGGTCTGATGCACATGCCCAATGATAGCGCATGCTGAGTGCTAATGGCCAGATAATGACCACTCGCTTTGAATAAATCACTACAGCCAGCAGTAAATACCTAACAAACCAAAGACATCAAGTAGGAACACACTACTTAATGTCACATCAGAGTATTTCTAATGTTGTGCTATAAGGTGTTCCTACACAGTACACTGTATGTGTGGATACAGTATGTAGATAAAGTTCAATATAGTGATATACTCCCCTTTAGTCTGTTAGGCAGCCCCTGGTTCACATTAGATGCACTCAGTATGTGCACTGTCTGTGTGGATACAGTAGCTATTTGGCCATTTTTAAAACAGGAGAGGAGTTTATCCAGTTGGAAAGCAAAGATGACCCTCTGGCACAGCTGATCTTGGTAGAGAACAACCCCCCTCCTTCTGGAGGGCTGTCTGGATTGGTTAAGAATTGGGGGAAGGGGGGGCATGGCTCCCTCCCACTGCCCCCAAACTGTGAGCTGACCATGAGGTGAACCTCGCTCTGTGACTCCCAGAGCACAGCACTCTTGCAACGCTGCCTTAAATAACAGCCTGCAAATAGCCCTGTTTCCCAGTGCTCACTGCTGCATAGGCAAAAAAGAGCGAGCGTACAGGCAGAGGAAGGAGACAGGTACCTTTCCTTCAGGATGAAGAGCGCCCCCAGCTGGACCAGTATGGTGGCGGCAAAGACGGCCAGCACCTCAAACCTCTCGAACCTGCAGCAGAAACATCACAGTGTGTCATGGGGGGAAATATTTCCTGCTTCCTCACAGAAATTTCTTCATATTTTAAACTGTACATTTTCTGAATGGCACATTTTCTACAATGGAATTCCAAAATGACATGTCATGAACAAAAACACATTTTCATAACTGTGAAGAAAAAAAAAAAAACAAACAATCAACAGCCTCCACAGACACAGACACACTGATGCAGTAATTGCTTATATACTGCATATATTCTTTATCCCACAAACACAACAGCAAGCTTTGCCTGTGGGCTGACGTGCAAATAGTACATTATCAACAACGTAAGAACAGAACAACATGCAAAGAAACAAATGAATTATACAAACAGCAGTGCTACGTAACACTGAAAATCATTTTGGCCGCGCACCAAATGTTGCGAGGCATATCAATAATAAAAATGAATGCCACAACTGAAGCGCCTGAAAGTAATGAGATTGACTTTGGCGCGGAGCAGCCAGGTTAACTGAGGCCCTGTTTAAGCCCACAGTCATCAGCGCGAGTGTGCACGCACCCGTCCCTAACCTGGAGTGACTGCCTTCCCCTCAGCTGCCCTCTCTCCCGGCCTGGCTGCCTGGGACAGAGAATGCGCCTGCCGCTGTTCTCAGAACAGCCCGGGCGCTCTGCACCGGGTTCAGAGGTGCACCTTGCGCTGCGGTTAACTGCTTTAACCATTACATAACCTGGTTATCAAGTTCTCCCAAACGCTAATCTCCCAGAGGCTTTCCCCCCCGGTCTGTGCGAAACGTTTCGTTTTCCAGCAGGGCAGAGGAGCTAATGGGTGCCGGGAAGGTTCATGTGTGCACGTTTTGAGATAACGCCAGTTAGTTATGAGCAATTGTGCTGTATATTTCTGCAACCGTTCCTCCTGTTTGGAGGCATCAATTTATGGACATGTGAGAGCTGTTCGCTGCAGATGTTCTTTCGAGAAAAGGATTTTTTATGTCACTCCTTTGACAGAAGATCAGAATCTTGTTGTCTGATCCATTCAGTTAAAGTGATAATTTGCTGGATTGGGACAGTAGTGGTGTAGTGGTACGAAGCAGGGCTCATAACCGAAAGGTTGCTGGTTCGATTGCCCACTTGGGCACTGCTTTTGTACCCTTGGGCAAGTTACTTTATCCACAATTGCATCAGCAGACATCCAGCTGTATAAATGGATACAACTGTAACCTATGTAAGTCGTTTTGGATAAAAGCATCTGCTAAGTGCCACTAATGTAATGTATCATCCTCATATTTTCAGTCTTTCTTGAATTCATTACCTCTTAATCGCAGTCAATTTTGTTATTACCTTGTTATTTGCTACAATGATCATAGATAAACAGTGAATTTCAACCGAATTAGCTTACAGGCTACAAAATCCAGTTAACTAGGACACTGTGTTTTTGGCATGATCATTCTAGGATTCTAGGAGCCTGTTCATTGCTGAGATAAAGTCAGATGAAATAAAACTTCTGTGTAAGTTAACTCTATTTAAAGTTTACTCTACGAGGTAACTATTAACTATTTAAAGCTTAGATTATTAAAGTTTACTATTAAACTACTATTTTCTATTTAAAGTTTACTCTATTTAAGGTTTACTTGATGTAACCACTATTTACCATTTAAAGCCTACTCTATTATTTAACGACTACTTACTATTTAAACCTACTCTATTTAAAGTGTATTCAGCTATTTAACTACTATGTCCTATTTAAAATTTACAGCATGAGTACACAGGGGAGAACTGTGGAGAACTTCACTTTAAACCGATAATAGCCCTTAACCTTTTTCCCCCATTGTTCTCCATGTTTAACGAGAAAGCCAATCAAAACAAGGACTGTCAGTTATCAGCTGCTTGCTCTTGTGGTAGGTCCGCCTTTGTGTACCTCACTTTAACACTCTGCCCAACCCCCATTATTAATATTAATTACTCAGTGAACTCAATGAACTGCCATTCTCTATACAGATCCAGGTTTCTAGCCATGACAATGGGCGGCAGTGTAGCACAGCAGTAAAGAGCAGGACTCATAACTGAAACGTTGCCTGTTTGATTCCCCGCTGGGGCACTGCTGTTGTACCCGTGGGCAAGGTACTTAAGACAAATTTGCCTCAGTGAATATCCAGCTGTATAAATAGGTAACATGTAAAAATTGTAACCTATGCAACTCGCTCTAGTGTCTGTGAAATGACAATAATGTAATGTAATGTAATATATATATATACAGGAAATGACACCTAGCTAGTATAGGTGTTTATTGCTATAAAACTCTAGCTGCCGTTTCATGTATTAACAACACTGTAATGGGGATGGTGAAAATAAATATACAGTACAAACAAGCTACTCACTGATACTGTTCTATAGTTTAATTTTGTAGATAACCCAAAACAAAATACCTTCACGAAAACAGCATGGTGAGCTATACAGCAGATGACTCACTGGCTAGTTTCAGCTCAGTTTACATGTGCTACATAAACCTGACTGCACACTTCTGCATCATCATAGCTAGCTATATAGCCTAGTTCATAATACAACAGATATTTAGTATACCAGTGATAGCAACTGCAGATAGAATTTAGGATTGTTTATCAAATGTGTAAATCACATTTTTTTCCCAGATTTCACTCAAATGTTACTGTATATGCACTACAGTGTCTGCTTCTTACCTTGACTTCCCTTGTTATGAGCTTGCTGCAGCTATACCATAGTGACGCAAATGAATACATTGGGTATGTGAGCCACAATGGGGCATAGCATAAGAGCATTTTCGACCTTTCCGTCAGTTTGTACAGTGTGTATAATTCCAGCAGGAAAACAGAAACCTGCTGGCACAGTTTGTGGAATTATACTGCAAAAATCACACTGTATATATGTAACACAAAGAGGAGAAAACTAAAATATAATTTACTGTTATATATGTATAATCATATCAATGGCAAATTTAAATGAAGCAGGTTCACTGGCTGTTTAGTGGGAACTCTGAGATGACATAACTGCTTAACATGAAAGCTACCACTCGACTGTAAGCTACTTCAACAAAACGTGATAACTGACCCTTTGGTTCTGTGTACAGCTTCGGCCACTGCTGCCACCCACTGGCTAACTCTGGTATTACATTTCTCAGAATCTGGTTTGGCAATTACAGCAAACTACCCTGCCCCTCCCCTGCTGTTTCCCTTCTGCCATGACTGTAGGCACTCTTCAAACCATCAGACACCCAAATGTCAGGGGGTCAGTCTGTGTTTACTGGTAGCACAAAGGCCCTTTGGGATGTACCCAAACATGCTTCGGCGAGAAATCCTTACAAACGTTGAAACACAAAGATCCCCCAAGAATCCATTTCCAGCTCGCTCCACGGGTTCAAAGCGAAGTCAAGCTGAACTCATTACGGGGAAAACGAGGACAAACCGACTCCCAGGCCGCAAACCAAAATAATGCCGTGCGCGTAATGGGTTGGCAAATATCGCGAAAAAATTTTCGGATCAAATTCGGCCCGGCCGCTCAAGCTGAACTCTGGGCTTTTATCGAACACAAAGGGGCCATGGTCGCACTCTCGAGAAGGAAATGAGATAATGTGAGCAGAGAGAGGTGCCTGTGCGCTGTGTGCCGCCCTCTCATTCACTGAGCGCATTAGAGCCGAAGCTGAACCGAAGCTGAAAAGCAGCTTTGGCTGCAATCACCGCTCCTCAACACCCTAAGGTCAGGGGTGGCAGGCAAACAGAGACACACTGTCCCATTCAAACCCACGCCGAGGCTGGAGATACTTGCACGCTGCCCGCCCTCCTGCCTATGATAGTGCCAAAACAAAGCCTCCCCCACAGTGGAGCCACTCCCATGTACTTTCGGACGGCCGTCTGGTCCCCCAGCACTCTGCTCGTCTTCTAGAAATCCTCCCAGTTGCATCTAAGAAACAAATTCCTGGACATTTCGGGAGAATCTGTTCTGGCTAATTACGGAAAATGCTTAAACTGAATGATTTAACCATGGAAAATTCTCAGACTTTTTATTTTTGTGAAAAACAGCACTTGTAAACTTATTTTCACCCTTTCATTCAAGAATGCTAAAGGGCAGCTCTTTAAGAATACGCTTGAAAAAAAAAGCCACCTACAGTTTGTACAAAATTCATCTCACAGATCAGGCATTCCAGAGATCTTTAAAACAGGACTGTTACTAAACTAGGTTAACAAAGGCTAGCTAGACAGGCCAGTTAGAGTGATAATTTACGGATTTGATCACTCAGCTTGGTGCGATTGCCGTTTTGTTATTTCATGATTTCTATCCTGCCACCAGTTGGTTCAATCCCACAGAACCACCCATAAAATCACATGCGCTAACGTGATTCCGGTCAGGGGAGATGATGTAACAATCGCAGCTATTGTTAATGGGCTGTTGTGGAGCCCCTTTACTTGGAGACAGGACTCACCCGAAAGAGTAGGCTGCTGACGGCTTCTTCATGGTCACCCACGTGCTGATAAGGCAAGTGATCAAGCTAAAGAGGGAAGGAGAGCAATGATTGGCCAGGGAGTTATTCAGTGTAACAGTGACCAATGATTGAAAAAACAGCGAAGTCCAATCAAGACAGACAACCTCTACTTACCTGAACAGATCGAAGATGGTGAGGTAGCTGTATGCTGTTAAGGCTGGAAGGAAACAGGAAATACCATGCTATTACAAATACTGTTTTGAAAAACACAGAAATACAGTGCTGCGCTGTGCAATACTACAACATCAGTTCTTGGCCTAACTCACTGAGTGATGACAGACAGTTTTACTATTACTGATTATGCTGCAATATAAATAATAAATTGGCCATTTAATTTTGAACACTCAAGTGATAGAGATTTATTAATCGGGCACACTACTTAATGAAAGCGTTGCTCTGTGATATTTTAACTGATCAGGTTACGTCTATGATTAGTCTACTTGGAAGACTTTCAGAAATAACATGTATTATTTATTTGTGCACGAATATGGTTGGATGCTTTTACTGAAGCAACTGAGTTTAAGTGCCTTGCTCAAGGGTACAACAACTGCACACAGGTACATACACATAAATTAACGTGCAAATAAAAACATTTTTAGTTTTACATAGCCTCCAGGTCTTAAGTGCTTTCCTGAGCAACGTTCTCACACACCAGCATGTGTGTTCAAAGTGTTCATCACCTTCAAAGCTGCACAGAAATAACTGAACAGACTAAGACCAAGACCAAAACTAAGAATTATTACAGATCACCCTCACCATTCGCTCATTTCAGGAGTGACTGAGTGACACTTACAGAGAGGACACTCACCATTTGCCCATTAAGAGTTAGTGGTATCATAAGATTTCGCATCACTGACATGGCACGAGAGCTCACCCTCACCATTTGCTCACTTAAAAAGAGTGAGTGACGCTGACCCAGGAGACATTCCCCATTTGCCCATCTGAGAGACATCACTTGCCGTTCACCCACTGGCAGTTTGTGGTATTGGAGGTTTTGCGTCTCTGATTTGGCATGAGAGCTCACCCTCCCATCACTAGAACGCTTCAGCACGATGCTGCTGTTCTCATTCAGCTTCAGACCTACAGCACAGCGACTGAAAAGAGCTTCTGCATTACTACCAACCCAGAAATAAATATTAAAACACACAAAGGGATTTTCGAATGGTCACAGAATATGGGTCACATGCAAAATACGACTGCTGTTGCTACTGTCATATAGTTTAGTCTTACAGTGTTAATAAAATCCTAGAAATTCTGCAATTCTGAAGTGCATGAATATATTTATACAACAGCACATTAGCTCTAGTGGACAGAAAGTAAAAAGTGAAAACACAATCTTGTAGAAATATTTGATGCAGATACTCCAGGGCTTCTATATCCATTAAATAATGGAAACTGTAATATTTCTGTTATGTATGCAATCTAAAAAAATTAAAATAATTTCAGTCGACACTGGAGGCAATAAGAAAACAAAAATATCCCATTCACCCACTGGTAGGAAAACGCATTTCTTAACTCATTAAAGACATTCTTATCTAAACCAAAGGAGTTTAATTTATATAGTTTACATTGTTTAGAGCAATTTTTACATTTTAATTTTAGATGATCAGATTCAGTGTCACAATGCCAAAAGCGGCGATTATTCGGCTATGAGCGGGTTTAAAGACGAAGTTGAGGTGAAAATGGGTTTCCGAAAAAAAGTAAGTCCTCTCTAATTGGACAGGAGCGTGGCAACGGCTCCACATGGTCAACAGACACACGGCCTCATCTCCACACCGTTTAAACCGACGCCACACAGCCAAGCGGGGAGGATGGGGAGGGGGTGCCCCTGTTCACTGGGGCACGGTCCCTTTAACTCCCATTCGGCTGTCAGTGTGTTGTAGAGACACAATCAACCACAACACCACTGGCAGGGGCGATGTCTTAAAGCAGCTCACTCTCTGACAGCATATGGAGCTGCAGCAGTCAATCAACACTTGTCCTTTTTTTTTTTTAAACTTACTATCCCGGGCAAACCCTCATAATGCCCTCTAATACAAGTAATAAGCGCATGTATGCACATGTATGCAATTCTGCAAATATTCATCAGCCACAAAGGCAGCAGAAAGCAATCAGTCTGCAAACATTTCCTTATTTCTTTTAAATCCACCTTGGAGCTAACGGCTAGCAGTTAAATCCTTCACAACTGCCAGCACATCAAGGAGATTTAAATTGGTGAAGGAGCAGAGAATCCACAACATGATGTGGGATTTCGCATGCAAATTACATGACCATTGTGACCAAACACCGAGTGCGGGAACAGTCCTGTTTACAGCCTACATGGTCTTTGCCACAAGTTCTTTGGCTGCTGCCTGGTAGATTACCAGTAATTTTATCATTCAGGACTGGCCACAAACACGCTCTGTGTATGACAAGATTTAGAACAGATTAACCAAGATTTGTACAGAGGGATAATTGTTTTCACACATTGCTTTGACGTGTTTAATCAACTCCACAGATCTTAATCCACTGACACTAAGGGCCTCTCCAGCCTGGAGCTGTGGAGAGCTAACTGTTCTGCCATGAAGGCTCAGTCAGAATCAAGAGTGGAAAAAAACATCATGGGAAGATGCACTTGACACATCATATTAAAAGAGTACTAGTTAGTACAAGTTATGCAAGGCTTAGAAGAGTCTTATCTGGCCACCACACAGTATAATTGGATAGTTAGCTCCAAATATTTGCAGATATTGCTCATTTTGAGCTTTCGGATGGCAGGATGCAAGGGACAGGATGCAATATTACATTCTGGTTATAGGCCGCACACACACACAATGTCATTTCCATAATTAACTGCTCCGTTCGAGGTTGATGTGACCTCTGCGTTGGGCTTACCTCACTTTCCTATTCATTTTGGCATGGTTGTGTTTGTGGGTTCCCTCTGCTGTTTTTTCTTTTTTAATTTGTTTTTTTTTTCTCGACAGGAGAGGGATGCACCATAGTCTCTGCTCCTCTATTCATCTTTATGTATCAAAAAATGAAACAAAAATTGATCACAGAAGAGTTTAAGTCCACCAAACTCTTCCATACTACTAATTCAGATTCTACATGACATCTGGAAAAGAACTACCTGAACTGAGTCTACATTTGACAGAAACCCATTTGGTCTATGCACATCAAAAACATTTGAGAAACATTATCCTAATAAATCAAACTCTAAACACAGAGGGTGGGATACTATAGGATTAGAAGCAGCCTTAACATCAAGTGGTTTTTCATTGAAGCATCCATGTTTTGGATAATGAACAAAAAAGGCATTCCAGTTCCCACAAGTTAATCATCTATTCCGCTCAAAAATGCATCCAAACAAAATTAATGTCAAGGAAAACCCCAAACCAATGTGATAAATAACTACATGTTTAAACCAAAGTGTCACTAAGAGTGAACCGTTCACACACAGTATGATAGGAAATGTGCATGACAATTTGCCACACTTCAGAAAGCGGATTATGTATACTTCTCCTGTTTTGCAAATTCAATTATGGTAATGTTGAGAACACATTTTGTGCTGAAAGCCAAGACACTGTGTCCGGAGTGTGAACATTCTGCAGACAGAGGCCTGTATGTTGTTCTGCTGTCACAGGGTGATCATTTAACATTGATCATTTTCTGCAAACAACTGGCTTTTATTGCAGAAACACTGAGCTACACAGGCACCTTCAATTACATTACCTTTCTTTGCTGAAAAGAAAACTGCTTAAACTGACTATAAGTAGTGCAATATAGAATTAAGAGCACAAGACAGAGCTCATGAAGCTATGGGGAATTTATATCAGAAAAAAAAGTTATAAAATCCTTGGAGAGGACAGCCATGCCAATTGTGCATTCAATACTGCTGAAACTGTGCGAAAATTCATTCCGTCACTCAACTGTGATTCAAGGTGGACATGAATCAGCTATAAGAGCAATGAGACATGTACTTGTTTTTTTTCCTTCAAAGAAAAAGCATGTAAAGAATGTACGAGTAAAGGTAGGTACAGAAAACAGAGTTAAATCAGCAGAGCTACCAATGAATAAAAGAAAACAAGACTCCGCCTCCCTGGAGAAAAGGCTGGAAATCTTGTAACGTATTATGAGCAGATTAAGGTCACTTGTGAATGCACACAGAACAGATCGATGCGGATGAAAGGGAAACAGCCCCATCAAGGTAAATGAAACCAGCTTTCGGAAATGAATTTTTAATGCCGTCGGCAGGACAGAAGACAACACACACCAGAGCAACCCACTCCATTGGCTCCGTCGCAGTTTGGTTTCTGGACCCTGGGGGTTGTGGGGTGGGGGGGATGAGCCCATTACTTGCATTAACTGCTGGCTGGTTATCAGCAGGATAAGCAAAAGTTAAAAGGAGCCTTGCCCTCCTCACCCGCCCCATTAATCCGGGGGTGGTATCGCGTTTCGCCTCGGTCGCCACGGGACGGGCCGGCACCCATTAGGGGCGATGAGGAAGCGTTCGATCCCGGGGGCGAAACGGGCGCGGTCCCTTTTCATATTTCAGGGAAAAGATTTGCAAACTGCAGCATTCTGCTGTCATCGCTTTTCAGAAACACGCATCGATCGCGGGGGGCTCCGGTGTCCGCCCACGCGGCTCGCATATATATATATAAATAAAGAGAGAAAGAGGATAGATCGCTCCATATGTAAACTAAAAGCTTTATCGAGCGACTACACAGAAGCACCTGCCGTGGGAAACCGGAGCCGTTAAAAGGAAGCGGCGGGCGGGTCGCTGACTTTAGTGGCCGGGGTGCTCGGCGCGGGTAAGAGGAGCCGTGGCGCGGTGGCTGGCGGAGGCGGCCTCGCCGCGTTGGCCGACCTGAGTTCGTTCGTGCTTGCGCTTCGGACTGTCACAACACGCCACCTGAGCTGGTCGCCACGGCAGCGCCGTTTACGTCTGTCGCACGGCGACGGTGCTGCGAGCCGTCGCCCCGATATCACCCCCAGCCCCCCGGCGGAGTGGGACGTGGGCCCGCTTCTCACAGGGCATCTTGATCTCTGATGGCGTCAAAGCTGGTCCGTCCTGTCTGAAAAATGTTTAAGAGCCTAAGGAGCTTAGAGTTGCAGCCTCATGCTCCTTGCGCCGGGCGCAGCAGAGAAAAACCATACCGCAGACATGAATATAGATTTATGGGGATTGAAAACCGGGAACATAAGTCTTGATCGCGCTGAACAAAAGTCATATGGTGAGGTCGCCAAGGTTAAACAGGACTTTGCCCTATTTGCTATATAGGTCTGGATATTCCATATGGCAGCGCAGATATGTTTACATGGCGGTTCCAATCTGGGGTTTCAATCAGCATATACATACTGGTCAACCGTCACATTATATAACATGGCTGCATTATGCCGTCCATTTAACTGAATCTACACAGCAACGCATTTCAATTTGGTAATGGAAAGCGGCTCATATCTGTTCAGAGAATGAGCTGCTGTAGCACTGCGACACTAATGAACTATCAGCTGGGAACAGGATGTCCCTGTTACTGTGAGGAGAATGATCTGTCCAATATGTAAGCATAAACCTGACACTGCCGCATGGAGCAGGAGGAATACATGTGCAGTGTCTCAGTGGGGAATCATAACCCGTCATCAAAAATCAACCAAACCTTGGACAGATGTGAGTGAACATGAGCTCCACTGAGATTCACTGGGAAAGGTGGTGACCCACAGCAGAATACAAGGTCATTTTTAGAATTGGTCTTCCTTCAGCCAAGACCACACCCTGTAAAACTCACATTACAAAAAAAAGGTGTGTGTAGCTCAGTTTTTCTGCAATAAAAGTCAAAAAAAGTTCTTTTTAGTAAGTTTACTAAGCAGTACATATGTACTACATTTTAGGACATATGTAGTAAATAAATCATCTTTTTATTTTATACAATCAGTGGGTTACATTGCCTAACAATGGCTGAACAAAATAAACTGTTAGTGTGGCCAACCTCTCAGCTGACCATTTAGCCACTGTACATCAAACACTGAATGAACTGTGACACTGTGATGCCAGTCACTCTGGATAAATCCATAATCTTCAGCTTCATCGAGTCTAGGGCTGCTCCACCACTGGCGGAGCTGGCTGTGCTGATGAACCTGTCGGTTTTATCTGCATCCTTCTTGGACACATCCCAGCTGGCCACTGCACAGAGCACCACCCTCATCACGGTACTTTCATACAAGCATGCACTTGCTAAAGTTAATAGAATTTTTTTTTTTTTTATTATTTTGAGAAAACCAAACAGTTACAAATTCTGCTCTTATGCGAATTCTAGTCTTTTCTGCTGAAACTTGACACAAACTCATCCATATCCAATTTTTTTCATGGACCCCTTACAAGTTAGAGACAGTCTGCTTGCCTAATCTCCAGTACAAGAAATCAAACGTCTAACATCTACAAAATGTCTGAAGCAGCACCTGGAGGAACGGGGAGGGATAATGAATAGGCTGTCTTACATAACACCATGCTGCAGATGGCTGGGAGAACCAAACACTTTAAGTGGCCCTGGAGTAATGAATAGATGGAGAGAACAGGCCTCAGAGGGCCTTCTAAATGACACTCATTAATGTCTCAATCCCGGATGAGGTCACTTCTCCAACTCCGACAACGTTTAAAGACCTCCCCTGTTATTTCACATGCTTGTAAGCAGGAGACAGACACGGCTTAAAAAAAATAAATAAAAAACAAGCTTGCATTGTATCAGTCCTTCTCCCAATGTTGGGTTATAACAGCGGCCATTAGGATTTTGCTCAAACAGATCGATGCATGAAACATAATTCACTTGCTACTGTTTGGTGAGATCAACATCTACCCAGAATCATTCTTCCAGTCTCCTGTGGAAGTTCGGTACTGTAAATCACAATAGCATAATATGCTAAATATATATATCATAACATTATGATCAAATGAAACTCACCATACAAACACTAATGTTATGCACTAGGTTTTGATTAAGCAGCAGATACTTCAGCATTGTTTGCTAGCTAGACTTTATCTCTGGCTTGGGCAGCGGTGGGCAAAATTCATCTGACAACCATGGTGTTTCATGACTGTCTTCGAACAGAGCATACATACATGCACAAAAAGACTTTTGACTAAATACGTTTCTTCAGACTGAACCAACAATTACTCTCGACTGAAATGTAACATTGTGCACAGTAGACTGCAGAGTGTATAACTATATTGTCTATCAAAACTGAAAGAACAGAACATCATCATGAAACAACAAAGGCGACAGAAAGCAGATCCCTTCATATCTCTGTCTGGTAGCCAGAAAAAGGGCAAACTATGCCACATAAATCCCGTAATCTGGCCAGGACTAAGTTTATAGATTACGCTATGCGGTCCAACTGCCAAACCCAACAGACAGTGAGACACAGCTTCCCAAAAACAAGGCAAGTGTTTAAACCAATCAAAAGACAGCATGTATCGTGTCGTCGGTTAAAGACACTGTCAGTTACATCTTAAACCAATGTGACATTTTGAGTTATCACAAGAAAACCTTTAAATAAATCAAATAAGTGCCATTTTCAACATTTCAGTGGCATTTTTTCAGTAATTTTCCATATTTCTGATATTTTTGCTAATTAAAAAGGCCATTGTCTGATAATCAGAATCAGTAAGGTGGTACATTAAATTAGTCCCTACATGGGTAGCCCACCCACGTAGCCTCCCAATGGATACAAGCTCTCCTAAGAGTAAAGGTAAACTAGCTTGGATCCGATCGCCCTGTAAAGGAAAACGTACAGCCAATACATTCATGAATTCATATTTAGGAAAAATAAAACAAAGAAATCTAGACGTGAGCCCTGTTCCGAGTACACTGGTTCACGCTGTGTCACAGTTATTTTTTTGGGGGGGGCTCTGTCCAGCTGCCCCACCCGCAGTGTCCCTAAGCAAGCGCAGCAGACCGACTGGAGCTGAGTGCGGGGGGGGGAGGCGGGGTTAACCCCCCACCCTGCCTGGTCACATGACTGGCTCCGCACTGGGGAGGGCTTGCTGGCTGAGAGCTGGTCTCTTGACCTCCTTTTGCTTGGCTTCTCCCAGCTGTATGAATGAGGTCTGACGTGCACACACGCTGAGGCCACGCCCACTTCCACTCCCGAGTAGCTGCAAATGGGGGCTGCCGGTCTGTCTGCCCACCCCGCTGCCCCGGCGGGGCATGTTTGTTTCCAAACAGGGGTGTGTTTACCAAGAGAGCCCTCATGCCTGATCTCCCCCTCTCTCCCTCTCCAGAACGCCCCCGACGACGGCTTAGCAACTCGCTCCTCATGGGTGCAGAGATGTTCCATACTGACGATTAAGAGCAAATACTGTGTGAATGATGCATACATAAATACCCCAGCCTTTACACGGCTTTATAAGAATCTCCAAGGATCCCGACGGGTGCACACACTTGAACAGAGCGGTCACGTGTGTCGAGGGCCTTTTCCGCCTGAATGGATACGCTAACGCTTCAGAAGCAGCGAAGTATGGCAACGATCTTCCACACAGCTCTACCTATTCCCGCCCAGTCAAGCTCCAGGACCCAGGAACCCCACAGAGCTGTACCAAAATGTGCTGCAACACTCATTACAGGGCATTAACGTGCTGTTCTACTGATTACAGCTGTACCACAGACTGTAGGGCACAGATGTGCTGTAACAATGACTACAGGGCACAGATGTGCTGTAACACTGAAAGGCAAATATCTGCTTTAACACTGACTACAGAGGACAGACACACTTCAACACTGGCTACAAAGCACAGATATGCTATAGCACTGATTACAAGGCACAGCTGCACTGTACCGTGGACTACAGGGCAAATATATGTTGTAATACCAACTAAAGGGCACAGATGTGCTGTAACACCGACTACAGGGCACACGGCACAGCTGAAGTAAGGGGCCTCTATACATCAGCTATAGGTCCAGACCATAAAAGACCACGAAACGCTGATGTTGGGCTGCTGTTCAGAGGCTAGCAGACACAGGACATTACAGCCGTGCTGGTGTGTCTTCCCTCAACGCTCTTGCAAATATCATAAAAAATTAAACAAAAATCTTTAAAATTACAGGAATACATTCAGGACAGGATACATTCTTTATTTAAATATAAAGGCAATCTGCAGGCTGTCACATTGTAAAATGGACACCTATTACAAGGGTATGCTGGACCTTTACCCAGACACAGCACAACAGAAACCTACCCATCATCAGCTCACTGCCTTTGCCTTGAATTCCAGACAAGAGGAAAAAACTGCTCCTAAGCCACTGCGTCTGTGTGCTTTTCCAATGTCGCGATCACGCTCTCCAGAGCTTGGGGGCTTCAAACACGGCTTCGCCGGCCGCGTGTAGGAGAAGGTGGGGGATGGGGAGGGGGGGATTTCTCCGTTGCCAGGAGCGACGACAGTGTGCCGTTTACACTGATGATGCGAACACATATGGGACGTGCGAGTCTGTCCTCTGTTTCACCCCCCGGGGTCCTGGCCAAAGGTCAAAGCTGACTGTGAGTGCGTGTATAATGGGACGGCAGCGCGTTAGCCAGCTACAGTGCACACCCAGGGCGCTCCGCAGCCTTGCCCCACATACAGAAACCACTCCCCACAACTGGGAGATATCCTGGAACATGACCAGGGCATTAAACGTGATTAAGATTAAAAGCCCTTTATAGTTATGATAGGGGTATAATCCGCATATGACTTAATATCTGTGATATGGTAAGCTTGGCCGTTGGAAGGCAAGATAACAGGAAGATATCTGTCATAAATCAACCGCAAAGGCATGAAGGACTGGCCACTGGAAAATACGATACCAAATCTGGCCGCCGTTTTAATTTTACTTGCATAAAATCCATAAACACTACAGAGTCGGTCTGAGTTTTCAGACAGGCCTGGTTTTTGCTCTTTTTTTGAATGACCTGCATGACTGTTTTAGGGCAAAGAGAAGTATCGATTCTGCTAAGAGAGGTGTTGATGAAAGAGAAATGCACATATCAAGTTAAAGTACCGACATTTGCAACAGCCTGTAACTCAATACAATCTTCTCCTGCAAAATTTGATCTCGGGGCGCTGACAAATCTTTGTAGACTCATCCATTTTATATTCTACAGGCCACCTGGGATTTTCAGAGCACCTGAGCTCAGGATTGGTTACCTACGCTCTGAACGCACTCACTCTCTCCGAAAAACAGAGCACCGAGCCCGTTCCCTTGCTATTCCCCCGCACACATATCACTCCAGAGTCCTCATCAATCTGCTTTTCTCAAAACAGACTAGCTGTAAAAAAAAAAAAAAAAGAAACAAACAAAAACAGCAATGAAATGAACTCTGGGATTACACTAAACAAAACAAGCAGGGACAATGAAGGGGGGGGGGAGAGTTGTGTGCATTTTGTGCAGCGTCACTGAGACGGAAACCTCCCCTGACAAAGACCTTGGGAGTGTGCGTGCGTGTGCGCGCGGCCGGATTTTCCGTTAATGATTATTGCGCATGCCAGTCCCGGAGCCCCGACTCGAACTTCACGGTTCACCGCAAGGTCACCAGCCTGCGCTTTTTCCTCTGCAGCCAAACAAACAGAGAGAGCCATGAGTAAGCATGTGCCGTGTGCTCTCCACCGCACAGATGCTGCGCATTTCTCCTCTGCTCTCCTCAAGAAGCACACAACACTCCTCTGGCCCATAAACAGCTGATAGGATGTAGACTTTGCTTACAGGCAAAAATGGCAAACCTCTTAATTGCATCATCATCAAATTTACAACCGATGAACAGCAGAAAAAAACACAGAGTCTTATAAAACTTAGAGTCTATTCAAATTTCCCCTTGGCTGATGCTGGAGCAGAGAACTGCTCCAATGCAGCGTGTGCTATGTGGCACAGTGTATTGCTATATTTACATTTAAACTGAGTCAATTGACAGAGGGACTTTAAGCAAAGGTACGTAAGTGTACAAGGTCACATGAATATTACTGCATAAAATGAAAGTAGGACAATAATTATGAGCCGAGAATGAAAGGCCACACCTAAACATGTCAGTTGGCCACACGGTGCTGTAATACCCATAGCCAGCACTGTGCTGCAGTGTGGCTTCGGCAGAGCACACTTTGAGGGTGCTCTGTAAGTGTACAGACGACTCGCTGTGGGCGAAGGAGCCTTCACTGCCTGCGCCAGAGTGGAAGAAGAAGCCAGAGACGTGGAAGAGATCTAATTTACCCTGCTGCCGTGCAGAAAACACCGGGAGCGCACTGCGGATGCGCAGGCTGCAGAACACAGCACAGGAGCTGCTGCTGTTCTGCCCCTGCCGCCTGCACAGGGGCCAAGCGAGCAAGGCAGGGCCCCTTACGCACCCTCTGCTTACAGTCCACACTTCTGTGACCCCGCTCTTCAGAGTACCGTTTCCATTTTAAATAAATCAGAGCAGAAGAGCAGAGCACAGGTCTCTCCCTGTTTTGACAAAAAAACCTCTTTTGATAGCATAGTTTATCTAGTATGTACTCAGGGTTACTCCATACAAATTAATATGTAATAAAAATGCCTTTTGTGGTATGCATTGATTTAAAACCTGTGTTCTTCCACATAGCAGTTTCCTCCCCCTTTTTGAGTTAGTAGTCTCAGACTGAAAGGTATAAAGCACCCCTAAGCATCAGTCAGTCTTGACAACTGCAGTTACATGCAATGTACCCCTGCCATAAAACATGACCACACACAGTCTGAATCAAAGTTTTCTCTGCAAGGATTCTGATGTTTCTGAAGTTCCACACAAAAATGATTTTGTGTAAAATCTTCAATATTCGTGAAAGGTTTTTTATGTATGGTAGGATCCCCAGGGATTTAGTCTACAGGTTTCCTTGTTTCTCGACTCCCTGTGGAAAATGCATTCTGCCTGGTGAAAACGCATCTGCAAACGCATTTTGATTGATGCAGACTGGTAGTGCGCTTCCCCACCGGAATGCACAGTAGCTGAGGTTGGGGCTCACAGCGGCGGCTGCACTAACAGAGACTCCGCTAAGGGGCTGCCACCTTAGTGAACACGAGACGAGCCACAACAGCCCAGCAGGGCAGAAACCAACACCCCCTCTGCACCGCTGCGGGGCCGAAACGAACACGGCACGCCCACACGACCTGCTAGCTAATTAGCAGCACGACACGCTCGCTGACAGGTGGCTGAACCACCAGGCCCGCGGCCTTCAGGACGGGGTAAAAAAGACACAGTATCCTCTTTCCTCAGTATCTAAATATTAGCTCTGTGTTCGCTTCTTTGTCGCTAAACATCAGATGGGAAGGATGCCAGCTCTTTCCAGCTTGCGGGGTCTATTTTCGTCATAACTTCTGTTTGAGGAGAATATTGACTTTTGTCCTGCGCTTTCTGCCCGCTGCGGTTCGATATGCGGACAGACGTCTACTCTTTCCTGCCCGCGACAGCAGCGGCAGCAGCTGTGAGGGATTCTGCAGCCTGTGTTTTTGCTGCGAGCTCACTCTGAAAGGATTAAACATAAAGCGATTTAACATGGTGATCCGTCATCACCGCAAACAATCAACCTGCACTTTAAGTGTAATAACATCTGCAAGACGGGGCGGGGGCGTCTTTCTCGCACCCTCCCAATTTAGGGCCCTGCGCCCCCCAGGTGCACCTCTGATGTGTCATTCCATCTTACCGCTCCTAAACAGACGTTCCACTCAGAGCTGGGCCCCAAGGCTGGGCCCAGGGACTGTGTGATTAGAGATGATCTCACACTTAAGTGCAAACGTTACCTTAGAATATGGCTGCAATGTCATTTCATCTTTTAAGACTATACTTGCACTTTAAAGACATGTATTTTTTTTCTGTGAATGTTTTTTGCTATGAAGTTTCTTCGAAAAGTTGAATTCCTGGTGGCACCTCTGCACTTTGAAAATTTATTCACTGAAGTCCATAGTGGTAATAGACAGGAAGAGAAGTGGTGAAGAGAAGTGGGGGGGTGTACCAAAATATTATTCATGACTGAATAATATTTTGGTGCACTGAAGCTGGCATAGCGTTGGCCCTGGAGAGGTTAGCCTCCCTATGTGTTGTATGTTAATGGAGAGTTCAAAGGCAAACAAAAGCAGGTCCTTAGCATTCAGGGCTGCAGCAGGCCTGTCAATCAAACAAGCCTTGAGCTTTAATAAGAAACACCTACTATGCACTGACTGGGCAGGTAAGTCACCTGCTGCTTTTGATTACACACACATTATCTCAGACCTGATGCAAAGATGGCTAACAGGATGCTTCAGATTTTTGTAATTGTACAGCTGCCAAACTCTGAAGCTAGAAAACAGACAAAACCCTACAAACAAGTATCCATAATGCTGGGCAGGCAAAAGTAGGAAAATTGCACTGTTTGTAATTAACAATATCAGGAATAATTTAACATTTAAACCTATGGCAACTAGCTTTTATGTGGCTGTTAATACTATTAGAGTAAGAGCTACATGAGGTCCCACCCCTGGCACAGGTATGGAGAAGGTGAGGCAAGTTGGAGGCGGGGCCAAATCGGGACCCCTCCCACTCACCCATGCTATTGGTGGAGCTGCACCACATCAGGAGGCAGCCGGTGCAGATCATGTTGAGACCCCCGAAGAGCAGGATCCTCCAGGACTGAAAAACAAACAGACAGACACACACGCACAGACAGACAGACAGACACAGACATGTGAACACAGACACACACACACAGACACGCAAACACAGACACACACTTTTAGATTAGCGTGTTCGCCTGTATTCATTCACTGAGCTGACACTCCTCCGAGTTTTTACTCCAGTGGGTCATAACACAGGCTCTGTATTGAAGGCTTCTCCACATAACTGCAATGCACTGCCCCGGTGTAATCGATAAATGCAATTCCCTCTCCACGCCTCTCCATCCAGAGCAAAACTACTGAGATGAAAGCAAATCAATCCGCAGTATCTGATTCTGAACAAAGCCGGCCAAAGTATTGACGTGTCCTGTAAGTATTAAATATAAACGTGATGTACGAAGGAGACGGTGCTCTGCTGGATCGGTTTCTGCCCTACAGTGGAGCACTTCTGCAAAGGGCACACGTAATGTCCTCTCCTCTTACGGTAAGAAAACAAGATCACTCTGGTGATCTGGTGATCTAAAGCAGCCCACAATTTAACAAATAAATGAATGAGTCCCTCCTGTACATCTCAGTTTTACCTGAGCTCTGAGTCGTGGTAAAGGTTGCCAGTTTGACTCCTAGGCATGGTACAGCTGATGTACCTTTGACCTTACTCCGATGTTTCAGTAAATAGCCAGCTGTCTAAATGGGTGATATGTCAGCTACAGTATAATAATCACTCTGGATATCCAAGATCATCACTCTGTTACCCTGGCTGCACATTCAGCCATCATGCTGTAGAGTTCTGCGGAGATTCACAGATCTGCATAGAGGATGGATCGGCTGAAGTAAGTGCGGTGAATGAGCCTAACCAATCAGACGATTTTAAGATCAGTACTGAATCAGTGTAGAAGGCCTGATGGTTTCCTGTAACCTCACTGCCCAGATGAATGGAGTCAGTCAGTCAGGCATCCTGTCTCACCAATCAGATGCAGCCTCTATAACATTCGTCCTTTGTGTTCAGATGCCGAGGCCTCAGTTGGCGTGACATCGCACACCTGCACCACCCCCCCCCCCTCCACGTGCCTCGCCCTGCCCTTGCGTGTGACTCAGCGAGCGTCCCGCGTGGCACCCCCTCCGACCCCCCGCGGGGCCATCGACCGGGCCAGGGAACGCATCGACCGCTCCGGCCCCGAGTGGGCGCCTCTCTCTCCCCCCGCGGTCGGCCCTCCTCTCCTCCGCCGGGCGGGAAACGGAGCCTCCCTGTCAAACGGCCGATTAGAGTTGCCAATACGATCAGCGCGGCGGAGGAGGCGGCCCCCGCCGCGGTTTACTTCCAGGTCAACGGTGCCGTCGGACCGGGGGACGCCCTGCTGAGAGCACAGCGAGAGTGGGGCCGGTGCCCGGGGCCCGGGCAGATGGAGCTCTCACTCAGTCACGTTTATCCCAGGGCGGCTCAGCTTAGCCCGGGCCAGCGCCCCATCTCCCAGCCACTCTCAGTGGGGAGGGGTGGGGCACAGGGGGACAGGACCTGGCAGATGGAAGTGTCCGGATAATTCCTAACCAGGGGATTGAACCCTGTGTCCCCTCGGCGCATATGCACTGTGCTGTATGTATCAATGCTAGACTATAGCATGTGGCAACCTCCACAGTAACAATTCAAAAATAAAATCCTCACATCTGTTTCTGGCCTTTTGGTCCTTCTGCACCCAAGTTATTGACTTAGTATGGAATGACCTGTTTGGACTGCCATTTAGAAATACACCAATTTTCAATAAATCACCCAATCACGGTCGTGTGTCGTTCAGATTTTCCACACATGTCAACAGTCGGAAATTTACCACCTCCGTCCGCTGGCACGTAACACTGCTCCCTGCCGGAAAACTGAACCTGACAGCTTGTTTTATGAACAAGTGTGCTGCTTACGCCTCTACAACACACCAGTGTCCCAGAGGAGGAGGAGTGGCAGCACTGCGGGATGCTGGGATACTGGAGGACTGAGTATGACCCTGGCAGGTGCTGACACAGTGGAGGGGGCTTCCCCATGGCAAGTCTAGCTGAGCAGGTCAGGTGAGGAGGTGTCTGTACAGCAAATACAAGCCCCCCCACGTAGCTGAGAATCCAGCCAGTGCCTGGTCTGGTGTGAGCAGTCACTGTCAGCAGTGATCTCTATGACACAGTGACTCAGTGACCCTTCTTTTTATTTGTACACTGCAGCCCTGACAGAAACCTGCAGCAGCAGGCCTGGAGCACAGGTCATATCTCAGACCTGCAACAGGACCACCACTTGGAGAGGTGGAGTAAAACAAATCAAACATCTGAACTGAATCACTGTGGCAAACAAAACCCCCCTGCCCACCCCCCACAAAAAAAGCTTTAGGGATGTTTTTCTACTTTGCGACTGAACCTTGTTTGGAAGAAAATACATTGCCTTTTTCAATCAATGTTTTGTCTTTGAAGTTCGCTTGCTCTTTAATCTACGTGCTGTAATCCCATCCCCGTTGGTCTGTCTGAGCGGGACCTCGGTGTATGCCCAAAGTGGATTACACACGACCCCACCATCGTGCGTCCCACACTAATCTACGGTTCTCCCACATCTCAGATACCGCTGTGGACGCCCCCATCCAGTGCAGGTTACAGGAGCCTCCTCTCAGCGGGAACCGAAGCCTGTGCCTCAGATACGCGAGAGAAGGGAGCCGGGCAGCCTGCTCCGATGTTGAAGATTAACTTGAGTTTGTTTTGGTACTGCCTCATGAGAGATGCATAAACGGCTTAATCTTTAAACCAATTAATAAACGTCACTGTGAGAATGTCCTGAAAACATGAAAGCTGTCCGACTTAAAAGCCGCCTGTAATCCTTATGCCACCTGTGCCAGGCAAAGATCCCACTGAACAGAAGGGCAGGGAGAGATCACGCCATTAAGAACCGGGGATGGAAGCTGCACTCCCCATGATTAGCGGTCTGAGCCGGCCCGGGTCTTACCAAAGCCAGGTCAGTGCGCAGTGAAAACCACCAGCAGACAGGTTACACTCAGTATGTTCACTGGCTTTCAGTAAGACCAGGAGTGGCTCAAGTGGAGTGGAATGGGAGTGTCATTCCCTTTCCTGGCGGTGTGGTGGAGTTGGGGAGAATGCGCACTTCATTTGGAGACTTACCCGCCTGTCTGAAGCCACCAGGAGGAACTCCTGGGAGAACTTTCCAAAGAAGGACCTCTGGGTCTTCCGGAACGGGTGAATCGTACCCTGCAAAACAGCACAAACACAGGAGGGTGCATGTCTTTAGATACGGACACCAGACTTGCCATTTCCAGGCACACAACATGGCCAATGAGGAAGTCAGGACTGACACAGAAAATCCCTCACAGGGTGGAGGAGGCTATGAACACAAGCTGTCAATCTAACTGCAATGCAACCTCTCCTTAACACTGAAAATTATGGATTTTAGCACAAATTACATGTTTCCCATGTACACAACATGAATTCATGGGTTACTGAAATTAAGTATAAATGTTCTGTGAGGGGAAACAAAAAAAGCAGAAAACAACTGATTAAATTTCAAATGTCAAATTCAAGGCCACTGCGGTTAGTGGGAACAGAAGTCTCATTTTGGAAGCTTGCAAAACACAGCGGTCTGTGGCTGGATACACTCTGAAATCCACTATCAAGAGACCTGCGATTTGAGATCATTTGAACATTAAACGATGAGAAGGCGAATCCAGGTCGATTAGTTGCGTCTGGACACGGTCTCAGAATTGAGACCTATAATCGTCCCTCCAAGCTCTCCTGTTCTCGCTGGCCCTGACGTAAGCTGGATCCTACCGGTCAATTGATTGCCACTGTAAGCTAGGATATAGCATCAAGTTTCTGACTCCTTAGGAAGAATACATCATCACGTTCAATAAACTCCGTATCATATTAAAAATATTGACACATGCTTCGCAGACTTTACAGGGTGGGATGTCAAAAAATCCATCCACCTAAAACCTATCCAATGCAGCACAGGCAGAGGACTTTGTGACCGATTTATACGCACAAACAGCAGAGAGCTTGAGTATCTTCTGACCTATATTGTGGATTCAAGTTCAACTGGCTCTTAACATTCTCAGGTAATTGATGAACCATAATGTAACCTGCAATCAGTAAATAAAACCATTTTAATAAATGTAAGTGACATCAGATGATGCCCTGATATGATGCACAAACATAGTGTTTGTTTTGCAGCAAACACGGGTGTAGCTTTCAGACGTTCTCGATAACAGCCTGAGTCAGAATGCATCGTTTCAGCGGCTCTGAGATTCAGCTCCCTAAGCACACTCTCAGCTGACTGCTAAGGAGCCACGCTGACACTCTGACAAACACTTCTGGGGTTTAGCACTGTCCCTCCTCACCACTAGGGGGCGGACAATCTTTGGAGCAATGGGCCTTACAGTAACACTAGCTAGTTATCCACTAATTATCCAAGTGCATGGACACAGTAACAAAATGTATGCGATAGAGAGCAGGTTTGTTGGGATGAAGTTTGAGGACATAACACTAGTGAGAGTAGATGGGGTGAAAAGTCACAACACAGAGACATTCCTATATTACTCATAGTTATCATTTCAGATCAAAGCATCAACATCACATTCCATGTCTTTCTCACGGGAAATTATCAGCGTGAAATCGTAAGATTTTATTAGACAAATAAAACATTTCTGAAAAACAAATATATTAGACCCACAATCAATAAAAAATGTGGAATCAGAAAGAGCCGTGCATATTACCAAGAGAAAACAGTGTGATTACATTTACTCAGGACACCAGTGTGCTGAATATACATAAGGTTATCACAATCATTGATGTGTATTAATAAGTATCTAGGGCTGCTATCAATAACTCCCCCAACATCACACTGATGTTAAAGCTACCAAATCTGAGAATAAATGTTTTCCATTCTGCCAGTACATAGTACCAGAGAGATAAAGAAAATATTAGACAGACTGCAAAACACCTTTGTCAGGTGTTTATGACACCCTTACAATGGGAAAGCATTAATAACATCAGTACTGGATCCTTGTTAGGAATGAACTCTTCTGAGTGCCCTCAGTACCACCTTTTTACTGATCACTGCTCAGGTCTGTTTCGCTTGTGTCAGCCTGATGTTGCACGACGGCCTTATTTGAGGAGCTGAGGTTACACATGCAACTTCAGCACAGTGGGTAGATGGTTGCTGAGGCACTGTTGTAGTAGCCTTGGGCACGGTACTCAACCTGAACTGCCTCAGGAGACATCCAGCTGTACAAACGGACACATGTAAAAACAGTAAGCTATGCAAAAGTGTCCGCTAATCTAAAAGTATCTGCTAAGGTAATGTAATGTCACCATTCAGTGATGATGTATTTTTCCCTTCCACCTGCCTTCTCTCTTTCTGAGTACAGGTGACAACGGCACAGATACAGCTCCATTCACACCCTCACCTGGCCTCCTTCAGTGGACATTATGTCCGGCAGTGTAACACAGCGGTAACTGTAGCATAGCGGTAAGGAGCAGGGATTGTAACTGAAAGGTTACTGGTTCAGTCCCCTGCTGGGACCCTGCTGCTGTAGCCTTGGGCAAGGTACTTAACCCTGAACTGCCTCAGTAAATTTCCAGATGTATAAATGAATAACATGTAAAAATCGTAACCTATGTAAGTTGCTCTGGACAAGAGCGTCTGCTAAATTACAATAATGTAATGTAATAATGTATGTGTGAGCGTGAAACAGGCAAAAGATTACAGACCCATGACCTTTTGCACTAATATTGTGGTGTAATCCACTCCAAATTTACTCCTTTAAACAACTATGGACAACAACATGCACAAAACCTATCTTGAGCCATGCTTTGTATATGGCCAAGAAATTGTGATGTTTCCCACATTTATATTAAAAACAGATTCAGCGAATTCTTTGGTGCAAAACAGCACATTCCTCCTAAGCTTCTTTTATTATTGTGCTCCGATTGGTCCAAATGAATCCACTCACAGTGCAGATGTGTGACTGCACCAGCCGTTCCTTTCAGTAAAGCATCCATTCCAACCACAGACAAAAAAAAGCAACCGGCTGGAATTTTCAAACTGTTACATTACACAATGCTACCATCTAGTGGCCAACAATGAAATAAACCTTTCCCATGCATTTTTATTTTAAAAAATATGATGAACCTTCAGTAGTTCTTGCGTTCATTGATACCCAGGGAGGGAGGCAAGGTGAAATGTTGAAGTGCACAGTGATCTTGCTGGAGTACACTGCTATTATTTTTGTCTCTGTCTGTGCCTTTTGAGCACTGTGCTGGGAAAAATGGAGCTCTGTCAAAATAACTAATTAATAAATGTTTTCAGACACACTGCTTACTCTCCAGGCCCTTTTATGAGACTCAGATTACTCCTAGCATTAAAAAGGAGATGGCTGTGGATAAAAAAATTAGGCCATGAAATATTCTGTATGCTCGGTATGGCTTTGATACTGCTCCCATTAGATTTGATACGAAGAACTTACCAATACGTAGGTATCCGTCTCGCGTTTTTTATGGTGTACGGGAAAATCTGCAGGGAACAACGAATTTTACTCAGACGTATAGTTACTTTACAGTTACAAACTGAGAGAATGAAATACAAGGTCCAGCCACTGTAGCCCACCACATGAGCTAGATTAAGTCACTCCAAACACACTTTAAAGTTGGTTAGTGAAGATGATGCATTAGATTTGCAAGGTATGTGGTCTGAGGATATTTACAATCAAAAACTGTTACATTTAAATGGAATAAAAACATTAGGTTACCCACTGTAGGCCAGTAGTTCTGAAACTGAGATCCAGTAATGGATCACAAGAGGGGCTTAAGGTGAAACATACCTATTACACCAATTCAAGAAGACCAGTTCCACAGATGGCAATAGTGGTTGTAAATGTAGGACACAGTAGACACAGACCCCACACATTGTGCTCAGGTGTGATATACCAAAAGTTTAAATAAAAACTTTATTATACACTGAGTTCACTATAAATGTACTATAGGCTACAGTTCACTGATTTTAGGTGTGCACCTATCCCAAATTAATCGACAGGAAATTACTGTTGATAAAAAAAATACAATAACACACAAGTTTAGCACTTGTTCACGATGTTTCCTAGAAACACATTCATTCATACACTTTAATCCATTCAAAGCAATTCATTTCCGCGCAGGCCTTTTTGACCACGTAGTCTACAAACTACACTTTATTGTTAATTAGCTAAACAGCTCGAAAGCTACACAAAATACCTAGCAATACATACTGAGGTATTATATAAAGCTATGAGAAAATGCGTATTTGTTTTGGTAGCCATATTTATTGTGTCATTAATTACAGCGTAACGTTACTGCACTTCTATGCTTGAGTGTGTTTACGTTAGCTAGCTAGCGGACTGACATGTTAGAATATATTCGATGAGAGGCTTGTTGAGATCGTTTTCACGCTTAATGAAGCTGTCTCAGCTTGGCTCTGCAACCACGTAGCCTAGGACCATCTTTCCTTGATAGCTAGCAACCTAGACTAGGTAGCCTAATCACATTTTGAACCAGCAGCTTGCTACTATGTGAGGCTAACTACCCTTACCTGAACGCTTTACGACCCAGCTCAAGTTAAATTATGCTTTACAGACTACGGTTGTTCGGACTTGTGAGTTATATTCAAGCGTTCCTTGTGATTTTAACCTTAGCTAACGTAGCCAAACTGAAACAGCCGTTTTTCCCCTGCCAGTCGATGCATCACACCTCTGCTAATGGCTTACCTGGTTCTTTGATGTTAATAACGTCCACCGCCACCATGTCAGGTTTATCGAGGGGACCGACCTTTCTCTCGGTCACCCCGGACGGAACCACGTCGGGTTTGGGGCCCAGCTTTCTGGGATAATAATCCCCAACATTTTGGTAGGACAGCGTTGGTGGGGACGTGGATGAGCTGTCCATCGCCATTTTGAATCCCTCCAGCAAAACATCATGCCGGCGACGGCAAGTGGTGAGGGACATACGCAGCTCAGGAAAAAGGCGAATGAACGTAACGCTGAAGCTGGAGAAATAAGTAATATGACCGATATTGACTAGCTGTTCGTTTAACTGTTTATTTGTAAGTTTTAGATCATTTCATTGTTGTGGAATTATTTTAGGTAAACTTTATTGATGTGGATGGATTTTTTAAAAGGATGAACTGAGCTGAGCCATACTTTTTATGTGAGCTTAATGCCAACTTTTATTTTCACACCAACTATTACTAAGAGATTCATCGAATATCAACCCAGTTCCATTTTCGTGAACGTGCTAAAAGCAGCTAACTTTGTAAGATGAACCCCCATAGCCATTTGATAGTTTTCTACATTGGGAGGGAGGAAGGAGGGGCGTTATGTTTGTACGTTTGGCAGTTTGCTGAAGCCAGATATGATTCATAAACCATAGGTAAATGAAAGTCATTGGAAGTATAGAACATAGTGATGTGCAGTTCGTGAACGAACGAATCCTTTTTAACGAATCTTTGAGGTGAACTGAGTGTACGTAGTCCCTAGTCTAAAAGATTCGTTCCTTCCTGGCATACCAGCTATAACTCTCCCTCCAGTGGATATTAGATATGCGGCCTGTCCACGAAGCAGCCTATCACAAAACTGTATCAGCAGTACGTTCATGACAACAAATAGCCAATGGCTGAAATGCTAAGCCTCTCGAAACACCTCCCACTGGCCATCTCGGCACAGCTGACGATGTGGAACAATGCAAAAGATCCGGTGACTACGAAGACTCTAAACTCCACTCTGATGAACTGTTGACAAGGTCCTCAGTTCACCAGTTCGTTCGGTCTCAAAGGAACTGGTGAATATGCTGACAAGTTCCTCAGTCCACCAGTTCGTTCGGACTCAAAGGACGTGCTGTTTTGCCGCAGAGCAGCCTAATAATGGACATGATGTTTGGAGCAATGTAGAGTAACTTTTAAAATGCAATAAAACTATTTACAGATGTATGCCGCCCGATCGAATATGGAAATGAACGAATCAGTGAGTCAAAGATTCGAATCATTTTATTGAACTGAACAAAAGGAACCGAATCACTAAAAAGAATCGTTTTGAACACCACTAATAGAACAGTTTGTCACATGACACGCACAGATAGTTACGGTCAAAAGGCGGGGGCAGGTACCGTTCGTCAGGCTTCACAGAGTCAACAGACTGGGTAGCAATCTAATGTGAATGACAGCTCATATCATGAGCACCTAGCCTACTGCGGTTACAGTCAACATAGAAGCAATTCATGTACCAGACTAACTCAATTTTGCAGGTCTAGAGTTGGCAGGCACTGTCCTTACTTGTCAATGCCAAAAAACACATTAAACATATTAAGATTTAATTTGGATTGGGCTCTTATTGGTATTATTCTTGGAATTATAATGCTTTATTTTGGTTTACATACTATGTTACATATACATATTTTAAATAAATACATATTACATTAGTATACCTTATACAGACAATTTTGATGCAATTGTAAGTACTAGTCATACCAGATTAATTCCAAACACCTGTATATACTTTGGTTAAACCCAATATGCTCAAATATGTTTCTAAACCGAATAAAGAAAATAGTGCCACAGATGTCTACATTCACAGTGTCTCCACAAGTTTCTACACTCTTGGTTTTATGTTTTGGTTCAATAAATCAATCAAAGCTGTTCTAACTTACAAACAATGTCTTACAATTAATTAAAAGTGGATCTAATCATGTGCTAACAATTGTTGGCAATCTTGAAAAAAAGAAGAAGCACTTGGGGTAAGACAGTGTTTCTCAATTCTACTCCTGGAGGCCCACTGCCCTGTATATCTTCTATCTATCCTTGCTCCAAACACACCTGATTAGTGTGATTAACATGCACTTCATTAAATCAGGTGTGCTCAGCTAATCAAAAGTGCCACTGATGAGTTCAGTCAGGTAGGTAGAGCAAGGATAGATAGAAGATATGCAGGACAATGGGCCCCCAGGAGCAGGATTGAGAATCAGTGCTTTAAGACAAACATTTAGACACACTTTAAAACAATACACTATGGGCCGGTTTCACTGACAAGGATTAAGCCTAGACATAGACTAAGATATTTCTTTTAGTGGAGATTTCCACAGAGAGGAGCTTCTCAGACAAGTACTTCGCTCAACCCCTGTCTAACTGGCCCCGTAAGTCTCCTTATGCACAACATTAGTCAACTGAATTGCAATGAACTCATTTTTGATGAGAATTAGACCTGCATCTTCACAGGTTAACGTGTGCAGCAGCTGATTAATGGGTATTTTTCCACCTAAGCAATGACCACAGTCACTGTGAATCCTTGAACCTCGGTGTGGCTTGTAAAGAATGACTTATCTGTGCTGTGTCACATTTATGTAATGCGCTGTAAAGCTGACCTTGCGTGACTTTATGCACTTTCACTTAGCCATGTTAGGGTGCAGTGAAATTCAAAGGCTAGCTCCAACTGCCAATCACAATCCACCAACCTAGTACTGGGAGTGGCATTTGTGTTTATGTGAGGAATCTTGGCTCAATTTCCAAACTGGAAGTGTTGTTTGCACTCTGTGTGGGTATGGGGTAGCTGCTTTGCGCACCTTATAGTTCTAGGTAGCCAGCTCATGCACATCAATTTTCTTACAGAAATGTTGTAATGTTGGTACCGTACAATGTACAAATGTGAGAATGTTATGTGCTAGCCGTCTATGTTTTTAAGAGGGTTTCACTTGTCTCAACAGATGACCATCTGCTTCACAGAGCCAGTGTCATTCTGGCTTCCTCCTAATCCCCTCTGTTTCTCTCCCTCCCTGTGCAGACCAAGCTCATTGCTGTAAGATTCACCCAGTCACTTTTCTGGCTGTTGTGAAGATTATCCTTGTGACTGCAGTAAGTATAATTGAAGCAGAGGGCCAATGACAAGCTATCAGGGCAGCTGTGTCACGTTCAAGGGGCAAGTGTGTTCACTGCTTTCATGTCCAAGCGTACATGTTGTCCAAACCTTGATTCTGTCGCATGCATTGACACACCACCCCAGGTTATCATTTTATTTCTCCATTCATATATTTGGTTGCTTACCATTACAACAGTGGTTGTTGTGTCCATTTATGTATATTTGTGGCATGGGGCAAAACCTACAGTAGAGGATACAATGCCATAACACAGTGACATCACCATTAGGTCCTCTATGACATTGCTGAAGTCATCCCAGTGTCCAGCCTGATAGCATGGTCTTTTAACTCACAAACCCAGTCCCTCTACCTAAATAAACACGTTCTAGTTGAATTATTATTATTTCAGCATCCTTTTTTCTCCATATTTAGCCTTTTTTTTAACAGGCGGCTAGGCTCAGATGATTCAGCACACTTCTAAAGGGGGTACATGGAAATGATTGATTGCAATGCAGGGAATGTAAATTATTTTATAAGTGTGTGTTTTGTGTGCCGTGTCCCTGGACAGATATGCATTCCACGGGAACGCTGCCAAGAGTGGAGGCAGACGGGATTTGATCCTTCGCAGGGCCCTTTTGTTATATTCAGTATTCATGACCAGTCGCATTACAAAGATACTATTAATCAAGTGAGAGCTGTGAGCCATGAATGGGCCGAGTGTCCCTGGCTTCAGTCCTAAACAGGGGAAACAATGCAGAAACCTGATTAAAGCTATCAGACCAACGTATATCGCGTAAAGACATCCAGATGTAACCCACACGTCATTATGTGCAAGTTGCACACCGTAATCACTTTTCTCTGGCTGTTATGAAACAGAATGAAATGGCCCAGGGAATAAGGAAAAGAAAGAAACTTTTCAGCGACCTGCATTCAGAGTCTTTTTCCTAGTCCAAGATTCGCTGCTCTCAACCACTGTCAAAACGTCAGTGCACAGAGGAAACAAACAAACAAAAAAACCCACATCTTCTCCAGGATTTTTTTTTTTTTAAAGAAAGTTGCTGTGTCAGAGAAAAAAAAAAAAGTTTTTCATAAGAATGTGAAAGGAAGTGAAATGTTCAATTCTCTGCCAGCTTTTGACTATTCTCATTCATGACAGCGCTTTCACAGAGCAATTGCTGCCATCTGGTTGGGATGGACACCACACTGGGTGTAGCAGCGCAACAGTGTGGAGTCAGCTCTCTGCTGTTGTTAGGAGCGCACCAGGGAGCACAATGAGAGAGGCGCTTCAACTTATATGGAGATGCATAAAGATGTGAGTTGTGGAGAGAGTGTGCAATGTGTGGAGTTACAAGTTTGTGCAATAAAAGCTATTGACGCATAGTCATTGGCTGCGCAGGCTTGTGGGGGAAACCAATGAAATACACCCCTCCCCCATTCTGGAACTCCCACCGCAGAGAGCCATAGAAAAACTGCTCTGAGCACGCCCCCAACAACCAACAAGCACAGGATTCCGTGCATCAATCACTGCCAGAGACAGGAAACCAGATCCTCCACGTGTCCCGACAGCAACCAGGAAACTCCTGCTTCTCACGCAAGCATTATCTGAGTGGGAGGGGTTTACATCTATGCACCCCCACACACCCACACACACACCAGACGCACGCACACACACTCACACGCAAGCCTACGGTGCAGTCCCATGGTAGTCCAGCTGCATAAATAGACTGTGTGCCTGAAAAGGGGAGAGAGCCAAGGCACTTAGAGGCACAAGACGAGAGGCTGAGTTCTCTGCAGCAGCATTTCAACATGAGCTCCTCCTTGCCTCCTCACATACAGTCCAAGATGGAAAGGGCTCTGACCATGAAGGACGAGGACAAATTATACAGGTACAACGGGGTGCTGTACCCCACCATCATGAGCCCGCTGGAGAATCTGCAAGCATTGGAGAATCTGGAAGCCAGGCCAGAGGATGTCATGTTAGTAGCATATCCCAAATGTGGTGAGTATAACCCCAAAACTTTTTTCTTTTTTATTTGTCTTTCCTATCACTGCTTTGATGGGGACAGCTGACTGTTATACAATCATGCAACAACCGAGTGAAACTAGAAGCAAGCAGCACAGTACTTTTTTATCACCAAGGATACTTGCTCTACTTTAAAAAAATTGTTCTGCTTTTTGTTCTGTCTCTGCTAATTTCCTCTGGGAAGTCAACCCAAAGCTGAAATGCCAGAGAGAAATTCACATGCAGTAAAATGTTGCACATATGGGACTGATGGAGGGGGGGTTTATTGCAGAGGTTGCATATTGCCCGGCCGAGGAATGCAGTTGGTTTGAATTTGAGCAAGCTGCAGTCCTGGTTTGGCACCTACAGGAGCATGTGAGGACAATGCATTGCTGATACTTATCACCTGTCCTCCTGTGCTTTTGGTTCCGTAAGGTGGTGGAGTGGGTGTCACACCCTCACCTCTTTTCACCTTTACCTGTCTGCCAGTGGCGAGTCAAAGACTATCTCTCAGTGCCATCACTTACACTTCTAACCAGCAGACGTACAATGGGAGACCTTCCTTTGTCTAGTGCAGTCCTATTCAGCGTAACTCATTGGGGTGGTTTTAGCATTGTAAGGTGGCTAGGGAATGAAACAGTGTCTGATACAAAACTCAACTGCCTTTTCATTTGGCTGATATCCACTTGGCTGCAGTCTCTGCTGATATTTGTCACCTCTCTCCAGTGCCTCCAGGAGTACTAATGACCCCGTGTTTGATTTTGTAAGCTTGTCATTCTGGCAGGCCTTTATAAAATTCCAAGCGTGTGTACATACTAATTTTAGTTTTTAATTTTAGATGAAAAGCCAAGCGGTGATAAATATTTGACTTAAATCTTAAGGTACATTAATGTATTGGGCTTTTAATAGGGGAGATTCCGATATGTATTGTACCAGTGTTTGATGTTGATAAGACCAAAACAATCTTTAAAACATTAACTTGCATGAGAATGAATGAGTTATTTAAGTTCATCGTAACTCCCCTTGGAAAGTTTCCTTGCACGCAAGAGGGAAAATAAAACATTACTCTTTGTGAAACTGATTCCCGGTTGCCAAGTAGCAATATGAGTGGAGCGTAATCACTTTTTTGGCTCGACGCAGCCTCTCAGAGCTATTCCCACTGTCTGAGAGTTTCATGCGGGATTTGGAGATAGCTGTATCGTGAGGAATTCTCCTGGCTTGAGCCGGCGCTACGTTCTGCCTGGAACATTTGCAACCTCATACTCAACCAGCCATTGTTTGCAGAGTCGTGGAGAGATGGCAGATAAGATATGGGGGTGGGGGGTATGTAAGATTAAACATAGGCATTTTTCTACGGAGCATGAAAAATGAAGCCCCTCTGGTTCAGGCAACCTCAGGCAGCCCTTTGTGTTGGTAAAGTGCTCCGTTAACCCTTCCCTTCCCGGAAGGGTACGGCACAAGTCGATCTGTTCCCGTCTCTTGTTCCGCCAGGGTTCAACTGGATGGTGGCGGTGCTGAGGAAAATCATGGCGGCTGCTAGCGGCAAGAAAGAGGAGTCCGTAATGCCCCCACTGATGGAGTTCTACGGTCCAGAAATGCTACAGGTGGGTGGATCACCCAAAAAATCAGGAGTTATTAATATAAATATGCCAAGCAGTACAGATGAAGTGAAGAGTGAAAAGCTGAGTCTGCGCTACTTCCTGGTCCCTTAACCCATTTATGTAATCACCAGGGAAAATACATGCAGCATGTGACACTGTTGTATGTGCAGGATGTTACACAACAGGTGACGAGGAGATGGACAGGTCTTGCAACTATCACGTAATGCAGTAAGGCCAGTATAGTGCTGCTGCACCTTGCCTGATGCAAAGAATTGGGGGGAGGATTATAATGTCAGTCTGCAGAGGCTGTTTGTATACCGAAAACCCAAAGACCCAGTCTTATCCATGCATCATCTCCCTACCCGTACTCACTCTGTCCCGGACCCTGGTGCAACTGGAATCTTTTTTTACAAACAAAGTTCAGAGTTAAGATTTCATCTCAATATCCTTCCAAGTGGAAGTGGAAAATAAAGCAATGTGTGATCAAAACAGAATGAATGGAGTTGCATTCAGAGAGCATTTGTTCCGGAGTTTGAAAGCCATTGGTAGGAAGCTCTTGACAATTGCTACGTGCGTAAAGGTATGACAAGGACATTTGACAGGATGCTACAATGTTGTAATATTTGAGGAAGATGTTCATATTCAGGGTTAATCTCTTTTGTGGTTCACCTCAATGCTGTTCTGTTCAGCATGGAGCTGCTGCTTTCTAAGATGCTGCGACTATAAACAGGACATCAGGAACATGGCAAGGGTCAGGCTCTGTTGTGAATAACAACAGTTGTCACGGCAACGGCAGGTGGTTTAATCCCCGACACGTCTCTTCTGCCTTCCAGCGTTTGGATCGAGCCCCGTCTCCGAGGTTTCTTGGAACGCACATGCACCCAGATAACATCCCTGCCTCGTTCGGCGATAAGAAAACAAAGGTTTGTATTCCCGCCCTCACATTTGGGCCCTGAATCTGAGCTGTGAGCTGTGACTTTGTCTGTGATCTGAAGCCAAGCTCATTCCACCTCTTTCACATTCAGCTCTCGATAGTGTTTTCATTTTTATGTGACTTCCTGTTTCCAGACACCCTTGTACCTAATACCTCATAGCCTATGCATTTCCTTTACAGCCAGAGGAACAGAAATGCTTTGATTGGAGGTCCTTCTCACAAAGACGAGAGCAAAAACAAAGTAGCGCTTTGGCGTTTATGATGTGCAAATTCGGGTTATATTGTATATGTTGCACAAGAGCAGTACATCAGCGGGGAACCTGCATGACTCTTTTCGTCAGCAGTCACTGTTTTACGGCCCTGACTGTTAACCCGCACTGGCATTCCCAAGCTTGGCTTTCCTGTGACTGGTTAATATCTTCATACTCATGATGTGGACGTGGACACATGTTTCTGCAGATGCTGGTCATTTTCCGAAACCCCAAAGACACAGCTGTTTCCTTCTATCACTTTTCCAACAACAATCCCGTGCTGCCCACGTGTGAATCCTGGGACAAATTTTACACAGAGTTCATGAGCGGAGAAGGTAAGAGTCAAATGGAAATATTATGGTTATGGTTTAAGACACATCCTTGGATTTGTTTTAGGCAAAGATTTTTGCAGTATGCAGTGGATGAGACTTGACTTAAACCTAAAAATCTTAATATTTGCAACTCATCCATACATTGTTCAAATTACTACTCCTGAAAAAACTTTTTTTTTATTTTTTATGAACACATGGTTGAAACAAAAACATCAAGTAGACAAAGCTTGAGAAAATCCTGTATTATTATGAAATGATTTTAAAAAATTAGAAAAACAAATTATTTTAACCCAAGCTGGTTCTGTTTTGGGGAAATCCCAGAATTCAGCAAAGTATTACATATTCTGAAGAGCTGTAAGTTGATCTAAGAATTACATCCCTGTGTGTGCATGATAGATGTATAGATGTCTTGAAATTCGTATTTGCATTTACATTTTCACTGTGCAGGCATTATTATCCAGAGTGACTTACATCTCTTAGAATTTGTACATGTTATCCAGTTACACAGCTGGATATTTACTGGGGCAATTTGTTTAAGTATCTTGTCCAATGGCACACCAGCGGTGGCCCTCCTGGGAATCAAACTCGCCACCTTTGGATCATAAGCCCTGCTCCTTACCGCTACACCACACTGCTGCCCTGCTCCTTACCGCTACACCACACTGCTGCCCTGCTCCTTACTGCTACACCACACTGCTGCCCTGCTCCTTACCGCTACACCACACTGCTGCCCTGCTCCTTACCGCTACACCACACTTCTGCCCTTATATTTATCTTATTTGGATGACTGATACAATTCAGACATTTAGAATGATACCCATTGCTATGCAAACACAATCCTTTGTGTCCCATAGACCAGTGTTTCTCAATCCTACTCCTGGAGGCCCACTGTCCTGCATGTCTTCTATCTATCCTTGCTCCAAACACACCTGATTAGTGTGATTAACATGCACTTCATTAAATCAGGTGTGCTCAGCTAATCAAAAGTGCCACTGATGAGTTCAGTCAGGTAGGTAGAGCAAGGATAGATAGAAGATATGCAGGACAATGGGCCCCCAGGGGCAGGATTGAGAATCAGTGCCATAGACCTTTTAAGAGCCACACGCCTTATGATGAGCATGCAGTTTTTCACATCTAAAATTCTATTCTGTTTCAAGGTTATATCTGGACCTAAGCTATGCTATATGTTTCTTTCCTTGGTGAGATTTCACCTTTGACCTCATGTGTCTCAGTCGGATGATTCCTCATTTCATGACCCCCCTTCCTCCCCCTCCCCAAATCATCCACTAAAACAAACACTCCATCTGAATAAAAAGTTACGAAATCACAGAGCAGAACGTCTTGTATCATAGCCTTTGGGGGTGTCTTCCGTCATCTGCACTGACAGTACAAATTACCAACGGTTTCTTCTCAGGTGACGTAATCCAACATAGTTTTCAAAACAGTTGTGAGTAATCCGGCATCGCCTGTAACAGTCCGCTTCATCTTCTCAATTTCAAAACATTTGAATTCCCTCTCTGCAGGTTGGGAAACTTTAAATGTCAGTGCCAGTAATCTTGGGAGGGGAGATTTCTCAAACCAGAGTTTCTGTAAAACCCGCAGTGTAACTAAAGCTAATGCAAATTTGGGTATTATGTAACCTTGGTTTGTCCAGATGCATATTATCCAGAACCCCACAAAAGTATGCAACCTTTTTTATACATTACAGGTATAAAAGCATGGATTGTTTTACCAACACATGAATTGTGCTTTTTTAAAAACATTTGGAAAAAATTACTGTGATTTCACAGACATTCTTATCCAGAGGGCCTTACATGTTACAATTTTAACACACTATCAATTTATACAGCTGGATATTTACTGAGGCAATTCTGGGTTAAGAACCTTGCCCAAGGGTAACAGCAGCAGTGTCCCAGCAGGGAATTGAACCAGCAGCCTTTTGGTTACAAGCTGTGCACCTCACCACTATGCTACACTGCCACCCCATAACAGAACAGTAATTTAACTGAGGCTATGTGTGTGTTACAACCACCTCCTGTCCACACAGAGCATAATTTAATTTCAATGAATATTTCAGATCATCTGGCTGTGAATACCATGGGCTGCATATTGAGGGATTACCGCTGGTCTCTCTCTGTTCACAGTGCCTTGGGGTTCCTACTTTGACCATGCATTGGCCTGGGAGAAACGCATGGATGACCCAAATGTGATGATCGTGACCTTTGAGGAACTTAAGGAGGTAATGCCGATTCTCAGTGTTAGTTAAGATAAAAAGCGTCTAGCGCTGCAGTACGATTTTCAATGGCAAAGGTAACATGAGGGTTTCCTGTCAGGAATGTTACCTGCAGGGAACAACAGGCCTACAGTCTGTTTATGCCGCCTCTGGGTTTTGGAATTGGTTACCCGTCTCTGCACTGTCTCTGTACCCATTTTGTTTTGGAGGCAGTTAACAGAATCAAATTGCCTTTAAGGGGAAAATGGGAGTTTTACTTATTATCATGCATACCTTATAACAACAGTCCTACCTAAAACATGCAGTGGTTAGCCACTGCAGCTACAGAGCTTAGTTAATTTATGGATGTGGCTACAGGCACAGAGTTTATTACTTGCCATGTAGCTACTAGTATAACAGTGCCTGTTAAGTACACTGTCACTGTTTTTACGTCTGCTGTGACACTTGACCTGATTCAAAAAACTGTCTATTAGAGACACTATTGCAGGACTATAAACTGTCTGATATTTATGTTTATTTTATTAAAGTTTTGGTAACCCTCAGGCTGGGCACTCCGTCATTCAGAGATTTTGTTACCGTTGCGCTCAGACCTCCGCGATTTTTCAAAGGACCTGCAGAGAGTACATTCGCCTCCATTTACGGAACCTGAAAGAACAAAATGTACATGTCAGGAATCTTTATGTGAAACATCTGAATTGAATCAAGGCCAAGAAGCTCTGTGAGAGCAAAGGGCCAGTCCAGCGGTAATTACACCAGTCCCGAAGTATGCAGCGGTCTTAAACGTTGCTTTATATGACCTGACACATGTAGCCGTGAGATTATATATGATAAAGAATATGTGAGAGGGGGTGATTTTAGGACACCCAAGTTAAGGCGTCTGCACATCTGGAAAAAAAAAGCCTACAGCTCAGTGAAAATTATGTCCTCTGATTTTTTTTTTATGCTTTCAACACGGTCCAACCTCACCCTCACCCTGTATGAGCTCAGAGGGCACTAACCTACAACAATCTGCCATGTCCTGGGTGGTAGGATTCGATTTGAGACACTCCAGCTGTATAAGATGTGCTGGCAAATAGCACTGGAGCTCCCCGAGGTGCAGTATTATCACCATTCCTGTGTGCATTGTATATTGCAACTGCCAGCACGGATATGATTCTTGCCAATTACAGCAGAGAGGGGCCTCAGTTATGGGGTGGGCTGTATGTTAAATGAGGACGAAGTACATGACATGATCCAACTGCAAACTCTGGTGTTGGGACATATTTTTTAGTAGCCTCTTTTCTGTTGTCGGGACTGAAACTCACAGGAACAAGGACTGCTGGGTCACTGACTGCTGTTCTCCCTTTTTTCGGAGGGTAGTGAGGCCAGGAGTGGGGCTCACTCGGGGCCTAGTGAGGCCAGGAATAAAACTAACTCAGGGCGTAGTAAGGCTACCTCAGGGTGGAGTGAGGTCAGGATCGATGCCAACTCAGCGTGTAGTGAAGCTAACTCAGGGCATGGTGAAGCCATGAGTGAGGCTAACTCAGGACGTGGTGAGGCTAATTGAGAGTATAGTGCGGTCAGGAGTGAAGCTAACTTAGGGTGTATTGAGGTCACGAGCCAGCAGACTGTATTCTCTATTTTCTTGGGTAGGACTAAATGGGACACATGTGACGTCAGGGGTCAGAGTTCATGTTCTGAAAAGACAAAAGGACACAACAATGGCTTCCTGTGTTTGTCAAGTAAAGCTATACTGTACGTCTTGTTCTTATGGCTACAAGTTTAACAGCAGCTGTTTTCAATATGACAAATCAGCTAGTGGGGATTTTTATGCTGACACAGATGCATTGGACAGGAAAAAGCAAGGGGGAATGTCTTTTCTCCAGAAAATGGAGCTTGGAGATTGGAGCTTGCTGATTAATCTACCAAGATGCTATGCATGTTGTAGCAGAGTGTGTAGAGTGTGTTAGTTAGAGGTGTGTTTTACTTGTCTGTGTGCTTGCGGGGAGGGGTTGACACAAAGCAGATGGTAACAAAATCAACACACAGATTAAGCACCCTGGCGCCACGACTGCTGGGGACATTAGACCCACTTGGACTCACCGCGGAACGGCGAGTCCCTCCCCCGAAATGCAAAGCATAACACAAAACTCAAAACATCCACTTGCGGGCGGGAGTGTAGTATAGTGGCTAGGAGCAGGGTTCATAACCGAAAGGTTGCCGGTTCGATTCCCTGCTAGGATGCTGCTGCTGCACCCTTGGGCAAGGTGCTTAATCCAGAATTTTCTCAGTAAATATCCAGCTGTATAAATGGATAACATTGTAAAAAACTGTACCCTATGTGAGTCCCTCTGGGTAAGAGCGTCTGCTAAATAATGTAATGTAATGTAATTGTACTTCATGGTCATTTGTTTATGCAGCAGTGAGATGTTTTAAGGGGAGCATTTGTGTGTGAAAGAAACAGTATGTGGGTCAGTGCATATGCCCCAGCGGTGATTACTTTTGTAAGAATTCCAGCTTGCAAGGCAAAAAGGTGGTTCTGGAAAAACAATGTTTTATTCCAAAGCAAAAGTAATATAGAGCATGATGTAGGCATACACTGAGAATCACAAGGTGAATCGAATGCCAATCATATAGAAATTCTGACCCCTGTGTATACCCCATAAGACCCTCCATACCAAAGAACCATTGTATGAAGGTGTGTGTGTGAATTTACATGCAGAAGGGGTCTTTTCCTGGTGTTGGGCTGGGCTTGGGACTGGACTGACAGGACGTCTCAGTCCTAGGTGTGAAAGAAGCTGATCAGTTTCCCCTTCATATACTAACTCAATCACTTCCCTCTCACCTCTGTGGTGCTGTCATGAAAGCCCATTGTTGTTACCCCCCCTTGTATGCATAATCCACTTTACAGTGTCTGTGTCTGTATTCATATCATCATTTCAAAGCTCTGTGACCCATCTAGCACTTTTTCTTACACTTTGTACTTCCATACGTTGCACTTATTATACTGTGAATGCCAGCCATTTAAAGAGCTAGCATGCCAGTCAGCCACAGTGCTGGCGAAAGGTTACCAGCTGCACCAACAGCAAAGCAGTCGCTAAACACAGCGAGAATCAGCTGTTTTGAATGCTGAGTAACTTATACGTAACTTTCATGTGAAGTGAGTTTGCATAAATCTGGTCTTAGCTGGTGCAGCAGTGCTCATCCAGCAACACAGAAGAGGAATGCTGTGTGCAACTGGTGCAACTGGTTCAGGGTTCACTGGTTCATCCTTGGTGCAAATGGTTCTGCTCAGTTGGTCGTGCATGAACGCACGTCTCACCATGGATCGCATTTTGCATTATTCAGCGTGTTAGCACAGACACGCACTGCAGAGTTGGCGCACATTCTGGCAGGAAGTGCCTCCCATAGAGCAGAGTGTGATTGTTATTGAGATAACAACTGTGAGAACAGGAATTAAACAACTGGGATGTGAACTTGTGTTTTTTTTTCCTGGAGGTTCCAGAGTATTAGGCTGGCAAAAAGATCCCAAAGTCAGAAAAGTGACTTTGGAAGCTAAGATGCCCAGAGCATTAAGGGCCATATATTCTGGGGGCTAAACACTAGCATGGTTGCCAGTCTGCAGGCTAACAATAGCTATTCAGGCTAAACCGCTGACCATTCTGCCATGATGTGCTCAAATGGCAAAAATGGACAAAAATTGTCATCAAATTTACGTTTGATATTGTCATGCGCATTAAGCCTGAAATACTGCTGTGAGCTAGCAGAACAACACCCAGGCCAGCTAAACAACAGTGAATCTGGTACCAATGGCTAGGCTTCTTGTGGTGATGCAGCCAACCAGAGTAATCTATTGTGCAAATGGAATGAGTATGCACATCTGCATGCAATGTCCTTGACTGCTGCAGGTGGCGCTGTACCTTATATAAACCTGCAGGTATTAGGTGACACTACTGGGCTGTTAATCTCCAAAACTGACATACAGAGCTGGGTGTACTCTGTGACATCTGGATTAGAGCATTTTATAAACAAATAATCTGAAATCATGAAAAGGAACTGCCTGTTATCAAGGTGGGCTGTACTAGTGTGGATGTGGTCAGTATTACCTGGGTCGATTAATGAAACATTGCCCCCTTTGGGCCAACGCACTGAATTTCACTTTTAAGAAAAAAACTAACAGGATGACACTGTTGACCAGCACTGTCAACTCTTACAGGATCTTACAGGATCTTACAGTTACTCTGATATATGATCTTAGAAAAATCATCGAAGCTACACGGAAATTATGTAAGCATGTTATCAAATGTAGCCGAGCAAAATTGTCTCACATTTTCAAGCCTTAAGGAAGAATAAGATCCTGGAGATGTCACTGCCGAAACTACTGGCTGTTATTACACACCCTGATCTATTAGGCAATAATACCACTCAGAGACACTTTTTCTTTGTGCAATGCAATGCAATGGAATTATATTTTGAATGAAATAAGGAACAGTTAACTCGATATAACCCTTTGGTTTTACCCTCAGCAGAGCCCTGGACCAGCTGATTTTAATAGAATTTAACCACAATGAACTGAGAGATGCAAGGCAGCTGGGTTTGTTTTGTCATGTCACCACACTGGCTTATCTGTGGTTCATTCTCCTCAGGACCTGTGTGAAGGCATACGGCAGATTTCCAAGTTTTTCGATTTCAGTCTGACTGATGAAGATGTCCAGACTATTGCTCAGGAGAGTACGTTTAACGCCATGAAGGAGAGCTCCAAGCACTCACATGGTCAACTGGGCAAAGTCTTTTTCCGAAAAGGTGGGTTTGTGAGGGCAGGCCAGCTTCTTCACATGCAATCACTCCACTTTACATTGAAAAGTTTTATATATCTATCTATCTTTATATATATAAAACATTATCTCTCTGACATAACTCCAAATCAGAAACATTTTGTTCAAAACAGTTTTTCTTTTCTTTTCATATGCTTTCTTTATAAAAGCTTATAAAAAGGAGAAAAATGGAAATTGTGTTGTCTTATAATACATTGAAGAATCTTACAGAGCCTTATTTATGACATGAAAGACAATATTCCTAATTAGGGGATACATATATTAAAGGATGGATTAGTTGGACATTGGTAAGAGATGGAACTGGAACTCAGAGAGGATGTATGCTGGATCATCAGTGCAATGGGGCAGCAGTGTTGTGGTAGTGGTAAGGAGCAGGGCTTGTAACCAAAAGAGGTTGCTGGTTCGATTCCCCACAAGTTTTTTCATTTCCTATAGTGAACTGCTGAGAGAATTTCAGTTGATAAAAAAGACAACAGCTCATTCAAGAAGCTGCACACTGTTACTCTCCCCCTGGTGAGCTAAGGAGACACCAAAAATCCCAACATTTTCTCTTGCCAATCTCACCCACAGCACTTTGCTGACCTTGAGACCTCTGGTGTTAGATCTCTGATGTTTTCTTTTCTCTCTCTTTCTTTTCTTTTAAATCCAGGTGAGGTGGGGGACTGGAAAAACCACTTCAGTGAGACCCAGAGCAAGGAGATGGATGCAGAATTTGAGAAGCGTCTTGCTGGTACGAAACTGGGAGCCAAGCTCAAGTACGACCTGTACTGCAAGTAAGGAGCCAAATGGGGAAATGCAGACCCGCACCAGCAGCCTACAAGGGGACCAGATATGCAACGAAACACGGTGACGGGCTACAGTCCGGAATGTTCAAGAAAAACATGGCCCACACGCAGAAAAGCGAGTCTTCATGTATGTATTGAGCGATGGGGGATGGGGGAATGGCCAGACGTGTGCTGTGTGCGGTTTTGCAGGAACCAGCCGGGAACGTGATATTGTGATCTTAAGAAAAACAGGCTCTCTGCAGCCCTGCTAGCTGCCTGTTCTGTCTTTTTGGAACAGATGGTTTTATACATGTTATGATTAGCGTTTTTATACACACACTGTCATTGTCAATTTTTTTAATTAAATTTGTCATAGAAAATGTACATTAAAACATTCCTCTTGAATTTAATTCCTTTTTTGTGTATGTTTCTCTTCGCAACATAAATCATCTTACTGCGATTTTCAGGCGACTAATAAATCAATATTGAAGGGCCTTTGTTCCATATTTATGTATGTCAAACATTCAGTTTTGCTGTTTGAACCATTCTCACTGAAACATGAGTTACAGTGTACCATGTTTACTACATGCTGAAAGAATGTGCTCTATACCATAGATTCAAGCTAGACCACAGATGTTTCACAATATACCTTAAAATAAGCTTGGCAGATATCAGTGGTGTCATTGGCAGAGGAAGAAGTCATTTTAATATTACAAATGTAGTTGAAAAAAGTAAAATAATAACAGTTCTTTAGAGTTGATGTCTCAGCCTATAAAGGAAGACATTATGAGTTAAGTCAGTTTGTTTTGAAAAGTTCTTGGTAAAAACACAATGATGCAAGGATAAAATTTCTTTTAACAAAGTGTCAGACCATTAGCTATGCAGCTGTACAGAGTGTTACAGACCCTTAGATACGCAGCTAGGGGTGTTTCAGACCATTAGGTACGCATTTGTGTGGGCCATTACAGACACTTAGATATGCGGCCTACAGGGTGTTACAGACCGTAAGATGTGCAGCTGTACAGGGTGTTACAGACCTTTAGATATGCAGCTGAAGTGGGTGTTACAGACCGTTAGATACACAGCTGAATAGGACATTACAGACCCTTATATATGCAGTCCTGCAGGGTGTTTCAGACCTCTCTGGCCATCCCATCTGCTGGAGTGCGCTGTCTGCATTTCCAGTGTAGGGGAGCTGATGGCTCTGGGGTGCTGATGCAAGTTCAATTGTCCAAAACAAATAAACAAGTTTAAATTGCTTTACACAAGCACAGATGCTGATCTGAAATGCCTTAGGTAAATAATTACACAGCCCTCAGAGAGAGGGAAGGAGGACACAGAGACCAAAAGAGTACCATCCACATAATAACTGATTAATTAAAAATTTTCATGGAAAAAGCTTCACCTGATGGGAAATGTTTTTCTTAATTTTGTGTTTTCCTGTAATATACTGCTAGAGGATATAGAAAAATAAGGGTATGCATTTGTGCCGAACAGCTGCACACGTTTTAAACATACTGTCTTATGCTGCCATCTAGTGTATAAAGCTGGAACTATCCATCACATGTAGTTTTAAAGGGTACTTGAGGGTCATGGCTACTTTACTGTAACCACCCCCCTCCAAAAAAGATGCTACGGCTCTCCATCGGTCCTATTTTCCCCATGAAATAATAATAAACCTTATCATCATCAGTGTCACTAACACACCACCATGATTAACACCATGAGCATCACCACATCATCAGCACTGTTACCATATCAACAAAATCAATGAATCTGAAAATGAAAAAAGAACAACAACAAAAAAAAAAAAAAAAAAAAAAGAGGAAAGAGATAAAAAAAACCAGAACCATCACTCCCCCCGGAGCTGGCATTCATTTTTACATCCACTAGAGGGCAGCATTCCCCTCTAGGCTTCTGTATACCCTATACACAACGTATGTCCAATTGAAGAACATTTTTCTGTGAAGAACCCTTGAGGTTTCAAACATTTATTTCTCATAATCTATATATCTATTTATTGCTGAGCAATTTATTTCGATCGTGTACAATTTTTGTATTTTTAATTTGAGCAAATTTAGACAATTTAATTACACCATCACATTCAGTTTTGTGTAGTGATATGAAACAGTGAGCTTGTGACCAGTATAGAAGATAATGCTTCATTAACACTGGTTAACATTGGTCAGACTTGGATTCAAAGGGTAATTAAACTGCCATGTCATAATATATGGTTGTGGTTCCCCCTTTAGGACATAAGAACTTAAGATGTTTAGTGAAAAAACAGGCCATTCTGCCCAGCTACACTTTGCTAGCGATAGCAATGTGTTAAGCCTCGTGTTGAACAATCTACCACAAGTTTTAGTGGAAGCAGAGACCGTTAAACTATTCAGTGCAACCGCTCACCGTGTGGAAAAAATGCTTCCTAGTGTCAGTGTGAAATGCACCCCTAATTGCCATGTACAGTATGTTCTCTTGTTCTTGAAATAGCCTCTGCGGTCTACTTCGTTACCCCCTTTTAAAACGTAAAAAACATCCATCAAATCTCCATTGAGTCTCTGACTGCAGAGGCTAAAGAGAATAAGTCCTCTATTCTCTTGGTTTTTGCCGTGTCACAAACCCAATTTTTCTAAGTAATAGTGATTAAACAAATTTCAGAGGGGGATTGCTCTTTCCTCTCTGTCTGCTGAAAAACAGTGAGGCCTCATTCCTGTGCAGTCATAGGAGAATCACTTCATCTTAAGTTTTTGCAAACAAGGGAGGAGTTGATGCAAAGTACTGCACCAGAAGACAAAAGTTTTTTTTCTGGTTGTTTCTTTTTTTTTTAAACAGTAGACTTTGTTGTAAGGAAACTTTATAGGTGCCTGGTAGCTGGACATAAGGCCCCATCTCACCATGACAACCTGAAATAAAAAAGTGAAGTACAAAAGAGAAATAAGTGTAGATGGAAATAAAGAAAATAAATATGTAATTATTCAATTACTGTTGACATTTATTGATTGATCTTTATGAATCAAAAAAGATTAATATCTAACTTCTGTTGATGGCTTGCTAACTTTAGCTAGACAACCCATTCTCTGTCACTCAGCCCCCTACTTGTAACCCCAGTGCAAACAACTGAATTTTTGTTTTCTTTCATCTTCAGTGAATGTAATAGGACACAGTTGGATGGATGGCACATGTATTAAGTTGATTGCTAATTTGACCATTCATGTTACTGCTCATTAGCTCACCAGCAAAATTTTAACCATCCAACACCATCCATCAGAATCGTTGTCCAGCTAGGCTACATTTATGGACATCATCAGGTGCCATCATGAAGTGCACTGGTTAAAATAAAGTTACCTGGCAAACATTATATAGGTCGGCGAACCACATAACGTATGGTTCTCTCCCACCACAAGGACTTTTTCTACCATCAAATCAAACTCTTTACAGGATTTTTTTTTTGCATGCCAGAGTGCCCTGGGTGGACAGAGTTTGACCTTGATTTCAGAATCGTCAGCTTGACGGCAAACCTGGGTGAACAACGACAAACATTTATTGCATGTACACACATGTTTATCGCATGATCGTAAGGTTGTTTTCAACACTAGTTTGTCATAACGGGAGATTTTTTTACGAATAGGTGGGGAGGAACAGTTTGATGTGCTGCCATTGTCATAAGGGACACACCACCCTCCACTCTCCCATCTCTACCTCCTTGATTGGCCGGAAAGTATACTTTCTCACACGTACTGGTATTCATTCAGAACGCATGTTAAGTACTTGTATTCATGAGTATTTATGCGCTGATGTTCAATACTCATGTCTGTTCTGAATTCATGTTCAGTGCTCGTATTAGCTCTAAGCTCAAAGGCATACGCCACCATTTATCGTGGGAGGTGTCTGACTGAAGTGTGTGGAGGGGTGCTGTTGGTGCTTGGTGTCACTAACACTGTAACTCCTCTTAAACACCCCATCAGCGTGAAACTGCAATCGCACATAGTCACTTCATGCTTTCCGAAACAAAGAAACACAGAAATATTGAGAAAGCAATCGGAGAATTCTCTGCCCCAGAGACCAGTCTGTGCACTCAACCGAATAAACTGTAAGATGCAGACACCCTGAAGATAGAGTTGTTATTAGATTTAGCTCCCCTTTAATTTCGCACTCACATTCATGATTTTGCCAATGCATAAATCAAGACAGTCAAATCAAACATGCCATATTGAGTGTCTATATAACGGAGAGCAGGGTGAATCCAAGTGCAGACATGACTCAGGACACCAAAAGGTCTGGTTTAAAGAGAGCAAAGTTTCTTTTACTAAAGACTTGAGAGAAAATAAAACAGGCCTGGAACCAGAGTTCATACACAAACAGCATGGCAACTCAAGACTGAGCAAATAAGCAGACCAAGGGCAGGGCTTAAATAACAGAAAACACAGGTGAGACCAATGATTAATTTACACAGGTGGAGGATATTAACTGCAGGAGACATGGAACACAGGAACTTATGAGGCAGTCTGGTGGTCATCTTGGGAAGCAGCAGCTGAATCCCTGACAATTTAATCATTTTCTAATATATGATCCTCTAGGTACAGGAGAAGCATGTGGTAAAGTGAGAATAAATGTCCGCTGAAGGAGACATCATTACGCTGTTGTGCAGTTCTGGTGCATGTCCTCACTCAGGGAACATGTCACCATGGTTTCCTGTAGTCTCTTTTCGCTGTGCAATGGCACGCTTCATGAGCTGTTCTGATTGGTTGGCTTCTTTTTCCTCTCACACCTTAGCCTTGTCACCGCTGTCTCCAGTTAATCATTAACGGGGTGCCTGTCAGAGATTATCCAGGCAGAATGGAGACATGCACTGTGTGAGAGATTTCGCCCTCCTCTGAACCTGGTGCTCCTTACCTGTGCTTACACCTCGGAAGCCTGCTTATATCCCAGTCTGCTTGTTTATTACTTTATATGCCCTTAAAGCTCTGTCTCTGGTCCCTGATTGGTTAGAATTTGGTACAGATTTTAATTCCGATTTCCTCAGATTTCTGGCTTCAGTTGCACGCTCAATTCAGGTGTTTGTGGGAGCCCTAAATGGATCTAGTCTAACTGTAATGCCGTTAGCTGTGAAGTGATTCACATTTTCCCCAAGACAAGCATGTACAATATCCACAACTCTAGTCTGGATTCAGTTATAACCCAATATTACATTACATTACATTCATTTAGCAGACCCTCTTATCCAGAGCAACTTCCAGAGCACAAATATGGTCCTGTTTCTTTTTGAATTCATATTTTCTCCAGCTATTCCTTAGCCTGGGCTACATTTCTGATATAATACTGGCCTTAAGCAGGTCCAGTAGAAATTCTATAGCCTTTTTTTTTTTTTTACCTTTTATTGTGTTTGTCACTATTGCTACATCATAAACGCCTCACATAAATCAACAGTACAGCAAAGGATGGCCTTGATATTTTATGTTACTGCCTCATTGTGTAAATGTTACAGCAACATTATGAAATAAGAATAACTCTTTCAGCATGTACTGCAGAAACATAACAACAATGAGGCGCAACACATCCTCATATGCAAGCGGTCACAATGGAGCTGAAATGGTCGTTTTTTTTATGTCAGCCCCAAGAACATGGTGTTTACATCTTCATCTTCAAAGAGCGGAGTTCTCTCGATTTTCCACCCTTGCTGCGGTGTCTCTGCACGTCGCCCCTGGTGGGTGGCATGCACTGGAGAAGTTTCCATGTTGTGGGCGTAATCGTGGGGGTGGGGGCGGTGGGGGTTACTGCCTCTGTGGTTTTGCTCGTGGCATCCCCGGAATCCCCTCCAGACACGGTTCGGCGCAAACATGCGTGTGCATGTGAGGAAAACACGCTTCCTGTCACACGACTGCTGTCTCTGCAGGGCGTTCCATCTCACAACCCATACTCTTCCTCCGCGCACCCCCCCAACCCCCCCAACCCCCCCCCCAGCTCACTCTCTGACCCCTGCCCCTACAGCCACACAGTGAAGGTACACTGCAAGAAATCAGCAAATAGATACAAAGGAATATCTGCAACCTACATTGTCATGGTCTTTGATCTCCTGTGTCCTACATGCAACTGCAGTTAATTCAATCAAATCTGTATGTTTTCATTGAAAACTGTGAAAATTAGGGTTCATTTTTTTTTTTGATTATGACCACCAAGCATTTAACATGCTCCCCGACCCCACATTAAACATCAAGGTACATTAAAATGGACATGCTTCACTTTAGTGTTTGCTTTTATTTGCAGATGGATTTACATATGTGAGCACTATGGAAGAATTGTGGAAGAACACCTTGTTACACACTAATTACTGTGTGGAAAACCGGCTGATCTGCGTGTAATTGCGCGTGCGTACCCATGTAATCGTTGCATAGAGGCCACCTTGGTGCACCGTGCTCGCATGAGACTGTGCAGTGTAAATAATGTTTTTGAGCTCACATGCAGTGCTAACAGGGTGTGTTGAGGTCTGTGCCGCGCCTCAGATACTGGGTGATGCAACATGCTCACAGTCTTACAGTAGACCACGGCGAAGCCTGAAACACAGAAAAACTGAAAAAAAAAAACCTCAATGATATTGATTTCTAGATAAGTAAAGTCAACAGTCCCACAATGACCTCATTCTTTAATTCCAAAAAAGAATTACTACAGCCACGCTAAAATAATCTTCAGGAAGAAAGATATGCCCAGTTTCAAGTCCAGCAGGTGGTCTGAAATGAGGACTGAACAGAAGGGCATTCGGATCCAGAATCTCAATCCGTTTCTCCCAGGGCTGAGAGATAAACTCTCTGTAAACTCTGTAAATCACGAGGGGTGAAACCAAACCCATCCTTCTCATAGACAGTTCCTTCCGTAGACACTCCCAAAGCAGAGCACTGTGCGTAGTCCGCAACCTGTGGTTTTGAGTGTTGTTAAAAATATGAATCCATACTTAAATTTGCAAAAAAAAACCCATTTATCAAATGGTATGCCAGCTTTTGCAACACAAACTGTTCGAGAAGTAACTTTGGGAACTCTAGATGGGTACACTCAGTAACTGCGTACCCATCTAACTCCATAAGATTCCTGACATAAACTCTACTAAAATAAACAGGACAGATGTAGCCAGAGATAATGCATTACTTGGGAGCGGAACAGCTGTGGGCGGACTGTGAGCTGTGTGCAGTAGCACCATTCAGGGCAGAGAAGAGGTGGCAGGTTCCTGGTGTCATTGAATCCAGACACACATGTATAGAGCTTAGAGCTCATCCTGTCCTTGCAGGGTCAGTGCTTGTGTACATGGCATCTGAGAGGAAGCTGGCTCCAGGCCAAGTTTGCTGGTGCAGAATGGAGCGGAACAGGATTTGAACGGTACAGCAAATAATGTAGAACATTTTAGATGAACAGCCTGCAGGGCAGTCATTTGCTGCTTTATGAAACATGCCTGAAGCATGCATCTGTCTCACATTTCACACACATGTTGAATACATTTCACGTAAAGTATATTAACGGGACAATTCACTTTCTTAAAATGTGCTCTCTGGCATCCCCAGGCAGCCAAAGCTGTCCTTTGACCCCGCTCCAAAGGTGAGCCTGAAATGGAGGCTTGACTCTGCTTGGCTGCACCCCCCACCCCCCGTCACCCCTCCCTGTCTGCGGAGCCACCTGTGTCACAGGCAGATGATGCGATAAGGCTGCGGTGGTCTCGGAGGTGCAGGTGCGAGAGGTGCTGCAGAGGAGAGGGCTGCTGCTGCTTCACTACCTCTGCTGAGCTCCAGAGGCCTGCCAGGATGTTTTTAACCAGAGCCAACACACACACACACACACACACACACACACACACACACACACACACACACACACACACACACACACACACACACAACAAAGCAAATACACACACACATACACACACACACGCATGCATACTACAAAGTAAATACAAACAGAACACACGTAAGCATACACGCACACGTACACACACACACACACACACACACACACTTCTGCATACTACAAAGTAAATACAAGTGGAACACACACAAAAGGACACACAAGCACGCACGCATGCATTCACACTTCTCCCTTGTAGATGTTTACTTTTAAGTAGTATTTATTTCTTCACTACAAACTCAGGTATTATTATTGTACATGAGCTCACTTTCAAGATGTCCTTTCCCTTAGCAACTAACTGACTAACTTACAATATATACACTGGAGATTAATGTTTTATACTGTACTTTACTCAGCGTTAGACTGGGATTCAAGCCCACAAACCACTGGCAAAACTTTCCTTGACCACTAATCTGACAATGTTGCCCTCTGCAGCTATGCTCCTTTAGAGTTATTTGTAATGCTCTTCTTCCTCTCTTATCCCCTCAATCTCCTCTCATATTTAGGCGCTCTTAACATGCTTCACGTTTGAAGGGTTTGCACACCAAGGATCATGGTACTATGGAAGAATGTGTTAAGTACTTGATCACGCAGGCGTTTTCTCCTGGATCGATGCCACCGCAGTCCTCCTCAAAAGGCCATCAGATAGGGAGCCTTATACAGCCGAGATCTTTATCTGCCGTGTTACAGTCGCGCAGAGAGATGCACGGCACAGATAGAGGCGGTGTGAAGGCTGTTTGTCAGGGTGATTGCTGTGTGGGTGTACGAGATGGGGGAAAAAGGCCAGCCTGCCCTTTGTGGTTTCGACTCTGAGGTTGATTGTTCCCTAACTGAGTCCTCCATCATACCCTGCTAAGGTCTCTCAGTGTCCCCGGCTGAGGAACTGTACAGGGTTTCTGCCTTTCTCTTCACTGAGCTTTCCGTTTAAGTCAGCGGTTCCTCTGTGGTTGCTGTCAGTCCGGGGTTTCTGGGGCTGGCTAGCCTTTGTCCTGGATTCAATCGTTTGTGGTTAACTTCCATTTGCAATTAAATGCAAGTGTCAATTTTACCTGAAACTACTCTTTAAAAGGTGGAAACGCATGGCAAGCACATACACTCGTAAAACCGATCCACTCGTGGTAAGAAAGAAGTAGCTCCAAATGCAACTGAAGCTGAACATTTAAAATGCTGATTTGAAAAGGGTTGCCTTTAATGCGAAAGAATGTGATTGGGGAGAATGAAATATGACCCTACTGGCAGGACGCTTCCTGTAGGAATCCTTCAGATCACTGTTTCTGTTTCCATTAACCTGGCAGGCACAGTTTTGTGATCTATAGCCAGTGTGCAAATGTTTTGGTAGCTGATAGGTGGCTGAAAACTATGGTTTTATATGTTTCATAATTTTTATTCCACATTGAATATCCTACCTCCAATTGTTAGAGGTGGAGCATGTCCTAGTGTAGTATCTACTTGAACGGAGGGATGGGGGATGGTTGAGACAGGCTTATTTTGAGGTCAGTATTTCAACACAGGCTATCAAGGCCTATAGCTGGGTAGCTTTGGATATGTTTCAAAAAGAGCTGACCAACCAAAATTGAAAGCTCTACCCTGTCAACCACCTATTGTTTCTACTGCCCACACATTATATTCCGTGCAGTTGATGCTGTGACACATGTCCATTTTTTAACTGCTTTGAATGGACATTATTTAAAGTTTTCACCAACAAATGAGAGGTTAGTAAGTATTTTTAGAGTATAATTCTCATTAGTTACTATAATTACTTTGAAAAAGGAACATTTCCTACTTTTCAGCACTGACAGGGTCTTATCTTGGCCTAGCAGGCTTCGGGATGATGAGACAGCAGCAGTCGGGGGTTTTTGGATGTTTACATTACATTACATTCTTTTCATATAGCAACTGCTCTCAGCCAGAGCAACTTACATAGATTACAGTTTTAACCATTTATACAGCTGGATATTTACTGAGGTAATTGTGGGTTAAGTATCATGCCCAGGCGCAAAGGTAAAACAGCAATGCCCTGTCAGGGAACTGAACCAGCAACCTTTCAGTTATGAAAGGTTACCGCAACACCATGCAACTGCCCAGAGGCCAGGATCTGGAGACCAGGTGGAGCTGTGCTTTAGCTAGGGTAGCCCAGGTGATGTTTTAGGTGGCATTCATTAACAAGGTTCTTTACCTGATGTTCTAGCGCAGAGGAATCCAAGCCTAGACCTGGTGAAAGAATATGCCAACTGTACAACATCGGCACCACAGTTGGATGATATTAAGACACCCACACAGTAATGCTGATACTGATGTTAATAATGACATAACAATCAATCATTCCATCAACATTAATCCTGACATTGTGTCAGTATATTTCAGTGTTGGTCACCAGAGCGGGTCAGAGTCCCATTGAGCCAGTTGATGTGCAGGGATGACGATTGGGGTAACTCTCTCTCTCTCTCTCTCTCTCTCTCTCTCTCTCTCTCTCTCTCCCTGTCTCTCTGTTTCTCTCTCTGTCTCTTTGTCACTTTCCTTCTCTCTTTCTCTCAGTGTCTCAATGTTTCTCTCTCTCTGTCTCTGCCCCTCTCAATCTCACTCTTTCTCTCTCTCTCTGTCAGTCTCTCTGCCTCTGCATCTCTCTGTCTCATTCTCTCTCTCTGTCTTTCTGTCCCTGCATCTCTCCCTTTCTCTCTCTTTCTATCTCTCTCTGTGTCTCTGTCTCCGTCTCTCCCTCCCTCTCTCAGTCTCTCTGCCTCTGAGTTTCTCTGCCTCTGAGTCTCTCTGTCTCTGTATCTCTCTCTCTCTTCCTCTATCTCTCTCTGTCACTCTCTGTGTCTCTGCCTCTTTCTCTCTCTTTCTATCTCTCACTGTGTCTTTGTCTCTGTCTCCGTCTCTCCCTCCCTCTCTCAGTCTCTCTGCCTCTGAGTTTCTCTGCCTCTGAGTCTCTCTGTCTCTGTATCTCTCTCTCTCTCTGTCACTCTCTGTGTCTCTGCCTCTTTCTCTCTCTCTCTCTCTCTCTGTCACTCTCTGTGTCTCTGCCTCTCTCTCTCTCTCTCTCTCTCCCCCCTCTCTCTCTCTGTTTCTGGAGTGAGAGCGGAAGTGCGTGCATCTCCCTGCCTTGCCTCTCACGCGTCTCTCCTCTGAGCGCCGGCGAAACAAAGCGCAGAAACGAAGCGGTGAGGCGCGTGGCCCCCCTGCTACTGGCACCAGCTATTTTTAGACCTGAGGCACAGGCCCATATTTTGCGGTTCCAGACTTCCCTCAGAAAGTGTTGTGGAGTCAATTACAGCAAATATGAAAAGTTTAACCCCTTGATCCGCGACCTCAGACGCACAGATAAGATGCAATCTTTCACGCTGCACGGTTTTTGCACCAGCTATGCTAGAATTAACATGGACACTGCTAATGCAGTAATTACCGAGTTACACAAGCCTATTTTTTTTTTTACATCAGGTGTGTGACGTTCATATACACAGGACTCATTTCAGAGTTAATAAAGTGTTGAACAGAAATGCACAACTACGCCACCCTTCCTTTTGTCATTTTTCATGATGTCACACCTCCATGTGTCTCCTGTTGCTCATGTGTATGAGTAAGTCTCCTGGCTCAGCTACGGGCGTCTTTGGACAGCCAAACAGAGCAGGAAGGCAGAACACTTTCAACTGCTGTTTGGCACGTACGTTCAGACCAACCCTGCAGGCGTCCTCCAAGATCTGAAAGTCTTACTGAGGTGACCCTGTCACCCACTGGGACAAATACCAACTGTCACGCAACCAACCAGGGAGTTTCGGGTACGTCTTCATCCATCTGGAGCAGGTCTCGTGAAACAACTACAGAGTAGAAAAGAGATAACCTTTGAATGAAAAGCCTTGCTCCAGAGTTAGTGCTATGTGTTTAGGGGAATGTGACTATGGCTTGACAGTCAGTGGTATGTGTGTAAGTGAGTGTGACTATGGCTCCATGGTCAGTGTTATGTGTGTAGGTGAGTGTGACTGTGGGCCTGGACAATGCTTTTTCCCTTCATCAGAGAAGTGACATTGTTCTGATGCCATACCGAAATTACACCTGACCTCTGTCCTTCACCTTGCAGGTGGTGCACCCTTTTGGTGACCATGTATGCCTGACTCATTCTGGCCATGTCATGGAGTGGTCTGGCCTGCAGGTGCTTACTGGCAAAGGCTAACCACTTTCAGTATTTAGGTGAAAATATTTTCTTTGGTAACTGGACAGGCCAAATATATATACAATATCTATGGTACTGATACTGAATCAAAGGTACCCACACACCTTTCACCAGTGACACTGTTGTATGTAAAAATGTTGTATGTATGTTCATTCTGTTTTCTCATTCATCCATTAATTGGAATCTGAAACAAGGTTATGATGTTTAGAAGCTGAATCAGTGGCCACAGTATGTGTCAAAAGGAGCCACATTCCTGCGTCTTTTTCAGTTTGCGCACACCACCCCCACCTCTCACAGACCCTTGTTTATAAATCAGGTCAAGCCTGCCCAAACCTGTCCTGCTGCACCCCCTCATCAGCAGCACCCCCACAGGTAACCCAAAGCACAGACACACCCCCAAGGACAGCCTCCAGGTCACCATTTGCCCTCTGACCTGTCCGTTATCCATTGGCCACCAATAGGAAGCCCGACAGAGGCAAGGATTTGCACACGTTAAATAAAGCCCTGAACTGGATACCTGACTCCAGTGTTCTGACTGACACATCACTGCGACAGCAACGCCATCTTGAACCCAGTGAACGGGTGAAACTGCCCCCTCAGTTTCACTGTGAACATCAGACATTCTGGCTGTGCATGGGTGAAGCAAGAGCATGCAGTGTTAATCATTGCATCCTTGCAGCCAAAGGAAGCTGTATAAGGTGAAGAGAGATAAGGATGATAAAGAAAAAAAAAACATCCTTCAAGTGTGTGAGATGACTGGGTCTAAGAGAGAGAGAATCAGGCACAGTCTAGGGTGTAAAAGACCTGAGGCATCTGAAGAGTGTTGGATTTTTGGGAAAACAGCGGTTACTTACTTCTGAGAAAAGGAGCACTGCTGTGCCGCAGATAGGGAGATAGCACCTGATTCATGACTCATCTGACTCCCAAAGAGTGATTAGGTCAAAGGTTAGGTGCAGAGAGTTTTTATGCTGCCCCTATCTGTCGCCACAAGATGGCACTGCTATCCCTGTGAAGGCATGCAGGCCGGGACACTGCCTTTTACAAACTGCAGCATGACAGTTTAGTGGCCTTCATTGACAAAAGAAGCAGGTGTTTATGATGAGAAACAAACAAACATTTGAATAAAGAACAGTGAGCTTTCTGTAATATTTCAAGCGGACCATGGTGCGTCTGGGGACAGAAAGGGTTTATTTATATCTGACGGTTTTTCATAGCTATGTTCTGTTCCTGAATGAAAACACCGGCTTTCAGGCTTGAAGGTTTTTTTTCTAATATATACAACACTGCAGAATATATTAAATCTATGACAGTAAAGAATTTCCAGAAATGGAACAGGCAATCTCTGTAGCTAGGTTTGGTCGATGATGGAATGAAAGGAACAGAGCTACAGTGTCTGGCAAGAACTAAGAGAAGTAAGTGGCAGCCATGGCACCATATGACCTGACAGGCAGAATTGAGTTCTCCCCGAGGACACACTGTGTGTCTGAAAGCTTGTTTTCCCGAGCTTGTTGGAGACCTCACGTAGTCCGTCTAAACTGCGCACCATCAGAGTTCCTTTTACGATGCTGTGCGTTCCGGCCAGTGATGTGAGTTTCAGCTCATGCCTCGTAAATACGAACTATCAACAAGAAAAAAATTGTGAAATCGTAAAGATGAAACGGGGCTAAAAATAGCACCCGCTGTTGTTCTGTTTCATGCGGGTTCTTCTTTCAGATTCTGCATGCGCTGGGGTCAATTCTGTACTCTCTCTCGAAGTGTTTGTGATTTTTCCATGTGGGATTGGGCCTGCTGTAGGATGTGTCAAAACGGACTGGATCTGCTGTGAGGAGCAGTGGTAGCCTTTCGCTGTCTTTACCCTTCAGTCCCACTGCTAGCATAGCGGGCTAACAAAGAGAGGTCATCGCTTGTAAAAGCTGCGCTAGCATGTCACATGGTTCTCAGTCATGCTATACAGAAGCTGGATATTTTATAGGTTCCCTCTGAGATTTGCCTGAGCGGATCTTGGTGAAGAACTTTTTTAAAAGTTTAAAAAAACACTTTTTTAAAAGTTCTGTGCAGCGTGTACTAAACCTAGGCCTGAAAGACACTCCATTATCCTGGTCTGATGAAGTGGTGGACCCCCTGCAGTGAATATTGGGTACTGCCCAGCAGCAGAGACCTGCAGGCTTGGAGGCGGGCCTCCAGGACCTGCAGCACCTGGGGTAACCTCTCCTGACTGCAGCAGTGATAGAGTGCAAGGGGACGTAGGGAGGGAGAGTGCGTCTGCATGCCCGTGAGCCTACCTGCATGTGTGCACTGTGTGTACGTATGCATGTGTGTCTGCATGCGTACATATGTGTGCATGTGTGTGCGTGCATGCATTTGCGCATGCCTGAATGTGTGCATATATATGTAAATATGTTTGTGAATGTGTGCATATGGGTCTGTGTGTGTGTTTTGTGTGTGTGTGTTTTGTGTGTGTGTGTGTGTGTGTGTGTGTGTTTAAAGTGATACATAAATCCATCAATAAAATCGCATTGCGATGCGGAGCGATAAACAGTACACAGGTAGCCAGAAGGCTTTCCCTGGAGGAATCACATCTGCATTTAGGCACAGATTCAGGCCAAGAAAAACGAGAGGAGGTGAAATATCATTACTCATGCTAAACAGTAATAAAGACTGGAGGGAAAACCAGACAGCCTTGTTGCTTATAAAGTGCACTGTGGTCTGTTTATGGTTTATATTGAATAAGTTGAATTAATGAAAGAGGGTTTAATTTACTAGCTCAGCCCATCTCTGTGTATGGGACACAGTTTTCTGCCTGGCAATGCTGCCCATATCCTCAGCAGCAGTGAGAGAGAGCAAGCTGATGCCCCCAGGAAGTCAGAAGTCAGCTCTATTCTGAACGTTGCTGTTTTTACCACCTTTGAATCTCCACACCCTCAACTGCTCAACATTAGAAACAGAGTAGGCATAATGGATACAAGCATTAAATGACTGGGTTAAGCATAATGTAGCATACCCAATTTCTCACAATACTTTTTTTGCCTAAAATTCCTCTAACATCCCACCTGCTGTATCTGTTTGAATATGATCTGTTGTTGAACTTACTGATATTTAACGTGGAAATATTGGTTATCTTTTCAAATGCGGAGGGTTATTTGAAAAAGAACCTTAATGAAAGTGTGTACACAGGCACATATGAAAACAGTTCAGAACTGCTCTTTTTCTCATGTTAAGAAAATCCATGAGATTTGCTTGGTGCACAACACAGCAACACAACCCATTCAGACACAACATTCATCAGGTACATACAACTGAATATGAAATATCATATCAAAACCTAATACAACCAACAGGGCTGATTTAATGCTTTTTAAGCATCACAGGTTGCTCAGGTTACATTAAAAGCAACTTCACTGGATGCTCTTTCCACCTGATTTGACAGTAGTTACATAATCTGGTTCAGGATCTAGATTATGGTGCTCTAATGCTCACTGGAAAAATAAAGTTCATATGTACATCTCCTGAGTATGTTAATGACGGAAATATAAATGAGTATCTTTGCGTGATGATGTACAACTCTGACAACTACAACTGCCTTCTGCGCATGTCTGCGATTCCAAATCCATGCTACTATACAGTATGTGGCCCATTTGAAGCTTCCCTTGGCCTTGTATTATCACGATGAGGCACCCTCTTAACGAACACTAACCACATGAAGCAGTCATTCATGCATATTCATCAAACTGAACTGAAAAATTGAAGCAAACTTTCACAAGCAGAAAAGACATAAAAAAAATAAACAGGGCAGCAGTGTGGCATAGTGGTAAGGAGTACAACTGAAAGGTTGCTGGTTCGATTCCCTGCTTGGGCACTACTATGGTACTCTTGGGCAAGGTACTTAATCCACAACTGCCACAGTAAATATCCAGCTGTATAAAATGATGAAATAATGTCATGTAAGTCGATCTGGATAAGAGCGTCTGCTAAATAACAATAATGTAATGTAATGTAATGTAATGTAACGTAATGTAAACAGGGACTGAACACAGCAGTCTATTCATGTCTGAAGCCAGACATGGTCAGGGTAAGATGGGAGCTGAGGTGTGCAGGTGGGTCAGTTTGAGGGACCTGCTCCAAACTGCCCTCCCTCTGAGGCAGCAGCAGCAGGGGCAGGGGCAGGGGCAGGGGTATGGTGGCAGCAGTGGCACTGGAGGCAGGCCCAGCTGCGCCTCTCAGAGAGCTCCACAGATGTTGTTCGGTGGCGGGGGGTGTGGGGGGGTTAGTGGAGCGGAGTGTCACCTCCCCGAGCCGAGAGTGGGAGAGAGGGGAAACCACAGGCGGGCTCCAGACGGTGGGTGTGCAGGCACTCAGAGACCAGCTCTTAATGTCAAACCCTCCTTGCAAACACCCTTTCATGTCTGCCAGCTACACCCCCCTGCTCATGTGACTCTGTCTCTCTCTCTCTCTTCTACACATATCTCCCCTTCAGAATGCTGCTTCATTTGCATAGCCATTTTGCAGGTTATTTTTCTTTGTTCTGACAAGTATTTACGTTGTATTACCCAGTTTTGTCTAAAGTAAAGTCTGATAGCTTCTCTTTCATTATCATTACCATCATAACAGTGATAAGTGCAGACACTCATAAAGATGGATAATGCATTTGTTATTTCTAAAGTAACACTTACAGTGTAAGCAAGGTTAGAATTAAAAGGTCCTATCTGCAGATTTAATGTATCAAGTTTCAAGAATATTGCAAGCCCCACATCAGAGCATTATTTTTTTATTACATCTGTGTGATGGTATGTGAATTTTTCATACATTGACAAAAAGTACTGTTGAAGTGCATTTTAGCCCTTTGTGCATCTAGTCATATTGCACAAGTTCAGTTCTGGTAGAGTCTGAATGGTGTTCTGCTCATACTGGCCTGGGAGTGTTGTTAGCCTGGTCTGACATTGTTGCTCATTTAACTTCATGGCCTTCAACAATGACAACATCATCTTTTTGCAGTTGCCTATGGCATATGATGATGGAAAAGAAAAAATTTAACTCAAATTCAACTGAAGGTGAGAGAATTTCAGTCTGAAATGTGTTTCGCCCACTCTCTGAAACTGAAACAGCCACGTGTATCTGTATTGTGCAGAAACAACAAAACAAACACTCACATGCAAAAGTGCTGGTCAGTAAGAATAACTGTTGGAAACTTGTTTTTTCCCCCCCTTACCACTTCTTTTTTTCTTTCCCTTTGTGTTTGTTCATCAGCTTGAACCCTGAATCTTGTTTTTTTTCACAGTCTGGGCCTTACGATTTGATCAAATGTTTTCGATTACAGAGAGAGAGGCTACCATTTAACGTTTGTCTGTTTACCCTCTTATCTGTTTTTCATTATTTTGATTGAGTTTGCAATAAGTTGTTTTGAACTGCGAGGAGTTCCTATCTTATTGCAGAGCTGTCAGCTCATTGGGAAGATGGTGTGTTTTTCCATGAGGCCTGTCTTCTGATGAACCCTGCGACTGAGGCTAACAGAACGTCTTTCAGGGATTTTCCCATATGGAGCTCCTCTACGCCCAGGGCGACAGGCCTTGAAAGGAGCAGTCAATGAGGGTAATACAACTCAGAATTCAGCTGGAGATTGGTGTTTATGTGGACATGGAAACAAGATTATTATTTACATTATTAATACCACAGTCAGGGGGCCTCTGGGCGCTTGAAAATTACTGTGTATTATCGTGTCAGTTTAATAATAAATGCCTCCAGTCCCTTTATGTAAAAACAAGTACCTATCAAAAGCACTTTGCATGGATTGTGTTACCGCTGAAATGAAAGTGTCCTTACTACTTATGTTGTTAACTACAGGAACTGTTTTATATCAGGTTGACAGAGACGAGAACCATTTTGTACAGATACTCAAACTCTGCAAGTTGGGCAAAATCCGTGAAAGCCCTTTAAACCCTGTAAGATGCATTTGTCTCTTCTGGTTGACTTAACATTTTACTGTAAGTGCATTATTATTCTGTCTAAAAGGTGATTTATTTTATTTTATGGCACTGCTTTACCAAAAACACAAGTCTCCAGACGTCAAGTCTATACTAAATTACATAACTGGTGCCGCTGCAATGTACTGTATATTCATGATGGTAAAAGGTCCTATTTAGTCAGAATAATGTGCACCCACTAAAACTGTTGTTTTAACAGGCTCACTGTTAAAGGATCCAGCATGATTCAATGTGTACTTAGGTGCAGTTTTTTAGGTCAAAAGAGGACATTTAAAACCTTGCAGCTGGATTTCACAGCTGACTAAGACTCTAGTGAGAAACATACGTCTGCCGATCATGTCACAAATGAATCAAATTGGCACATCTGATTTTGAGGGAAGAGGCTCTCAGGCAGGATGTAGGTCAAGACTGGTTGCACAGTTATAAGCTGCTGCACCCTGTGTGCAACCAGGGGGTATACAATATCCATCACCTATCGTGAGGAGAGAATTACCATCCAGCCCAAACTGAAAAAGACAAGCCTGCTCTGCACAGTCTGGCGCAAGTGTGTGGGAATGCGTCCCAGTTTTTTTATCCCCTGCGTGTTTATTTAATCAGTAGGCTTTTAAACCTTAAGAGAGAGAGAGATGAGGAAGTCAAATCGCAAAGTCTTAGGTCAGACGAGGATAATTCCTAACGCACAGGAAGAGGAAGCTCTGCTCATGTAGAACTGTGAAAGGGATACATTAATCACCAAAGCAAGTAAAAGCCAGATGAAGTCTCGTCACCATCGGCCAGGCTGAAGTCATTCACAAACAACGGCTCCTGGTCATTAGCCAGCAGCTGAGGATGGGCTCAAAGCCATTGCTGCATGTGCTGTGATTTGCGTTCCCTTGGCAGGCTGAGGCCTCTCTAGAGAAGGCCTAACCTCTGACCTTTTTGTTTCAATTTCATTCAGATGGCTTAGCATGAGCTCCTGACACAACACACCCAGCGGTCTTCAGGTAGTGCCTCCTTGAGGCTCCATGGGAGCACAAACCAGCTAGGCCTCTGAGCTAGAACTGGGTCAGAACCGGCACTCTCAACACCCCGTGACTGAGTCCATTGCATTGAACATTTGTGGCTGATGACATTTCTATTCCTACATTGCCTGTAAAAATCATATATTCTTTTCACCTGGCAGGGACATGCCCCTGTTTGCAATTTGTAACTTTATCATTTGTATATTTATTTTTTAACTCATAGACACTGTCATAATATTTCCCAGACACCATGACTAATTTCCTTAATTTTTTTGATAAGATGTTTCACATATGAACAGTATGTAGTGTGGGTGTGTCCTGCCCTCTGCCCTGTGCCCACTGTGATTGGCTCTGGTGTGCCATGGCCCTGTTTTGCAGTGATCCTTAACCCCTTTTAGCCCTTGTACGCCAAAAAAATCTTCACCACCCTCTCACAGCCCATCCCAAACTGCAAATGTGTACTAAATGTGTACTCAGTTTGAACTGAGGGAGTATTCAGACAAAATCTACACTTACAAAGGATCTCAGAATCATTTTAAGAGACCATCTGATTCCTCCTGAATGCCTGTATTTAATGGTTACCCACTAATGAACTGCAGTGATATCTGCTGATTAAATTTGATATGCACATAACACACTATTAGATTGCAGTTATAAATCACTTAAATCACATATAAATAAATTAAAAATCACTTACAAATCCCAGTAGTAGTTCTTAACCGGCATAAAAAAAGTTTGAGCACAGTTTGCGCACAATGGTGATGATTATAACTGCACTCATAATTGATTTGTGGGGTCTGCTTAGGCCTCTCAGTGACCCAGTAAAAACCTGCAAGAGTGCTGTTTTAAGCTCTGATCCATCATTTACAAACCACTGCCCTACATGATGTGCCAGTTACTAAAAATGAACAGATCTAATGCAGTTGTTTGTTTGTATGAACATAGCAACATACTTGTATTTATAAATCTATATGAAATGATTTATGTTTAAATTGATCATAATGTAAAAATATCATTCTCCTGAGGGTGACCCTATGGGAGGCGCCCTTTACGAGACCCTGGTGGAAAGTCTAGTAGGAAGCAACAACATTTCACGCAATGTAATGAGACGAGAGATTTAACAAGCGTATTTGATCATTGCGGAGGAATTTCCCATCTATTTCCATGTGGTGTTTACAATGACTGCCTGAATACAGTGTGTCAGGCATCTGCCTGTTTCACCCAAATGCAGTTCATGCCTCTGGCACATACATATGTATATATATATTTATACATATGATGTATGCATGGCTAATTTGATGGAATTGTCCTCGTTTAACTCCATTAATAAAGACAAGAGGGGAGATTTTCAAGGGATTCACGCCTGCACAGATACTGTTGCTATGTTGCATTGCCCTCCCTAATGTCCCATTAAAACTGATTAAGAGGCCAGTCTATCCAAACCCATGTCCTGGGGACCTGGGAGAATACATTCAGGCAAAAAAACAAGCCAAACGCTTCTCAAAGGTTTCATTTATTCACACTGAAAATGCATTACCAAGTTGAAAGGCATGCCTCTTTCCCCACTGACTGCTGCCAGGATTATGTTATTAGTCTCTTGTCTGGGTCAGCAGGCTATCTTTGAAATAAAGAAGAGAGTCAAGTTGGAGCATTGCTCCCAGCTCATCCAATGGGGTCTCCAAGTTACTTTGTAAAACACTTATTTATGTATTTATTTATTTGTACTGAAAATCTCAAAATACCACAATACAAGTAATTTAACGCCAGTGTCATAAACAATAAAGTAAATTAATAAATAGTTAAATACAACATGTTGTGTTTGTTCTGTACAAACTTGCCTTATGTCTGGATATGGCTGTAAGGACAAGACCCCCCCACAGAAGCGAATGTGAGACACTCATTAATATCCACCTGCTTTTTTAGGACTCACTCACTTCCCCTCTATCTGGACAACATGTTCCCCCTCTTCCTGGCCTTCCACACGTAAAAATCTTACCATTTTGTTGCTGCCCATTGCCATTACATTACATTTACATTACATTTATTTAGCAGACGCTGTTATCCAGAGCGACCTCCAGCACAGCCATGCCTGTTCTGACTGTGCATAATTACTTTGCCCATTTGTGTGTTCCTGGCTTTGGCTGGCCTGTTACATCACAATCAGTTTCATGGTATGTCCCATTTTTAACACTCTCCAATGAGAGCATTGAGCCAGAGTTGGCAAATGTCTCAAAGGTCATGTGACTTTTGTGATAATGGGGACATGTGGATTATGTGTTTGAGCCTCCACGTCATCGGACTGGAATTCATCGGCCACAAGGTGTGAGGCCTCACCTTCATGCCCAAAGCGGTCAGTTACTCCAGGGATAGTGTGAATAAGTCTATCAGACTCTACAGGTTACTATGTTACAATACATTACTGGCATTTAGCAGATGAGTTTATCCAGATTGACTTGAATAGTTTCGTTTTTACATGTTATCCATTTATACAGCTGGATATTTACTGAGACAATTGTGGGTTCAGTACAGCAGGGAATCGATCCAGCAATGTTGAGGTTACTAGCCCTGCTCCTTGCCACTATGCTACACTGTTGCCCCTACGCAAAGATGACTATCTACATCAAAAAATGCCACTTCAGTGTCTTCTACCCAATTTTCAAGATATAAATGTACTGCAAATCTGGTTTTAGTGGCTTGGTGTGTTGAAACAGTTTTGCGGGTCTTCTTCTTGGCAAGTCCATGTACATAGCTAGATGTGATTCAACCAAAATTGAACACATTCTGCAGTAACATCATTGTATTCTGCGAGATCCTGTGCCGTGCATTGGTGCTCCAGTGATGGACATCTTAGTAGGTGCTCCATGGTTTGTTGTTCTGTGCCTTGGTATCCCCATTTATTTAGGCACACTTTGGAACGTCCAACGCCATATCTTATCCTATTGAGGCATTTCCACTTTGTCAGATGTAAATCAGAGCCTGGTGTCAGTGTTAATGCCACCAATTTTTTTTTATTCATGTGTTCCTCATAGTTAAATTATTACAGGAATCATATTTGCTCCTCTAACATGTTAAATCATCCTTGTGCAGAATTTTTTTGATTTTTTTTTTCAGGTAAGTAAAATAACCTCACATGAAAAGTTTCCATCTTAGGTTACATTTTCCACTTTCCACTGAACTTCCTGTGCAATATAATTATATCATTTGAATGCAGTATTGCGACATTTTTTACAGACTGCAAACTCTTGAAATTGTATTGGAACATTCTGACTACTTTATCGATTTTTTCATCACGATAACATCTGAGACTCTTGCTTTACCAAATGTGTACTTGGAAAAAAAGCACTGAGATGATACTGGAACACAGTGTCTCCACACCTGAACTCACAATACATGAACCAGCACAGGATGCTCAAATGAAGCTGCAGCTTTGTGCGCTTATCCTATCCAAACATTACATTATTGCAATTTAGCAGACCCTCGTATTCAGAGTGACTTACACAGGTTACAGTTTCATCCATTTATACAGCTGGATATGTATCATGACAATTGTGGGTTAAGTATTTTGCCAAAGGGTACAACATCGGTGCCCCAGTGGGGAATCAAAGTAGCGACCTCTCAGTCATGAGCTCTGCTCCTTACCGCTACGCCACAGTGCTGCCCAAACAGCACATGCCTTTCACCATAGCCATGTGACTTAGGGGAGGAAAGGGTTAACCCTACTTGAACTGGGAGTAACGTGTCAGAGCAGGCACTTCCAGCAGCTGGGTTAGGATTATCACACAAGCCACAAAGCCAATGGCACAGACCACAGCCATCTATTCCTGCTTTGAACTCTCTCACAATAATACAATTTCAAAGCAGAGCACAATGCTGTTGAACCACAACGCGACAAAAAAAAAAAGTTTCATTAAAAGAAGGGCAAACTCTCGCATGTGCAGAAGTTTTCACATGATGCGAGGAAAACATCACATCATGCCCATCCGCATTTGTTTGTTCTGCATTGGCCAGTATTATTTAAATCTCCTGACATTGTTTCTGAAAACTCAGCTGTTGTTTTGCTGGTTATGTCTGCATCCTTTTGTCTTTCTCACTCATGTATGGGCAAACAGCAACATTCCATAACGAGCAGAGGGCAAAATTAAGCAACAGAAGGTAATTACCTGGTTCCCCGGCAATGAGATGAGTTGACAATCTGTGTCTGTGCAGCAACAGGTAGGTCTGTCAAGGTCGGTCAAGATGCAAACTCTCTGTCGTACGATCGGTGTAGAGGCTGGCAATGCCCAAGATAGATTCCCCACCCCACCCCTGGAAAAATCCACGGGCCTCAAATCTTTGTCACATGACTTTACCCCCCCGGCAGAGAGAAGTACACTCATTGGCCAGGTGCAGGGATGACTAAAGCACTACCCAGAATGAGTGCATTTTCCTGGGCACACCTTGAGCCATGGAAAGGTTCCTGTGAGCACTGTTGCCATAGAGGATGCGTTTCTCCTGAAAGGAATGCTCTTCCTGGACCACATCTATGCTTCCAGCTTTGCAGCATTGTCTATTGTTCATATACATCAAAGGAAATAATAAATATGTTATTTCATTGCATGTACATTTCTGACATCTGAGAGCTAGCATTGCTGTTCGGTAATGTCACTCAGACTGGGTCCAGTTTGTGGGTTGCTTGTAAAACATTACACTCTGCTTTAATTTTTACCATGTTCATGTGAATTAACTCATGAGTGCTGATTACATCACTGTTGTAACCTGGGTAGCTATTGGATGGTTAATTATGATGTTCATGGTTCGCAGTTATGGATAAATTTTCATATATTTCAATCAATTATTCTTTAAGTAATCCCTTGTGTATGAAATGCCAGTTGTGGTATGTCATTTTATGTATCTCATATTGCATTTATCAGTGAATATATATCTCATTGCATTTAGCTATCTTGCCCTAAAGGGGTTTAACAAGTCAAGATAATTAGATTACAAATGCACAATGCACTTCACGGGCTGTTTAGGTGGCCTACTCTATGTTGAGAGTGTTTTGTCTGGTCACTAAAACAGTATGTCTGACAACACAAGGACAAAATGAGTATTTTCCAGACACTGGATAAATGCTACACGATCTTTCCTAGAAAAGCTGTTCTGACAGCACAGTGAGCTGTTAACATTGTAGTCATGTTCTGACCCCATTCTCTCTCTGTGTTCTCATTCACGGCCATGATAAATCTACAGAAAACAAGGACTGACAGCAAATAAAGAGCAGTCCAATCATGCAATAGATTTTGAAGGAGTGTTGCTGTCACTGTCAGGGTTCTTTCATAACTACTTTGTCTTACATCATACCAGTATATTCCCCATTATACCTGTATAGCCCACATCATACCTTTATAGTCCCCATCGTATCTATATGTTTTCAATGATACCTGTTACATGATCTTGTTACATTTACCTGTTCTGATAGGAAGCAAACCGAAATTGAAAAAAGATTAAAAAAATTGAAACAGTGCCAGTTGCAAATCACTGGTGTGAAAATGTTCTTAGTCATTTAAGAATGAATCATAGATCATGTGTAAAGTTCTCACAGTCATAGCAAGTGACTGCTTGTTTTAATTGCATACCTTCTATACCTAACAAACGTTTGTCTAAAAAGGTTACTACTCCTTCCCCTTCATGTAAGTCCTGCTGAAAATCAGATCGACAGTTTTTTTGTCGAAGGTCACCCAGATTATTGCCTTGAGGAAGGAGCCCTCTTAAATCTGATGGTTCTGCTCACTTCTAATAAATATTTAAGATCCGCCACTCAGTGCAAACAAGTATAAGCATCATGTTCAAGCCATGCTTGTGCACTTAAAAAATGGGGATTTTTCACAATGCAGACCAGATCCTGAGTGGGATTAAACCGCTGTTTGCTGTTAATCACCGCAATGAAACGTGGGAGTTGTTAGAAAGTACTTGACACACTTGTTAAAATGTTATTGCATCAGATGTGGCCTCAGGGCTTTGGAAATCATCTCTAGACTAAGCATGAAATGCCTACAGATTGTTGCTATTCAGCATTAAACTTCTATTTGTTGTATTAATTTATGCCTTCCATGCTGCCCCACATAATATGATGGGAGCGATTCCAAAAATGGAGAAAATTCCTCGATGTTTTTCTGCGAAATTCATGCGGTCACATGATTCAGTTATTTGTCACTGAAAGGCCTGAAGGCCGCATTAGGTCATAGTCCTCATTTGCACGCAGCAAGATGAAGATCCAGATAATTGTTAAATATGTCCAAAATGTTTTTAATTTAGCATTAATTTTTTTTTTGATTTCTGTGTTTATGAATGTATGGCTAATAGATCTGTTGTTGACAATATTTATTAAAATATGGAACAGAGGAGGACGAGGACATGAATAATGTGTCCCTAGTACACTGGTGAATTGAGTGCCTGTACGTAAAAGGTGCCACAGCGTTTATGACTGAATGCAAGGGCTTTTATTAAATGCTTGCTTGTGTGTACATGTCAGATGAAGTTAATAAAGATTCTACATACATCTGTGTTGTCTCCTCTAGTCTGCTGTTCAAAATATCCTTTGATCTTACAAGTAATATGTTTCTGTTACACTATGACACAAGCATACAAAAGTAGTAAAGTAGCTGAGTCAAAACAGTGCAAGACACCACAAGTGGAGCCGTATATTGCGTTTGATATGTCTTACAACCACTGCTTGATGATACACCAAAACCTAGGCTATTTCACCTTACATTGTGTCAGCTTTGACTCAGGTGTTCTTTCGTTTTCTCTGTCTCACATGTAGGGCTCGCATGGAGTGATGTGATTTGAGACTCACTCCAAACACCCAGGACTTTTCATCAGCCCTTGTTGTCTCACCACAGTCTATTCCCTGTGTTTCAGCAAGCTTTGTTCACATTTGCAGTTAGTCGTTCAGCCATGTCACACTCTGTGAGTGTCATTTGGTTTCCATCCCCGTCACAGTCGTATCAGTGACACCTCCAATGAGATAACGGCACTGCAGCGTTGCCTTGTGGGCTGAAATACACACACAGTTTTGGAGTTTTGGAACTGAGTTCCAGTTTTGTTCTGGTGCAAACACCCTCCAGAATATTTTCTTACACATTTCATCTATTGGTTAATATCATATTATACAGGATGTCACCATTAAACTTTAAAATTAATTCAATATACTATTTATCAAGCAACAGCTGCCAGAAAAAAAAACAAGAGATAGATCTTTGTCTTGTTTATGGAGCTTGGGGAAAAAAAAAACATTGAGCTCTACAAATGCACGGCACATAGAAACAATCCTCGCCCGTTAGAGAAGTGAAGACGAAACCCTGTTTTAAGAGTTTTAAGAAGATGAATTCTTTTATAAGCAGCAGGGGTGTAGGGAGTAGCGTTGATGTCACCCGCAGGAGGTGTGTGAAGATACGTGTTCCTCAGAACACAACCTTTCCATTCCCTCGCGCCCCACCCACACACCCCAGCATCAGCGGCTGCAGTAGCAGTGAGGGAACATAACAGTCTTTCTGAAGTTTCAAAGCCGGGGGGGGGGGATACTACTGGTGCTCCTTGTTTGAGTCTTTTTTTGGGGGGCTCATTGGGGGGGGCAAAGAAATGCATTGCAGCACTGTGTGCCTTCCTTTGTTGCAGCTAACAGTGTTGCAGCAGCGATGATCATCATCTGAAAATGCATTAATAGAACTGCGCACCGTTCTCTGTTGAAGCAGAGGTCTGTTTTTTTTTTTTTTTTAGCAGCAGCAGCAGCAGTGTTGCAGCATCAGTGATCAATGTCTAGAAATGCATTAGCAGCACTGTGTGTCACTCTTTGTTGCAGTGGTTTTCCAGACAGTAACAAGGGTTCGTGTTCGGCGTAAAACCCAGGGAAAGTGATTATTTGGTGTTCCACAATCAGCACTGCAATGGATTTTTAGATGGCCCAGTTAAAACACATGGCAGTTCAACTGAAAGTGTGCGCTGACCGTTCACAGGAAGCTTTCCTTTATTTACAGCTCCAATGGAAAAAGCACTATGATTGGTAAAATGAAGTACTAGTAGTGGAAACACAAGGTGATCTTAAAGGGTCTTTCAAGGTCGTGTTCATTTTTGAGTCCAACTGGACATAGTGATGGCAGTGCAGAGATATGAATTTAACAGTGTGTTTTGTTTTACATTTGATGGGGTGTTGAATTCTGTAGCAGATTTTGATGGGGTGTTGAATACTGTAGCATATTTTGATGGGGGTGTTGAATACTGTAGTAGCTGCAGTTTATGTTACTTCAAAGTTGAAATGACATAATTTTCAGGTATATGATCATGTGATTTGATCATTTACTTTCTTTTACAATGCCAGCATGTCATTGTGTACCTAATATTAGGTAGATATTATATATATTGTGTATCCAATATTCTTGAGAGATTTTGACAACTTCAGTAAACTGAAAAACTAGAATGAAAAAATTTATCATGTAAGAATGTCTCTGCTCTGCCTCAAATGATAACTCTTTAAGACATTCCTGAGCTCCAGAGCTTTGGATTTTTAAGTCACTTTTCCTATAGTGAACTTGCAGAACTGCAGCTGTTGTTTACCTTAATTTTGATATCTGCACATGTCTGCACAAGTCAAGTGGTATCCACTCCAACACACGCATAATTTGCCTTCAATGAAACGCAAATACATGTCGATATGCATGTATCTTGTATGAATTTTGTGTCTTGTCTAATTAACAGTGTTTTTGGAATTAAACTGGAAAAAAATTAAGAGTAGGTGTTGGGCTATTTGGTACGAAATTAATATAAAGTGACGGACAGTTTCCCATTTTAGTAGCTCAGTTACGGACTATATTTAGTGACGGAGCATTGTGGTCATGTTGTTGTTTGTATGTTATATTTTCCAGTGTGTGCACTGAAGCAGGCACTTTCACAAGCAGAAGGAGAGGACCGTTTTGTGTTTACCATGCCCTGTGGTCTGTTGTTCTGTTTCCATGACAACCCTGGAGCCATTTTGTAATGGCAGTTCAAGAGTGTCGGGTCAAAGCTGACCAAGGCCTCCTGACAAAAGTAGGTGTGAAACCAGTTTTCCACTATTTTTGACAAGGCCCAGAACAAGCCACAGACTATTCTTCCACATGAGCCACACATTCTGAAGCCCTGAACTATACTGGGGTCAACTGGAAAAAAAAAGCCTATTAACTTAACCCTTGGAAAATATTCAGTACCCTAACAGATGTATATCAATATTATTTTTATCATTCTGTTCTCTAACAGATGTATATCTGTATCATTTATTGACTTTATTTATTTGCTTAGCATGCACTCTTACCCCAATGTATATAGCTTATGTATCATATAGCTATATAAGTGGATTTTTACTGGCTAAATTTGGGTTCGGTGGCATGCTTCAGGCTACAACAGCAGTACCCCTCTAGGGAATCTGATCTTACGAGGCCTGCTCTGATAGGTTTGTGCCACCGCTGTGCCGCTCCACCAAGAGAAAAGGGCAGCCAGTGCCCTCCTTCTAACATATGGCAGGGCTGCAGGCAGCGAGTTAACCCCCCGCTACCCTGCATTACCTCATCCAGTGACCTCATCAACCTGAGTCAGCATCGAGGGCGGGGTCTGGGAGCCGCCCTCCCCACCGTGTGACAAAAGCACGCAGCGTGCCGGCTCGCGGCTCCTTACGAAACATGCGGCGTATCTCCGCATCCCACAATGCCTTGTCTCTGCCGCACCTCGCCGGCACGCTGCCCTCCGCCGCTATCGGCACTGGCAGGCACGGCCTGATTGTCGAGCTGCTCTGCCTTTGTGTGCAGCTGCCGGCTTCTGAAAGGGGAGATAAGCCCTGCGCTATTGGCAGCATCAGTGTCCTCCCTCTATCTTAGACGGCGTACAAGGGTGTGATAGCAAGAAAGAGCAGATATTTGGGGAAACACCTACAGTATTTTCTTCTGTGTTCTGTTTCCTGAGCTTTTTTTGCACTTGAAGTTAATATTTTGTAATGCTTCTGCAAGGGCAGCATACCCTTCTTTCTCTTATCTTTGTCTGAAGACTTGTACACTCTGTCCATTTCGATCAACATTTTTTTTTCTTGCCACAGTGTTGGCGGACTTTCATAGACCGGCGATCGCTTGGAAACGAAAGTCAAAGGCCACCAGAAATAACTGAAGGACCCATTAAGGAGTTGTGCCGGCCAGTGATTTTTGAATCGGACTGAGTCATGCTTTTTTCTTTGAATGGGATGCTTTCATGTGAGTCCTCGTCACATGAGAAGCACCATGATGACTGGGGTGTGAAGTCCTCTCCTTACCCTGCGATTATTTGCTATACTATACTGAACTCCGTTGTTGTTTCAGTGAAGACGCATTTAACTCACTGAGGCACCGGTGAGAACGGAGCTTGGATTCTGGCTTCCTGCACATACTGAGCTACCTCTAAACCCTGGAACAGAATTTGTACTTTTGACTGAAGGAGACACAGAGAGGATTCACCTTGAAATGGTCATGATGTTACATCCAGCACTGCAACCAAGCTCAGGGGAGAGGGAACTGGCCTCAGACCTGCTACGTTTGCTATCGGATACCTGAGAGAGCGTTGTCCTCATGGTGAGACCCCAACATGTGGGTCCTCCACAAGACTTACATCCATACTCAGGGTATGACAGATTACCCCAGTGCATTGTGGGGCCTCTGCTTCCTTCTTAAAGATAACTATTCTGTCACCCCACCACTTACACATAGAAGAAGAGGCTCATGGGCATGGGTAGAGGTGTAGTTGAGCAGGAAAACAGATAAGCCTCTGTTTTGGTCAAGTGACTTTTTTTTGTTCTTTTCAGTGTGCCTGTGCCCGGCTGGTCTTGGGGGGGGGCTGTGCCCCATTCTGTGGTGTCAGTGGGCAGACGCTTGGTGTGAGTGCTGTTCTCAGGGGCTGTCAGCTGTCTGAGCTGCAGGGATTTGAATGAGATCTGGCAGTCCGCCTGAACACTGTTGACAAATGCTACCAATAACGCAGCGGCAAGCTCTCTGTCAGGAGGGTGGTGGAGTGCTGCCAGACGCTATCTTCCAGACACATCTGTGTGCGCGTGTGAGGGCATGTGTGTGTGTCGTGTGTGTGTGTGTGTGTGTGTGTGTGTGTGTGTGAGCATGTGTGTATGTGTGTGCACAGTATGTGAGCGTGTGTGTGTGTGTGTGTGTGTGTGTGTGTGTGTGTGTGTGTGTGTGTGTGTGTGTGTGTGTGTGTGTGTGTGTGTGTGTGTGTGTGTGTGTGTGTGTGTGTGTGTGTGTGTGTGTGTGTGTGTGTGTATGTGTGTGCTTATCCACAAAGAACCACAACGTTTTATGTTCAGTGTCTCTATGTACTCTTACAGATGGTCACACATGAATAGTGGTTGCAATCTGGTATGATGGAGAACATCCAAAAACACAGTAAACAGTAATGACATTTCCTCAATCACTGGGATGATATATTCAGTTCCTCCCTTTGACAAACAATCCCGAAAATTGATCTCCTGATAGATTAAAATTATTAAAAACATGACCTCAAGGATGTGCATGATTTGTTTCCTTAGGTTGACTTTTGACAGCCTTATCTGCCTCATCTCTGAACATTTAAACTTTCCTCTTCCATAGGAAGACATTAAGCTCCAGCTGTGTAGACTTGCAGTGTGGTTCATTCTATCAATCAATCAATCAATCAATCAATCAATCAAATTTAACTAAGTTCTGAAGGCATTTCCACCGAGACCATTACAGAAAATTAATGAGTTGTCTGTGAATGTCTGTGAACTAATATGACTGATTAGCAAGTCCATACGTGAATATTGTATGTTTATCCTTCAGAGCACACATATCTATTTTTGACATGCTGTGGGCTTGAGGGACGTTTTAAATGCCTAATGAAGGCAATGAAGACATCTGTTAATAGCTTGTAGCACTTAGGGACTTTAATTGGAAATGAAACCCATCATACACAGGTAGGCCTGCACATTAAGAGTGTGAATTCTTTCTCTATGACCATAACTGTACACACACAGCTGAAAGTCCAACATGGTGCTAATGTGGATGTGTAATCATGTATATTTTCATACACATCATCCATAAGTCAACCCCCTACTGGACACCAGAGAAGATGCCTCTGACAATCTTTACAGGAACCACAGCAGAGCAACCATAGCAGTGAAACCTTTAAAACACCTGATGATCTGTCTCAGTATTCAGACTGGCAGCCATATTTCTCCAAATTTCCCCGCTTGGGGATCAATAAAGTGTTATCTTATCTTATATTGAAAGACGCATGGCCTTTTTCATCGCCATTTATTCATTTCAGGGCTGCAGGATCTGTGTTTTCCTCTCTGGTCGTTCGCACACTTATTTGAGTGATTCTGTGAATTTGTGTTGTGGTTTCTTTGGTTTGGTGGGGGGAACGTGACCATGACCGGCGAGAGACAGAGTCACGGGGCCAGACCACCACCAGACCGCGCCTCCATGGTCTGAGACGGGACAGCGTACGTGAGGGGCTGGAAATAGCCTGCGATTCGTTCCTGTTGACTGTGTCTGTCTGAGGCTCATCAGGGCTGCGGCTCAGACGGGCCTCTGAGCTCCGCCCTCACACTGAGGCTCCTATTCACTGCGGACGGTAACATGGAACCCTGCATTCACTCGCAACTCTGACCCGCAAAACCGTGCAGCGAGGACTGCATTTATTCCCCCCTGCTAGTGCAGGAGGTCACGTCGTCAGGAAGACCCAGATTCTCGGAAACAGGAACGCAGTGTCTCTCTGTCCTTTTTTCTCTCTGTCGAGAGAGGGATCCCTCCGACTGACTGCGGTCACACTTTTAGACGCGTCAAATCCATTTAGATGCCCTCAGACAATCGCAGCCCTGTACGGGTTCCTGGGAAACGGCGCACTCTCCCTCCGGAGGCTGTCAGAGGCTCGTGAGGGCCGAGGCAGGCCCGAGCCGGCCGCATGCCTGGAGTGCCCTCGCGTTCCGCCGTCCGGGGCCGGAATTCGTGGGTGTGTGCCGTCCCCTTTTTCCCATGCCCTCTCTGGAACTCGCGGCTCCACCCGACCCATCTCGTTATCTGTGCCACCTGGTTGTAATCTGGCCAGTGAAGGGTGAAGGCGGTCATTGTATTCCGTGGCATTTTCTCAGCTCATTTAGGGGCCACGCCACAGTTGGGGGAATGCCGGGATCAGTGATCCAGCAGATATTATTAGCAGCCCCTCTGGGGGGTGACCGGGTCGTGCTGTTCTCCGAGCTGGAAGCTGGCCCCTGTGGCCGTGGAGGCTGTGAAGGAACAATGCTGTAAAACTGCACGTGGGCAGGCAGAGGAATCCCAGCTGCTGTCCCTGAGAGGTGCTTACTGGCAGCCTTGGCCTGGTGCCCACTCACCCCCTCACCCCCTCGCCCGCTCGCCCTCTCGCCCGCTCGCCCTCTCGCCCGCTCGCCCGCTCACCCCTCTCGCCCTCTCGCCCTCTCGCCCGCTCGCCCGCTCACCCTCTCGCCCGCTCGCCCTCTCTCCCTCTCTCCCTCTCACCCTCTCGCCCGCTCGCCCTCTCACCCTCTCACCCGCTCGCCCTCTCACCCTCTCGCCCGCTCGCCCTCTCACCCTCTCTCCCGGCTCGCCCTCTCGCCCTCTCTCCCGGCTCGCCCTCTCGCCCTCTCTCCCAGCTCACCCGGCTCTGTCCTCCCTAGCCTGTTCACTCACAGCGAAAACGGGCGGGCAGAAAAAAAAAAAAAAACATGCCGGGCCGAGGGAAGCGTGAACGTGTTATGAAGAATAGGAACTGGGGGAAAACCCACCTGCGTTTCAAAAAAAAAAAAAAGAGAAAAAAAATCAAACTCTTTCATCGGCTGTTTTTTTTCTCTCTTTTATCGTATCTGCTTCTGCAGATGAAAGGGAGCAAAGCGAAGGCAGAATGTCGATGTTCGTATTTTCCACCACAAAAGAAAAAAAAAATCATATTGAGGCAGAGAGTGACATTTACACACAATATCTGCCATGGCCTACTATAACTCCATACCGGAGAAACAGGTGTGTCTCCAGTCAGGTATCTAACTGTCGGATGCATTCTGCAAGGCTTGTAGGCGGGAGTCGTACACAACGTTTGAAGGTCACAAATATGTGCAGTGTTTGTGAGAAGCATCCTCAAATCTTATCTGGTACCGTTTATATTGGATCATCTTTTATTTCCGATCTTTTTTCTATCTTCAAGAAATCTCACAGACTACATTCTTTCCATTTTGTGGACTTTGCAGTACTTTGCAGCGCACGGACTCTTGTCTTATCTGTGAATAATGATATTAGTTTTTCAGGTCAAACTATTTGTAGAGAAACAGATTGTACTGTTTTACAGTCTTGCCAAGAGGAAAAGTCCGCCAAGCTGCTGCGGAGTGCGTGTGATATGTATGGAGTTATTAATGTTAAAGACAGAGGCTGTCTTTCACAGCAGTCTACAGCTGCATGTCCCTGACCTGCCATGTTTGCATTTGTCCTGGAATGTGGCAATCTGTAGTTGAGATATATGTCTTTTATTCTGACTGTAATATCCTTTGTTGGAGTTTGATTTTATTGTAGGCTGTCCTTATTTCTCTTGTTTGGTCAAAAAGTGTAGAAAAAAAAAAGAGATGAATGTGATATATTGACATACAAAATGACCAGAATGTGGCCCATTGTGGCTTGATAGCCAACTGTCCTCTCAGGTTATAGCGGTGAGTCAGGTGTGCTACCTCACTACATGTTCTACGAGATCCGAGTTCAGTTCCTGGTCCTTTCACGCTTGGACTACTGTAACTGCCTCTTTGCTCGTCTTTCTGCCTGTGCCATCAAAGCCCTACAACTAATCCAGAATGCAGCTGCACGAGTTGTCTACAACCTCCCTACACGTAGTCAAGTTACACCCCTCCTCACCTCACTTCATCGGCTTCCTGTTATTGCTCGCATCAAGTTCAAAACCTTGGTGCTGGCATACAGGACAGCGAGTGGGACAGCCCCCTCATACTTACAATCAGTCTTCAAACCTTATTTTCCGTCAGGATCACTACGGTCTGCAACCATGGGGCAACAGACTGTCCCATCCTGATGGGGTCACTCCTATCAGACATGAACCCTGTCTGCACTGGCCCCACAGTGGAGCAATGAACCTCCCATGGGGGACAGGACAGCGGAATCACTGGCCATCTTCAACAGACTGAAGACCTACCTGGTGCTGGAAGTCACCAGGTGTCTGATAAATGAATGTAATGTAATGCAACGTATTAATGGCTGTATTGTATCTGTAACAGCAAAGGGGATAACCTATCCCTTCATTAAGACCTGGGAAAGCAGTTGCTTTTAGGTTAAATACCCAAAACCTTTCAAACTGTGATAGATGTTCAGTCTGCCCCTTATATAGTGAATCATGAGGGAATTTTGTTACCTTGTAGGGGGGATGCAAATCAGTTTCACACAGGCTTCCTAATATGTAATTATCTAACCTGATTATATTTTATTTCCAATGAAATCATTTAGCGATTTAAGCGTGTTTGATATTCTGTACTCTGCACACCTGATGAAGGCTTCAACAGCCACATGTATGTCAAGGACAGATTTCGTTTGCTCTGATTCGTGGCATAAAACCTTATATATAATTTCCCTATGCTTAGTGTGATTTGAAAAAAACATGAGCCCTCTTTTATGAAAGAAAATACATCTGTCTGAATTCAACAGTCACCCTCTTCCAAAGACCAGCTTTCAGGATTTAAATGCAGACTGTAGGGGTACCCAAATACATTTTCTCTCCTCTACCTGTTTGTCTTGCCATATGACAAACTCCATTCTAGATAGATATGGCCTGAAATGTCAGGAACAACAATATGTAGTTCTCTGAAGAAATGGAGTGAGACATATTAGAGCACATTTCACAGGAGAGTGAAAAAGGAGCCCTTCCACATACGCTGATCATCTGCCTGAGCTGGTCTACCTGTTTGTCTTTCCATATGGCAAACTCCATTGTAGATAGATGTGGCCTGAAATGTCAGGGAAAAGAAAGTTTAAATCTCTAAAGAAACAGAGCAAGACTTATTAGAGTGCATTTCAGAGGAGAGTAAAAAAGAGCCCTTCCACATATGCTGATGATCTGCCTGAGCTGGTCAGAGGCTGCACCTATGTTGCGGGTTCTGCAGCTCGTTGCAGGAGTGGAAATTGCAGTGGAAATTCACAGACACCACGGCCTGGTTCAAACCCGCTGTCGCCTGCGGGTGAGGGGCGGAAAGTTCCGCTCTGGCGGCAGGAGCTGTTACCCTCTCCATCTTCCTGTCCCGTGGCGCGGGGGTCGTACGAGGGGCAGAGACGCACCCCTCGTCCCCACCCGCACAGGTAGACACCTGGGCTGCCGAAAGGTGCAGAGAGCCCCTAGGAATGCGAGGGGTCACAGGTCACAGAACATGGGCGCGTTCTATCGGGATGAAGTCTGCCCAGCAGGGGATGCTTGTGTTCAGATTCTACAGCAGGTTCACATCTGGAGCCGTGAGTGTTCAGTCAATGTAATGGTGAGATTGACTGGATTGAACTGATTTTGTCCTCCGTGCTGTCACTCTGCATGGCCAGTGCGGAGGAGCCATACATCAAAAAATGCATTTAGAGCTTACTGACATGATAAAGCTAAACTAAAAATGATCAACCAATTTAAAGTTGTTCCTTCCCTTACAACTTAATGGGTGTACAAATGAAGTACTCAGGAATGTCTACATTTCCCCTGTCCAGGGAGTGAAAGTGAACAGATGCTTTATTTCAGATTGGCACCAAGTGAATTGAAGTCATTTACATTTTTATAGCAACGTTATTATTTTGTAGAGTTTCAGTTAAAACAGACAGTGACGTAATGTTGTGCCTCCATTCCCCATCATGCATTGCAAAGTTGTTCAACCCAGAGAGAGGGGTGAGATGGCTCACTGAGTTCTGTTTTTTTTTTTTTTTTTTATAAGAGTTTGATTGCTACGGAGTTAGTTACACAACCATGGCAGAATTTCACATTAGCTTATTTTATTGCTTAATAAAAACATGCTGCTCTTCTGGGTGGATTTCTTAGTAAAGGTGAGGAACATTGCACACACTAATAAAACTCTGGCTTTATACTTGTCACGGGCCATGTACCTGGTTAATTCTGCACACAGACTTAGAGGTTCATTCAAGGCCGTTACTATTATTTCACATTCAAACTATTTGCATTAGGGTATGCCTCTCTCTTTTAGTAATCACGCTTCTTTATGCATGGCAAACGGAATGTGTTTGTCTGCGTTCATGTTAATTGGATTTTTTGCCGCTTGGGAAATGAGTGTAGAGTGAGGGCATGCGATTGATGCACTTCACATTCATTCACATGGAAGCCAACGGGGAAGGAAGAAAGAATCTGAGCGAGTTTTTTAAAAATTTAAAAGTGATTAATAACATGGACTGCAGGTGCTGTTTCAGGATGAGTTCTGTCAGCAGAACGAGAGCACAAAAGGTGTGTGCAGATAAATTTCACACCGGTACTTTTTTCAGTCAGAGTTATAAATGCATATAACAGCTTATGGGGATTCATAGCGAAAGTAGAAACACATTCAAGGCTTGGCACAGTGCTTGATACGCAGCGGATTGCAGAACCTAGCTGGCCTGACTGGCTTTCATCTTTAAGTGTCTGAGAAAAGAGAATCGAAAAAGGAAAGAAAAGAGAGAAAATCCAAAAAAAGAGAATCAGCAATTAAATTTTACACCTGAATGAATGAGGAGGTTGAGTGAATTTTCACAAACACCTACAATAAATACATAAATAAATAGAAAATAACTAAAATTTTTAAAAAGCCTTGGCCGGTTTGAGCTGATGGAACTCCCCAGTTTGTGGGGAGGATTGTATCCAGCTAAACCCAATTTTCAAACATTAATACCATAACACACAGATAAATATACATTCTGATGTAAACAGGTATACCTTTGAGTTTGATTTTTTAGTTTGAGGTTTCCCATGGCTCTGTTATTGTGAGATTACACATTAGCCCTGATTACGCTCCTCCCGCCGTGCTGGAGAGAGCACAACACCAGATAACCCACTGTGGAAAGCTGCCGCGCGTCCTTCCAATCAGATTACAGATCGGCTCCAGTTTCCCCGCATAATTCCATAACACGGACTCTCTCAGGTGGCCGCACCGAGCACAAGCCATCAAAGCGCATCTAGGGAGGACAGGGACTGATAAGCCACTTATTAGTTTGAAGATAACAGTTTCTGTTTAGCTTTTTTTTTTAACCCAGGTGAGCTGATTTGCATTGGAGGAAGAGACTGAGAATACAAAGAGAAGGGCCTGGAGCTTCCGTCTGTGGCTGCTCAGGTGTGATGCCCGCCTCACCTGCACCCTGGGCCTGGAGCTGCCCTGGCTGTCCTCACTGCCCACTGGCTCATTTAGCATCTTATTCAACTATTGTGGAAATGCCCTGACCTCATCTCCCCGTTCCACATCCCACAAATGACTCTTTCGCTATGGTATGTAACTTCGTAGCTTTGAGTAGGTTCAAAGGAATGTGTGAAGTGAATTAATATTTCTATTATTAGCAGCTGTAGTGTGGTCACTTTTCTGTCACTGGTATCAGGAGACTTCAGTCTTCCTGTTGCACGTAATGTGTATTTATGGGAGGACAAAAACACAAGAAATGCGGTAAGACGAATGCCCTTTGTGGTAAGATGAAGAACTGAACTGTAACGGTTATGGAAGGTTAAGGGGGTGTGTTTTTCATTGTGTGCGGCGTGTGTCCCCAGATTTCATTAAACACAGAGCTGACTGTTTACTCATCACACAGAAAAAGCAGCAAAAGCCGCTGTGTAACCAACAAGTGGTTTTACTACAATAATAGGACCTCTAAAGGTACACAGCTGCACAAAAACAAATATTATTGCTGAAACTGCTTCAAATCATTCATTGAATCATCCAACAGTTTAATGGTAAAGTCACAAATGAAAAAAAAATGTTTTTACTGATGTATTTACCACAAGTTAAACATAGTATGAGTACATCATATTAAATAAAACATGAATGTATGTTAGTTCTCTCATTTATGCTGGGGGAAAAACCACCTCGCATAATGACTCCATTCCTGGCATTCGTCTTGTGTGATGTCACTCACGCATCACTCACTGTCTGGCCAGTAATGATGACACCCTTTCTGTGCCCTCTCTTCCAGTGAGCTGTGAAATGGAGAGTAGAGTAGTCAGAGGGGAACCATAAAACTCCATAAACCTGATGTGCAGCTGTGCGATTAGGCACCACTCCTGGTTGGTGGAGGCTGACATTGTCCCACACAATAAAAAATGTCAGTTTTGGACTGCACTAAGTTGTTCTGGACTTCATCCATTGTAGGCCTCAGGTAAGCACCTATGGGCTGCAACCTGACAACCTGACACAGCAGCACACATGCTTAGATCTCCATCCTATTGACCTGGGACATCAGCTGCCACACACTGGCCTTTGATTTTGACCATTTCTTTGCTGATCAGCCATGTTCAATCCATTTTCACCAGTAACAATGAATTTGGGATGATCACTTGGCCACTTGGCCAGTCAACTATCCCCTGTGGACAAAAAGCTCACAAAAGAATTACGCTTTTGCAACACTTCACAAAAACCTTTTCAAATTCCATATATTCATGTTTAGTTAAGAGTATTATGCTGTTGTTGCTGCTATTATACATGCAAATAATTGTGTTATTCGATGGTATTGTACAATTATACGATTACATTGTACAATTATATTAGTACTCTTATTTGATCACATTGGGTTTGGAATTCCTTTACCCTTAGTGTGTGGCAGGTTGCGAAGCATTATTGAAACACAGATGGTTCCGTCCCAGAACACATCATTGTGAACAACATTGTGTCACTGGATTTCAGACAGCCAAATCACTTTCCTTGCTTAACCCATCTACACCGTGGCAATCTCCTGTTGCTAAGTGAGGACGTGACTATGGCCTCCACGAGATTCCCCTCTCGTTTCTTTTTAACAGAGCACAGTGAGCACTGTGTAGATTACAGCCTGAAGTTTGTTCTGCCTGTTCCACAGATCACTTCATCTTTTTTTTTTTTTCGTTTGTTTGTCTTAAACTCTGGTGCCCTTGTTTCTAATTTTAACTGGCCCACTTATAAATGGTCTCCATTCGGGGGGGGGCAGACTCTCTGTGTCCAATCCAATAGCGTCAGACTCCGATTTGTGGAAGTAACTTTAAAGCAGCATTCTGAGCAGTGAGACGGCATGGGGGTGAAGTGAGAACTCTGAAGAAGACTATAATTACCTCTCAAGGACTGCCCATGGCAGCGTGAGTGCCAGTCTTGTTTTCGTGCACCACCAACACAGGACAGCAGAAGAATGCAAGCCTGCTTTGGCCAGAAGTATAATTAGCACGCTCCAAAAATAACCCCCACCACCACCTCCCACTGCAGTAAATACAATCGGCCCTTCAGCAAAGCCGCAGTTTTAACAGTTGTTCACAGTTGGCTGTGATTAAACAGGGCTCTGGCCCTGATACGGGGTGCTCCCACACTCTGCAGCACGCTGGAGCTGTGGATCGCCTTGTCGACACCGCTCCGTGACAATCCGGCCAGCCGCTGCTGGGCCGGGGCAGGCCCGTTTCCACAGAGGTTTCTGGGGCACGGACGTGGCTGTGCGCATAGGCTTTATGCTGCCTGCATTGGTGCTGTCACGGGGGACCATATGTCCTAACACCATTCAATAAGAATAATAAGCTTTTGTTGTGCCACACTCAAATGGAACAATGACTAGAAG